>OY727107.1:10469429-10876929 GCA_963402855.1 Ormia ochracea | reverse complement strand
CCAGCGAAAACAAATTGATATCGATATTCATCTAATGGCTGGCGAAATGCAATGCAATAATATTAATAGGCTTAGGCAAATACTTTAAACAGGATATGCCTTACGGTATGCTGAACAACCAAGATAAGAAAGTCCAATCATTTCAACAAGGCTAAAATACACAACACAAAGTAAACATATCGTCTAGAAATTAAAAGAGATTAAGGAAAAATTTTACATAAAAATAAATCGCTGAAAATGTTTTCTCCTCTGATTTTTTTCTTTATAGAAAAATTAAGGTAATTTTAAATTGGCCACCAAGTGTGATTTTCTTTTAGTACTTTCAAACAAGAGACACAAATTTGTTATTTGCCTAAAAGTATGCATTGGCTTAAAATGAATATGCTAAAAATATGCTAAATGTTTCTGTAGGAAAACGTTGAAGAATTTTAAAAATTGTCGTTCGCCCTTAAATATGCTTTAAATTCTCATAATTTTTTTATTTCTTCATCTATTGCTTTTACTTCCAAAAAGTCCCCTAAGGAGTTCACCTCCACATTGCTTTGCTGGCAAATTATCACTCAATTGCAAATAATTTATTTATTGGCCTTTGCTGTCAACAGAGAGAAATTTGAGCCCTGATTTTAAACGTTAAATCTCTTTAGATTTAATTTCCATAAATAAATTTTAATTTATCTTAATAGCTATTAAAAGTTTTAGTCGAATTTTAAAGGAAAATATCAACCTTTTAATTTAATTTATAAAAAATAGTAAATTTTTAAACAAACAGAAAAGGAATAAAAGTATTTACATTTTTGTTTTACATTCTATTAAATTACAGTACACTTGTAGGCAATACAAAAAGAAACCGGAAGTCCTTCAAGCACTTCAATTTTAAAGCATACTTCAAAGGGCTGAAGTAATATAAACATAATACATAAAAGGGAAAACATATTCCAGTAAGAAATAACAAGTTTGGCTTTCTAGCTCTTTTGTAACGGTACTTTTCTAACAAACCGTCTTCTTAGAAGAAATTCTTTTTAACTTGGTTGCGCCTTACGGTATGCATCTGCTGTAGCTGTAAATTTACTCAGCCTGCATTTCAAATGTACGCTTATATTTTCATCTAAATTTAATACAAAATTGCAAACCGATACCAATTATATATGTCTCTAAACTGATTAAAACTTTTCTCTTTAATTTCAATAGTTTTTTTTTTTGGTCTCAAAACAGTGTGCAATCCGTTGCATCCTAAATTGCATGCTAAAATATTCGTGTGCATGACAAATTAAAATAATACGGAATGTGTAAAAATTAAATAGTTTTCTATTTATAAATACAATTAAAAAATATATTTGAGGTTATTACTAATTGAATGGCAATAAATAAATAATGTGTGAAATAGTTTTGAAACTGTTAATTCGATAATGTTTGTCATGGGATCTTCTTCCTAAACTTCAGACAAATTAGGAACGTAAAGGATTACCGTATTTAGTGCAATGTTTCTAAAAATGTTAGTGGCATAAAATATTCCTTTTTTAAATGTCACATATCCGCTTAGTCGCTAATACTATATATAGATATTACATATACCTTTGCTACGAAAAATGTTTGCAGAAATATTAAAAAAAAGGTAGCATAAAATACTACTATTTTAGACTGTATCAATACTAAATATACTGAAATTGTTGCTAACAAACCTAAAATTCCTAGAAGTAAAAATACCGTTGTTTCTCATGGCAATATTTAATGGATCTCTAACCTAAAGTACACATTATTTGTCTTCAATATTAAAACCAAAAAAAAAAAAAAAGTAGTAGAAATACTACTATATCCAATTCCCACTTGAAATTCATTAAATGTACAAAAACCATTTTGAATATTTTTATTCCCTTATTTAAGTTAATAAGGACTCACTATTTGTTACAATCGATTTCACTTTTTGAACATTCTATTAGTAGTAAAAATACTACTATTTCCATTCGCTACTTGAAATTCATTAAATCTGCAAAGACCTTTTTAAACCACTTTTTGCACTTATCAAAGTTAATAAGAAATCACTATTTATTACAATCGATTGCAATTTTTGAATATTCAAAAAGTAGTAAAAATACTACTATTTCCATTCGCTACTTGAAATTCATTAAATCTGCAAAAACATTTTTAAACCCCTTTCTACACTTATTTAATTTAATAAGAAATCACTATTTATTACAATCGATGACAATTTTTGAATATTCAAAAAGTAGTAAAAATACTACTATTTTCAATCGTCACTCAAAATTCATTAAATCATCAAAAACATTTTTAAACCCCTTTCTTCACTTATTTAAGTTAATAAAAAATCTATATTTACGAGTATTATAAGCGATTCCAATTGTTGAATATTTAAAAAGTAGTAAAAATGGTGATATTTTCATATGTTATTAAAAATGTTTAATTGTGCAAAAATAATTCATAAAAGAATTTTTTAATATTCTTAAATTACTAAAAAATATATTCTTTTATTAAAATTTTATTTAAATGCTTGAATATTTAAAACGTAGTAAATATACTACTATTTTCAAATGTAGTTAAAAGTTTTTTTTGGTGCAGCAAAAATTATTCTTAAAACATTTTTTTCACTTTTTTAAATTAATATTATTAAGTATTATCTTAATATAATATTTGCAATAATAAGATTTCTTTTCATTTAGAAATTCCTGAAATATATGATTATGTAAATTGCTTTTTAACAATATTTAAAAACTTTGGCAACACCACGCCTAAATGGAATATTTCTCATTTTCATATAAAAACTTTTTTTCAAGGCATTTGTTTCGTTAAAAAAATGTAAATATTAAAAATCTTAAATAAATATTGAAAAATTAAAAAAAGTAGTAAAGATATACTACTAATTAGAAATACAGTTGACATTATTTTAGTATAAATAAATAAATAATGCTAAATAAATTGCAATACAAATTTTAATTTCCCTGCCTAAGTTGAAATAATTTTACAGGTTGCTAAAAAAAAGTAGTAGATATGGTAGTTAGTTTCAATATGTTAAACGTTTCTTTAAAGTATTCTTATCACATAAAAGTCCCGTTCCTCTATTCGAGACAATCGTACAATTTATCACATATGGCAACCATGGGCAACAAATTTATGAAAATGTTCATAAGATTTCCCATTTCAAGCGAACAGAGTTGCTTTTACTTCAATCAGCAAAGAAAACATTTATTTGTATCATAGTGTAGCACTAGAAACACTATTTTGATGCAATTTTTTAAAATAGGAGAGTATCTGTAATAGATTTTCGTGTGAATGACTTGTACAACAGAATAATGAAACGACGTCGTTAGAGAAATGCTTACTTTGTTTACTTTTTTAAATTAAGAGATGTTCAAATAGTAGTAGAAATTATTTTGTTTCTTATGAGATGTTTTAATAGTAGTAGAAATTATTTTGATTCTTATGAGATGCTCAAATAGTAGTAGAAATTATTTTGATTCTTATGAGGTGCTCATATATTATTAGAAATTATTTTGGTTCTTATGAGATGTTCAAATAGTAGTAGAAATTAGTTTGAATCTTATGAGATGTTCAAATAGTAGTAGAAATTATATTGATTCTTATGAGGTGCTCAAACAGTAGTAGAAATTATATTGATTCTTATGAGATATTTAAATAGTAGTAGAAATTATTTTGATTCTTATGAGATGCTCAAATAGTAGTAGAAATTATGTTGATTCTTGTGAGATGCTCATATAGTAGTAGAAATTATTTTGATTCTTATGAGATGCTCAAATAGTAGTAGAAATTATTTTGATTCTTATGAGGTGCTCATATATTATTAGAAATTATTTTGATTCTTATGAGATGCTCATATAGTAGTAGAAATTATTTTGATTCTTATGAGATGCTCATATAGTAGTAGAAATTATATTGATTCTTATTAGATGCTCAAATAGTACTAGAAATTATTTTATGAGATGCTTAAACAGTAGTAGAAATTATTTTGATTCTTATGAGATGTTCAAATAGTAGTTAAAAGTAAAACTTAAAGTAGTTAAAACAGTAACTAGCAAATTTAAACTAATAAACATCAATTAAATGCTAATTGTAAATGCTAATGAACAGTTCACATCTACATGTGCATAAATACGAGTAGATTCCAGCGTGTGAGTTGTGTGTATGTGTGTGCACCAGAAGCCATGTGTGCTAGTGCCTAATTGAATTTATTCAAGTCTAAAGTGGTTTTATGAGGGCGCTACACGCGTTTTAAGAAAAAAATGCATTTTTGGGAAAACCAATTAATGGCTGATTTATTGAGTATGAAATTTCACTTGCGAAGCATGCCAGTGTAGCTTCCTGGCCAGTTGGTTGTGCGGAAGAGTTTGCTAGTGCATCGATATTATATTATGGACTGTAATCTGCATTTCCCTTCACCCCTTCAGCCATTTATTAAGCTCAATCTTCTAATATTCAGCTAAAATACAAAAATATTTTTTGTAATTAAAATTGAAATGAAATTGTTACTAGTTTGTTGCCATTATTTACCATGAAACTTCACGCTTTAACAGTTTATGACCCGTATAATGGAAAAGTTTATTGTTAGTTGGCTAGAGATTGCTTTAATTAAAAAGAAAATTGTTGTTGTTTTCGAAAAATGAATTGATAAAAATATTTACAGATTTACAGTGTGGCTGCGCTTTGACACAGTTTGGCAAAGCAATACCAGGTAGCAAAACAAGTAAATTATATTTTCATTTTAATATTTATTATGCATGTTTAGTTATTTATTTATTCCACAATATCATTTCATTTAAATATGTATTGATTTATAATGTCCATGACGGGTTTTTAAGACATATTATAAATAATATATATATTTTTTGTATGAATAACAATTAAATAAAAAATGTGTTTAATATGGTATTGAATTGAATTTACAGAATTAAATTGGCTGAAATATAAAAAAGTGAAATTACAAAAAGTAATAAAAATAAAATATATTTTTCTATAAATTGTTTTATTAAAAATTACAGATTGGCATACTTTAAAAGAATTAATTACTCACCCCGCTTCAAACCTCAAAACATTCTTCGCAATATATATTAATATATATATTAAAAAATATTGTGTTACCCCAATGGTGAATAATTATATATATATCTATACATATATGTTTTAAATTAGTAGTAAATATACTACTTTTTTTATAGTTTACAAAATAACATTTAAAGTTTATATGTTTTTTAAGTTTTTAGGATATTTGAATTATTATGCGGCTTTAAAAGTTGTTAAAATCGAGAAATCTTAAAAAGTTCAGGCGTGCCAAAGGTAGCATTTTACCCCTTCGTTATTATATTTATATATTTTTTTTTCTAAGTTCTTAGGATATTTGAACTGTTATGCGGGTTCAAAAGTTGTTAAAGTCGAGAACGCTTAAAAACTTCAGGCGTGCCAAAGGTAGCATTTTGCCACCCAGTTATTTTTTTATATATTTTTTTAAGTTTTTAGGATATTTGAAATGTTATGCGGCTTTAAAACTGGTTAAAATCGAGAAAGATTGAACACTTCAGGCGTGCCAAAGGTAGCATTTTGCCACCCAGTTATTTTTTTATATATTTTTTTAAGTTTTTAGGATATTTGAAATGTTATGCGGCTTTAAAACTGGTTAAAATCGAGAAAGATTAAAAACTTCAGGCGTGCCAAAGGTAGCATTTTGCCACCCGGTTATTATTTCTTGCCATCGATGACACTGTATAAAAAAATGATGCTGGCCAAAAATAATGTATTATTTCAAAAAGGAAAATTTAACTTACAAGACCAATAAATAAAAATTGGTCTTGTTTCAAAATTTTAAAAAAATTCATTAATCTCCATAATGCATGTTATTAGTAACTTGTTATTTGCATCTTATTTAAGTCTAAAGAATAGCATACATGGAATTATACCAACCTTATTTCTGTTCAATCTTATTTATTTTCAACATTGATTCAATTTTTGTCTACTTAGAAAAGGTTTTAAAAATAGTAGTAAAATACTACTCTTTTCAAATGCCATTTAAATAATACGGCATTAATGAATAAACAGAAACTATTTTTATTAATATTTTTCTTTTATTTAAGTTTTAATTAAAAAGAAGTTGTTTTAAGCGGGCCTAAAACAATTTTGAAAAGGTAGTAGATTTACTACTTTTTGTTAATTTTTCTAAAAGGCTTGTAAGCATTTACATGTAGTTTATAAAATCTTAACGATTATTAATATTTGCTGTGTTAAAACTAATATGTATACAAGAACTTTAAATAGTAGTAGAAATAGTACTTTTTTAACTTATAAGACTTAAAATTTGAAAGTTTTTAACATTCAATATTTTCTGCGATTAAACGACTTTTTTATTAAAATTTAAGTATAAAATTTTTTGAGCAGTTTATAATTTAATTAAATTTCGTAATAGTAGCAGAAATACTAAGTTTTTTAAAAATACTGGTTATAATTTCTTCTTCTTAATTTAATATTTTCTAATATTTCTCCTCAAATGGCACAAATTGTAGTAGATATACTACTTTCTCTGTAATTAAAATGTAATTAAATTTGTTTTAAACAAATTACATATTGTTGTAAATGGTATTAAAAATACTACCTTTTCTAAAAGTATTCAAATATTTTTATAATTTTTTTTAATTTTCAGTTTTTTAAACATATTTTTTCCTAAATCTCTATATATATCTAATATAGAGAATTAAATTCTTAATTTTATTTTAAAATTATCTGGAATGTTTCTGAAATAAAATAAATAAAAAAATTAATAAAGACATTTCGAAAATAGTAGTTTTTCCGGTTCTAAATATTTTTTTTCCTGAATCTCAATCTAATATAGAGAATTAAAATTCTTAAATTTTTTTTAAAATTATCTGGAATGTTTCTGAAATAAAATAAATAAAAAAATTAATAAAGACATTTCGAAAATAGTAGTTGTTCCACTTGAACTGAAATAGGCCATATTTATTTGATAAAAAAAAATATTTTTTATTACAATTTAATGTTGCTTAAATTTATTAAATATTTAATTAAATTTATTGCTGCTGACATTTTTTTCTACTTGCCTTTGTTGAAAGCTTTTGCACCCTTTTTACAACAACTATTTGCTAAACAAACGTGATCTCTAAAGCAAAATAGAAAGAACTTGAGTGGCTTTTGTTCCGAATATATTTTCATCAATTTTCTGTTTGTTTTGTGATACTTTTAAAGGGGGGTAAAAATTATTTTTCGTTTTATTTTAAAACCGGCCGTAAATAAATTTCTCGGCAAAAATGTTAGTACTTAAGATATAAAATTATTGCATCCCTTTAAGTATGCAACAGTATTATTATTATTATTTCTTGTTTTCAATAATTGAACAGGAAATAAGAAAACCGGAAAGACTGCTTAAAATCCTGGAAGTTTAACTTATTTAAGAAAGGGAAGTTCCTTCGTGTGCTTTGCTAGTTGAGCTCTGGCTTATTATTTCACGTTCTTAAATGAATTTCCCCCAAAACATTCCATTCGAAAAGGAAAATTTAAAACAATAAATAACAGAATCCTAACAAGAGAGTTTTTCAAATAAACGAATCATGTTGTATAAATTACTTGAGGTGTATTTTTAGTTTCCTTCGTTGATTGGAAGGTGAAGCAAAAGAAAATCTAATAAATGTGTATAAGCTTTCCAAAGCAATCGATGTGTTAACTGTTGCCGGAAAGAGTGGCCCACTTGGAACGCCACAGAACATTGATATTTCGTTTCGCTCTTTATATTTTTGTTAGTCTGTAGTACAGCAAATTTACAACTAATAACAAAATCTAACACTATTTGAGTTTTACAAAATACTTAACACACATTTCTGCACCACTAGACTCTTTCGATATGCACATAAACATATTTATAAAGACATTCTTCATTCTATCATTCATTCATTAATATTTTTCACTCGTTCATACAGTCTGTAGTTGATTTGAATTGTTTTTGTTCTTCTCAAAGAAAATTTTATTAGAAGCAAGCAAAAGGATGCCAAAGGTGAAAATCTACTCAGATGTTTAAATTTTCCGTTTCACAAAATAGAAACAACATTTTTTTCTAGCACACGTTCTCTTGTAGTTTTCCGTGTCTTATTATATTTGTGGAAATGCATTCATGTGCCATCTTTCGACTTCTATTGTTTGCCAGAATTAGACGAAACAATGAACTGACACATACGAATTGAGGTCAATTGTTATAAATGCATTCTCAAATTGTAGCTTCACTGCATCAAATGCTTTTTAAACTATTTTTTGTCTCAATAATTTTCCTACTTCTGGTTTTGAACTGCAAACAACTGCTACTGGATAAATATGCTAATAAAAAAAGAAAATAAAAACAAAAACAAAAACAACTTTAATACCAGTTTGATTTTTAATCAAGGTGTCCTTAAAAAACATATATTGGAAAATCGTATAGTATTAAATAAATAAATTAAACTTCCTCTATAGGATTGTCACAAATAAATTGTAAAAGCAGCTGTAAACATTCTCGGATTTTACAGGCTGGTAGCAACAGGCTAAGCAAACCCTTTATTATTCGCTACGGCAACAATAATGAAAACAACAGCGACAATTGCATTTAAAAAATTCTCTTTGCAAAAACTTCCATGAAAATAAATAATAAAAACTTTCAATATTTTCAAATAAGTGTTGAAAGGAAATGTACCGATTTCGACACCGCGCCATGCATGTGCACATACCTACACACACGTATTAATATGCAGCTGTTGCATGATATGCCAAAATAACCCGGCAGCAGGCAGAAAGCAAATGCAAATATGGTGGAAAGTGCATAACAAACCTCTGGATATTTGTTTTTTTTTTTTTTATTACAAATTGATTGTGACATTTTAAAGGCGAAAAAATAAGGAAAAATAAAAGTTATTAAAAATTCATTGGCAAATAACAAGGGGCCTTACAATAGCAAATCGGAAAATTTTATTAATTTAATCGTTTAATTTACTTTTCCCTCAATAAAATTTACAAATATATATAATATTTGTTATGCAACTAGCCTACAGAATATCTGAAAGAGTGTAAAAATTAAATTCCTTAGGCGGGCCAAAGGTTGGTTTTCTACAAAATATAATCCCATACCTGGCACATAATGAATAAGAACAATTTTGAGGCGGGCCACATTTTATCTATGACGGTGCAACATTTAAAAATAATTGTATTGAGGAAAAGGAAACATTTAGTCGGAAAGCATTTGAAATTAAATTAAAGCAAATATATAAACACATGTACTGCACATAAAAAAAACAAATTAAACAAATTTGACAAATACGCAAAACTATTCAAAAGACTACCTATTTTCTGTTCCCAGATAAAATTTCACTTACATAAAAAATAAGGAGTTTAAGACTGGTCAAGACAGCTTAATATAATTTTTCAAACTTTTTATTCAATTGCAGCATAAAAGTTTTGAATTGTACTCGTAAGAAAGAAAATACAAATATTAAATATATTTGAAAACGATATCTGCAAAATATTAAAGCAATGAATCCAAAATCTGGCCAAACAAAATTCAAAATTAAAATAAATTTTAAAGAGCCATATTTTCTTTGCTCGAACAAAAGTTTGTACTTATTTGAGCCAAGAATTAATGTATATTATGCCGAAATTTAACAATCTAAGCAATGTTTAAACAGAATAAATAAAATTTGTTAAAATTTCAGGTGGGCCAAAGTTTTCTTTGCCTTTATTTCAAAGCAGGGAAAAGACCTACAGCTATCCCAATAACTGTTAAAGTGTAATTTTTATTCTTAAGTTGTAATCTGAAAACAACAACTTCCTACACGATATACCGTATGATTTCAGGCGGGCCAGGGATTACTCTAATCTCTGTTTTATTTTAAAATTTTAGTAATTGGAACGATTAGAACTAATTTTTTGAAGGCTCAAGGTTGTTCTACGTTTCCTTTAAGATTTTGTGATAATTTAGAATACGAATTTTCTATTTTATTTAGCAAATTAAAATTCAGCCAATAAATTTTAAAGTACTAAAAATAATGTTTGCTGGGAAATTAACAATTTACCAAACTTCTAAATCTTGAGAATTTAATGTAAATGTATTTAAAGCATTAAGTTGATAAAATACCTTAATTATAGGTTTCTAAAGCAAATATAATAATAGAGAAAATGGAAAACTCTAATGGAGGGCCAGAGGTGCGAGATATTCCATTGAACACTTACGAGATATTTTGCACTAGTGGCACAATTTCTCAGATATCTTAGCCGAGCCATTAAACAGATTTCAGCGAATCTTCATTTCGTTAAAATGTTTTTTTGTTTGTATTTGTAATACTATCTCATGCATGTGGGTGTGAGTGTTTGCTATCACTTCCACATCCGTTGAACGGAAATCATACGTTATTTGCCAAACACAGTGCAGGTATTTATCTGCTATTGGCAAAAAAAAAAAGAAAATCAACGTCATATTGAATAAATAAATTCTAGAAATTTTTTAACAAATTAAAACAAAAAGGAATATTTTTACATGCGGCATTTAAAAGAAGATATATATTTCCTTCTGGTGAGAGGACAACTCGTTGAAGGAAAAAGGGGGCAGGTTGTCTACATGCCGTCAATAACAAGCTGGATTAGTTTTATTAAAGGTCAGCGAGGTGCTGATGTTGTTGGCAAAATTACTGTTGCCATAAATTATTTTCGTTTGGCGGTGATGAAACAACTCCCACTTGACTGAAAAATGTACTAAAGCGGAAAGGGGGGAAAAATCGAAATAAAACATTTCTGTGTTAATTAAAATCTTGTAGTAAATGTTACATTATATAGACTTTTCCTATTCATTCCCATTTAGCTTAAGTGTTTCTTTTTCTCTTTCTGTGCTTTCTTTCATATCTGTTTGGACATTTTATTTGTGAAAAAAAGAAAGTCCATTATGGCTTCTGCTGCAGGTGGCGCCCATACGCAACGAAAGGGATTTGGTTGTCTTATTTCTGCTAACGTTTCGAGATATAACCGCCTTAAAGCAGCCCATCGACAGCGAAGACACGAAGGGTGGTAAGTAAAAATTTCATTTTAAACAGACATTTAATATTTCCTTCTTCTGTGTACTTCTTAAATTAAATGTTTTTTGAGTTTCCTCTCACAATAATTTACGTAGTTAAATGTTAATATTTAAATGTGAATGCACCGAATGAGGAATTGCATGAGAAACTTTAATTGATGGTCATCTATAAAATAATTATAAACTCTAGTAAATAAATTTAAAAATTCCCAATTTAACCGAAATTCATAAAAGTATATCTGAAAGCTTTTGAATTGCCTTTCAAGTAAATTTCAGAGGACAATTTAGTGTTGCTCCCAGCCAACACTGAACTTATAAACAACTTTCTACTTTCAAAAGCTTCTAAACAATTTCACAAAAAAGCAATTGATGCACAAATATAATTATGATCCGCTGAGGAAGAATGACAGATATGCAGTGGCGCAATTTTTAGAAAAATTATGAAATTCTATACAAATTTTTGAAAAAAATAGATATATCGCATGCAATACTTTTTAAAAACATATTTAACTCGACGTATTTACCCTCTTATATATAATATCCTAGTTCATCAGAAATCTTTGTGGCGGGCCAACTTTACAAAAATTAAATTTTCGAGTGTATACAGCTATGGCTACATCTATACATCTATTTAATAAACATATAGAATTCTTTTTTTTTTTTTTTTTTTGTTACAATTAAAGAATATTTAAGTTTATTTTCAATACTATATATAGGGAAGTCCTGCAAGATAGTCCAATCTTAAACCGGTCACTGCTGGATACAGGTAGTACTTTCAGAAATTGCTAACAGGCAGATAACAGCATTAAACTTTATTTCCATTTATATTGAAAAGTCAGCGATAGTAAAATATTGTGATTTTATTAAGTTTAAATGCAAAGTTTCAGGCGGCCTAAAATTGCTATTTGGCCTTCGTAATATCAACTCTGAGATTGATTATAATGATCAAAGAATGTAGTAAAAACATAATAAATCTTTTTGTCTTCTTTGTTTGGTAAAAGGAATTACTGTAAAAATTAGGGAAGCCCTAAATTATTAAATAAAAAATTTTATTTGGTTTTTAGCAAAGGACCTAGTAAAAAATTTGTACGGGCCAAAGGTTGCAGAAAAAAAAAATTTATGTTGCTAAGACATCTAGTCTCTGGATTAAAAAGCCGACTAAAAGTAAAAGTTTAACTAAAATTCATTTAATATTCAATAATAAAAACTGTAAGTCAGGCAGCATTACTGGTACTTTTTTTAGGCACCATAAAAATGGTTAGAAAATATTAAAATTTTATTATAAATAATTTTTTCAAAAGCTTTTCTATAAAATTTTTATGTGGTCAGGACATTATTGAGAGCATCATTGGTTGAACTAGTTAGTAAATTCAGTGGCAATAAATGGTCGGGCCGGAGGGCATATTCAATTTGCCGTAATAAATCAGGGTAGTCGTAACCACCATGATCTGCTGAACTTTCTAATCCTATAAAGTGTTGAGGGAAAAATCTTAAGTTTACTCTTACAAATTTTAATACAGACTTCTAATTTAGAAAGATTGTCATGAAGTGGAAATCCAATTAATAGGTGATTTACAATCGTAAAATTGCTAAATTCCCCGCCGAATTATGCCGAATCGTTTATGCCGAAGTGTAAAGTTTTAATTATAAAAAATTTCATTCCGAATTAAATTAAGATGAAAACCTATAGGCCGATCGTTTAAAGGTTTTCTAAGGGAACAAATAAAATATTATGAAGTTACTTTCTCTCTTTTTCCCTATCTCTCTCTCTCTCTCTCTCTATGTCTCTCTTTATAAATATCTCTAAGCGTATCTTTAAATGTTGTCTTTAACACTTTTCTCTATTATTTCAATGTGTGTGTGTTATGTTCTGTCTGTCCACTTTTTAGTTTTGACAAATTTGATTTTTCAACTATTTAGTTTTAGGTTTATCAAAATTTGCCAAATTGGCTCGTTCGGTAACGAGAAGCCGTCAATTCAGCGCACATTTGCCAACGTTAAAGGATCCAACGAAACAATCAAATTTGGCACATGTAAGCCATAATATTTCACTGGTACCAAAATGTTTTAATACAATTTATATAATTAAACGTTCTTAAAACAGATGATGTCACTAAGTGCCGATATAATGCCACAATATCGCCAGGAAGCCCCAAAAACTCCGCCTCACATCCTCCTCCACTATTGTGCATTTAAAGCGATTTGGGACTGGGTCATTTTGTGTTTAACATTTTATACAGCAATCATGGTAAGTGATGAAATTATAGTATTTGAAATCGAATTATACAACTATATAATTATACATGCCCCTTCCTCCATTTCGATGTAACCTGACCCCTTCCCAATACCCTCCTTTAGTAAATGCCAGAAACGACATATTTATTAAACAATATAGATTATAGAGAATTTTTCATCTAAATAAAATACTTAAAATGCACTTATAAATGTCACTCATATAACACTTAAAAATAACAAACCCATACAAAGAAGACTCACACACATTCATGCACAAGCACGTATATTATTTCACATACATTAATTTATTCATATGCATCTCTGTTTTGCAAGCCCTCTTACACATACACTTAAGATAACTAATCATTTAGAAGATGAAGAGGTCGACGACAATATTTAGTGTCCTCAAAGGAACATTACTGTAATTAGGGCAGAGGTGAACAACATAAGGCCCTTGTGTAAAAATAAAATGTTTCTTTTAAAATAAAAATAAACATTTTTCTTTTAATCATTTTACTGACAAGCACTTTTGAATCTTAAACATAAAACTGTTATACTGTATAAGACTTCTTCTAATGCGGTTTATAAGCTTCTAATATTATACTAAACACCAATTAGGGCCTCAAACTATTAATTTTTAAAGGTTTCTACTATATAATTCTGTAAAGTTTCACAAAAACTATTTTATTCTTTCATTTCCATATTCAATATATATAAATAGTGTTAAAAAGCTTTATCTTTCAGATAAAGCTTTTGGAACTGTTTAAAGACACTAAGGAGTAACAAATCGATGCAGGGCAGACAGTCGATCAGAAAGATATCATTTTTATTTCACAAAATAAAAAAATTTTTATATTGTACAAAATTTTTATTATATAGTATAATAGTTACCAAAGTCCTCATATTTTTCAGCAAAATTTAAATATAATAAAAATTGAATTCGTATAAAGCTATAGAGTATATTATTGGTTTTTGTAATGCAGTATAATAGTTTGCTTTTAAGCGAAAAAGTAGTTGCAAATGCCCCAACTAACATGCGTTTCTAAAAGTCTTTACAAAATTATGTATAACAGTTTCTTTAGCCAAAACTTCAGAACAAACAAATTTAAGTACAATAGAGACAAAAGTAATATTTTTATTAATTTATATTAAAATAAATTAATTTGTAATAAAGCTAATCATATTCGTATAAGACTTTTCACATATGTAATATGTTTTAACGTAAAACTTTTGAAATTCAAGCCCTAAAGTCGGAAAATGATAAACACAAAGGAAAATGAAAGAGAAAAAGGAATATAGATCAGAGCAGAAATATGGAAAACTGCACTTTCCTCCTATTGCAGCAGTTCAAGACACAATTCATATTTGGCGAAAGAGAATATTAAAGTTATTTTGGCAGATAATTTAATTAGAAGGATTGATTTTAAAGCAGATACTGTCAGTGTTGCCCAAAACCACAACAATTTCTTATACAAAAACGAAAAAAAGAAACAAAGTTTAAGTTATAAATAATTCTCGTATGCATAAAAGTTTTTTTCTTAATTTTTTTTTATTATATACATTAATTATTTCATAAAATTTGATATTTAATTTTGAAAAAATTATAATTAAATAATATTGAATATTTAATAATGCACTGTCCATCTGTCCACCTTCTTCATAATTATAAAGATAAATATTTCGTTTAAAAAAATTAACAAATATTATTTTCTTATTTGTATCTGTAATATTACAAATATTTTTCTTTTTTTTTTATCAAAAAATATTTTACTTATACTGGCTTAAGAAATTGGACACATTGAAAGAAACAAAATAACCTATTTAAAAAAATTATTTTTTTCAAGTATAAATGCAGTGGAACTTCTATAAGTCGAATCTCCATTATACACCAAAAACCAGTTCGACTTATGGAGACCTCGAGTTAGAGAATTTTATCAAAATTTACTAATTTATTGAAATATATCATATATATAGTACTTCGTGACAATAAGATACATAAACCGCTACTAAATGTAGACTTATGGCAGCCACATATGCATTTCTTCTTAAATTCACCTTAACCTAAAAACTTTCATGCAAAGAAGAAATTCCTCCAAAAAGAAATACAAAAACTTAAAAGCAAAAAAGGGGATTCCCTCCAAAAACAAAAAATAAGGGTTTCCGTAACTTAAAAATAAAATAAATATTTCTTTACTCTTAAAACTTAGACGAAATATGGGATTCCCCAAATAAAGACAAAATAAAAATTATAAAAACAATAACAAAGTTGGATTGTTTTTACGAAAAATTCGACTTGGAGAAGACACGTGCCTTTTTTTCATTTGAGTTATGGAAGAATTCGACTTATAGAAGTTCGAGTTATGGAATTAAATTGTATACAGTTTGAGCATTAAACGCTACTGCCTTTTGATTTTGTTCGAGTTATAGAAAATTCGTCTTATAGGAGTTCGACTTATAGAAGTTCGACTTTAATTATAGAAAATAATTTTTTTTAAATTTTTTTTTTTAATTTTATTATTTATATTTATTTTATTGTTTTTATTTTAATTTTTTCTTTTTTGTTTTTTTTTCAATTAATAAAGCCACAATAAATAAAATATTATTTTTATTTTATTATTTATATTTATTTTATTGTTTTTATTTTAATTTTTTCTTTTTTGTTTTTTGTTAATTAATAAAGCCACAATAATTAAAATATTATTTTTATTTTATTATTTATATTTATTTTATTCTTTTTATTTTAAGTTTTTTTTTTTTTTTTTTTTTTTTTTTTTGATTAATAAAACTAAAATAATTAAAATATTATTTTTATTTTATTATTTATATTTTTTTATTGTTTTTATTTTAATTTTTTCTTTTTTGCTTTTTTTTTGATTAATAAAATTAAAATAATTAAAATATTATTTTTATTTTATTATTTATATTTATTTTATTCTTTTTATTTTAAGTTTTTCTTTCTTGTTTTTTTTAATTATTAAAACTAAAATAATTAAAATATTATATTTATTTTAATTTACATATTTTTTATTTTATAATATTATTTTTCATTTTATATTCTTTTTATTTTTTTGTTTCTTTTTTATTAAAAACTATTTAGTTCGACTAAATATTTATTTTCAAAAGTTTCATTGTCAAATAGAGATTTTGATTTTTTTTTAATTTTTTCTTTTTTGTTTTTTGTTAATTAATAAAGCTATAATAATTAAAATATTATTTTTATTTTATTAGTTATATTTATTTTATAATTTTTTATTTAAGTTTTTCTTTTTTGTTTTTTTTTTTTGAATAATAAAACTAAAATAATTAAAATATTATTTTTATTTTATTATTTATATTTATTTTATTTTTTTTATGTTATGCTTTTCTTTCTTGTTTTTTTTTTAATTAATAAAACTAAAGTAATTAAAATATTATTTTCATCTTATTATTTATATATTTCATTTTATATTCTTTTTATTTTTTTGTTTCTTTTTTATTAAAAACTATTTAGTTCGAATAAATATTTATTTTCAAAAGTTTCATTGTCAAATAGAGATTTTGATTTTTTTTTTAATTTTTTTTTTTTAAGTTATTTAGTAATAATTTCTTAACGAAGATAAAATTGTGTTTGCAATCAGCTATATAATATTTAACATTTCTGGATATTGTTTAAAATGTTCAGAAACTTGCAAAACATTGTTGAAATATTTAAAAAAAAAAATTATTATTAAAATTGAAAATTTTTTTTAAACTTAAAATTTTTTTTAAAATTAAATTAAAAGTTTAAAGAAATTAAAAGTTTACGAAATCAGAGTTATTAATTTTGTTTTCAATTGTAGTAGAATCTAGTAGACGTATTTCATTAATTTTTAATTAAAAAAGACTTTTGAAATTCTATTTTTCTTTGCTAAAGATTGGCCACCCCTGTCTTGTTTCGAAGCAAAGTTGTGCCTTTTAGCTCTTTAGCTCATTTCAGGACTTAAGTGTGGTATTATGTTTGCATACGTATGTGATATAAACACATGTTGTCTTACACAGGAAGCAGCCGTGTAATTAAGTGTTAATCCCTTTGAAAGGGTCCGGGGGGAGTTACATTTTATATAGCACGCGTCTACTGTAAGGCCTTTAAATATTAAATAGTAGAGGAGAATATCCTGGCTGGTCTTAAAGTTAAAAAGTTTCGCCCTCATCTCTCTGATGCTTTTACTTTAGCTATTTTCCTTTTGCTATCTTTCAGGTGCCATATAATGTAGCTTTTAAAAATAAAACCTCGGAAGATGTTTCGCTGCTTGTTGTTGATTCAATTGTAGATGTTATATTCTTTATTGATATTGGTAAGTATGTAAGATGTGCTTCTCCAGAAGCTCTTGCTTTTTTTTTAATATAAAAATTATCATATTTATGTAAAAAAATCTAATGCAATGCAATGTCGACTTGTGAGGGCTAAAAGTGAACACTTGTTTTTACTCTGCATTTGCTGCAGTGAAGGGCAAAACTTAACGCTCTATTTAGTTTATTAACATAGTAAATATTAAGTGAGTGAATTTTTCCTGTACACCTTTCAACAGCACTCTTCGCCATGAAACCCTTCAAAAAGGATTTATGAAAAAAATTTGTATTCATAGTTTAACGCATACTTTATATCTGTATCACATCTGTGCTATATGTAGATGTATGTGTGTGTGCTGCAGCATACAGTATAGAATATAATGCAAACTTTGTGCAGTGCTTGTTGCTGCATTAAGTTATAATATTTTATAAATATTTTATTACATCTACTATTATATGCATGCATTTGCAGTTGGTTTCATATAATAGAGTTGACAGTTTAATAATGAAATACGAGTATAAAAGTTTGTGTCACATTAAAGAAAGGAAAACGTGAGTGAGCAGGAAACTTTTTTGCCAGCAAGACTGAATTCATGTTTAACAAGCGGTTGGTTTTAATAGAAATGACAGGTGGTGAGAAAGGCAGCAAGGAGCAGTCACATCAATTTAAAAATTAGTATAGTAAAAACACATGTATGTATATATATTATATACATATAAGCCGTTCTCTTTGAAAACGCTTTAAGTCCATTTTCACAAAAAAAATAGATAGAAAATTTATTAAAAAACTTTTTATCTCTTATTTTCTTTAGCTCATACTTAAGATCTTTCGAATAATATCTCGTTATCTTTTAATAAAAAAAAGATATTTAAAAGTTTTTTTATATAAAAAAAAATTTTTTTATAAACATAAATTTCAAAATAAATGTAAAATTTTTTAAACGTCGAAAAATCCTTATTTATAATTTTAGAAGAAAATGTAATTTTTTATTAATAATTTAATTATTTAAAAATATTTATTATTTTTCATTTCGCTTATAATAAATTTCTCAAATGAAGTAACTCCTTTAAAGAGAGTCGAGAATTTTGTAAGACTATTTTATTTGGTATTTTAATTACGTATAACAGTTTACATTGCATAATCTCGCCAAGTTTCGGGACCCTTTTATTCTTTAATAGATTATTTTGAAATGATTAGGAACATTGAAATTTTGTAAGAGTATTTTAATTCCGTATAACAGTTTGCATTGCATAATCTCGTAAAGTTTCCGCCCGCCCCTTTTTCTTTAAAAAGATTATTTTAAAATTATTAGGAACATTGAAATTTTGTAAGAGTATTTTAATTCAGTATAACAGTTTACATTGCATGATCTCGCAAAGTTTCAGCCGCCCCTTATTCTTTAAATAGATTATATTGAAATGATTAGGAACATTGAAATTTTTTAAGAGTATTTTATTAGGTATTTTAATACCGTATAACAGTTTACATTGCATAAAGAAGATTCAAAAAGATACAAAAGATTCTTTTCAAATGATTAGGAACATTGAAATTTTGTAATAGGATTTTAATTCTGTATAACAGTTTACACAGAATAATCTCGTAATGTTTGGGGACCCCCTTATTACATTGCATAATCTCGTAAAATTGAAATTTAAAGAGGTCTAAAAAATTTAATTTTGAAATGGAAATGAATTGCGTGTTCTTGTTCTTCACAGTTTTAAATTTCCATACCACATTTGTGGGAGCCGGTGGCGAAGTAGTTAGTGATCCCAAAGTGATACGTATGAATTATTTGAAATCTTGGTTTATTATCGATTTGCTCAGTTGCCTGCCATACGATGTCTTCAATGCCTTCGATCGCGATGAAGATGGCATCGGTTCCCTTTTCAGTGCATTAAAAGTTGTACGTCTATTGCGTTTGGGTCGCGTTGTACGTAAACTAGATCGGTACTTGGAATATGGAGCTGCAATGTTGATATTGTTGTTATGTTTTTATATGTTAGTGGCCCATTGGTTGGCCTGTATATGGTATTCAATAGGCCGCACCGATGCTGATAATGGAGTAAGTATAACAGATACGAGTTTTCTTTTTTTCTATTTAACATAAAAAAATTTTTACCCCTCGATTTTTGCCCCACTAGATTCAGTACAGCTGGCTATGGAAATTGGCAAATGTAACGCAGTCGCCTTATTCTTACATTTATAATAATGACTCCACAGAACTGATAAATGGTCCTTCACGCAAAAGTATGTATGTGACAGCGTTGTATTTTACTATGACTTGCATGACATCGGTGAGTTTTCTCTGCGAAAAGTTGTAAAAAGAATTGTTTAAACGAATTTCTATAAAGTAATTACACTAAAAAATTAAAAATTTTACTTTTAGGTGGGGTTTGGAAATGTGGCCGCCGAGACGGACAACGAGAAGGTGTTCACCATCTGCATGATGATAATTGCAGGTGCTGTGTTTTTAACACATTCCGTTGCCGCGTCAATTTTTATATATATCGTTGTAGAAATAGTTCAATTACAAAACTGCTAAAGTAATGCTTTGTTAATGGACTAAATAATAGCATAATTGAGATATGCGCTAATAGAAGTTTTGATACACACTGTGTTTAGAAAAAGCGACCATTAGTATAACAGTTTTCAAAAACAAACGATGTCATAAAGAAACATAGCAGATAGTCAATAAAGTTTAGCCGCTATAGTATGACCTCTTATAGCAGTTGTAGTAGAACAGTTAGAAATAACATCATTATAACAATTTTAGTATAAGAGTTTAGAATATTATTGTTCGAAAAACTCAGATACAGCTTAAGTGTATAACCATTTTAATTATATAGTAAGACATTTTATAACAGTTATAGTAGTACAGTTTCACATAGCATCATTATAATAATTTTAATATAATAGTGTATGCATGATATGACTTTTTACAGTTCAGGTATACCAGTTTAGAATACGTCTAGCTTCACTAAAACTAGCTTCACTAAAACAGTTCCTAACAGTTTAGTTATAACAGTTGATGACGTTTGTAATATAATAGTTTAAGTTTAATAGTCTATATCCTCTTCAGTTAAACAGTTTTAGTATACACCACTATAGCTTTTTAGTACAAAATTCTTATAACTTTTAATACAACACTTTCAGACAGTTTATAAACGTTCAGCATATATAGAAGCATATTTAAAAAAAAGAGTTACATAAATAATAATAATAATAAGCTAGTATAACCGTTTACTCAAAAATAGTATAAAAAACACATAATCTTAAGTAATTCAGCTGGCATATGTTGGATTATATCAGACAATGATCAGATATAAACTAGTGTGCAAAGTTTTAAATAAAAGTTTCATATTTCTCTTATGAATTTTTGTGGAATTTAACATATTTGATTTATAACAGTTTTAAAAGTTTTGTATATTAGTTGAAAAGCATTAAGTCATTAAATTATAAGCATGCCAGCATTATCCAGTAGGATTTTAATTTTTTTTTAATAAAAGAAATTTATAGTTCGGCAGTATAACAGTTTTCAGGGCATTTCTTTACAAGCGCATATTTCGTTATGGTATGCTCGCTAGAACTAATAACTGTAAATTATAATTGTTGTAGTTCTTCTTTTTTGTTGTAATTTATTTTTGTATTATTTTTCTATTCGAAAGCTTAATTATATTATGTTCATGTATCCATTCACACATACATACACACATTTGTGTCTGGTTAAAGTCTTGTTTAAAGCTCATAATTAATTTTCTATTTATTTACTCATTTCTTTACGTGCCAAAAATTTTGCTTACTTTGCTAATTAGTTGGACAGCTCACAGCTAAGAGTGAGTTCATTTCTGAATTCTTTATAACAAACATCAGAAGCTTTCGATGTTTACCTAGACTAATGAGGGCCTTCTTGCAAAAAGGTTTTTTCTATTTTCAAAATTAAATGTTTGTAGTACTTTGTAGATCCATATTGTTGATAATTCATAAAAGAAAATCCTTAGATCTTTTGTTTATGTTTAAAAAGCTTTTAAAAGCTTTCTGATAAATATGTGTTCTTTTGTCAATTAAATAAGTCTCTTTTTGAAAGCAGTTTCGTCGTTGGCAAATGTAACCAAACTTATCATATTTCTTTATTTGAAATTTGTATTTTAAAAGAAAAGCTTTTCTAAGTTGTATTAATTTTGTGCAGGTGGAGAAGCAAAATCTCTATAAGTAATAAAAAAATCAAATTTCCTTTTTTTTTTGGAATTTTTGTGGGAAAAGAAGTTTTTTACTTAAGCTAACTTAAAGCTTTTTGAAATGAATTTAAATTTTAAAGCTTTATCATATGAAATATCGATTTCATTTTCAAAATGAGTTCATATTTTTTTACATACATTTTTATAAGTACAATCTTGTATGTTAAATAAATTTATTTTTAATTTATATAAGGAAATATATTAAAGGAAAAGCTAGAAAATCTAATTTTATTTCGGAATTTTGATACATCTGTAGTTACTTATATAAAAAAGCTTCCGTGGAACATATGAGAAAATATTCACTTTGAATAAAATATTATAAAAGTAAAAGCTTTTAGTTTTATTTTATTATTATTATAATTTTTTATTATGAATTTTTCGACCGGTATTTGAATTAAAAAAAAAAGCTTTTTTCGTAATAACTGCGAAAATAGTTAATTATTATTTAATTACTAAAAGTCTTTTATATTATAAATTTTTGTGTTTGTTCCAGCTAAGAAAAACTACAAAATGTTCTTAATCAATTAGATTTAATAAGCTTTTATTACTGTTCTAGCTTGCATTTTATTCTACTAAAATCTAAAACTGAATTCGAGTTGAACTGGTAAACTGGCTAAAAAATTATATCGCCATTCACGACATCATTTATTTGAATTGTTTAATCATTTTAGTTTTACAATATTTTTATTGTAATTAAATTGATTTTAATTATTTTTTTTAATTGCCCAACAGCTTTACTTTATGCCACAATATTTGGTCATGTCACGACCATCATACAACAAATGACTTCGGCCACAGCTAAATATCACGACATGCTGAATAATGTACGTGAATTTATGAAATTGCACGAGGTACCGAAAGCTTTAAGTGAGCGTGTTATGGACTATGTGGTATCCACCTGGGCCATGACCAAGGGACTAGATACGGAAAAGGTATGTTATGAATGAGCTGCTGTACAGAGACGGACTTTTGAACCCTTCAAAGAAGTATACTATACATTTTTGTAAATTTAAGCACAGTTCGATTATGAGCTTTAATAACCTTTTTTAACAACTAAAACCTTTTTTACTAATAAGTAAATATTTGACACAACATTTAAACACCTTTAAAAAAGTCAACTAAAACTCAACACGCAGTTGTAAATACACACTAGAAAGCTTTTCCAATATAAAACATTTTTTCCTCTGGTCCAATTATAAAGTCATCAAAGGCATAAATTCATTTAAAAAGGCATTTTTAAATTTTACCATTTATAAACCAAAGCTTTTCATCATCTTTTTATATGAAAAAGTTTTTATTTATTGTAATACAGTTTTTCTAGAAAGCTGAGCTTAGTACGTTGAACAAATTCACAATTAAATAGGTTTTTAAGCTTTTAATAATTATAGAAACCAATCAAATTCATATGTACACGTATTTAAATCTTAAAAACTTTCATTTTTCTCACTTAAATTAAAGCTTTTAATATCACTTTTTTTTTTCTTTATAAACAGATTACAAAAAAAGGGCTACTTTTAAAAAGCTTTTAAGTTGCCCCTAAGATTTTATTTTTTATTTTCCCCTACAAATTTAAAAAACACGATATAATTAATATATATTTTTTTTTATTTTTTTTTAAATGCCACTTTTGTAAGAAAAAAACAAAATATTTTTATAAAATACGGAAAGTTTTAAATTGAATTTTTTTTGTGTTAAATTGAATGGTTTTTAATAAAAAAAAGATTTTATTTCTTTCAAGTTCGTTGCAATAAATTTGAGTTAAATTTTATTAAATTCAAAAAAATATATATTTTAAAAGCTTTTTAATAAAAAGCTCTAAAGCTTTCAGATTTCGTTAATACTACATAATAATAACTCAACTACAATTTATTGAAATTTATTTTATATGTTAAAAAACATATTGTGAATTGCAATTTAAGCTTAAATTTATGACAAAAGCTTAATAGGTAATTCCCGAATGCTTGATTAACTTTAGCAGATATTTGTTTCCTTAAATTCAGTTGATTTTATTTACAGATAATTTTATTCAATAAACTCTTAATCGCATAGTTTTTTTATAAAAGCTTTTTTTATAACAATTATAATTGACTTATTTTATGCAACTAGTTTTTATACAGTACATTTTTTATACAAATAATTAATATAAATAATTAAAAATTATATAAAAATTACACATAAAAATAAAGTTATATAAAATAACTTTGATATAATTATACATGTAAAAATTATATTTAAATAACTAAGCATCTCCGTTCCCAAGGAGAGAGCTTGCTTTTCACAATTTCTCCTACGAGTATTCCTAGAAAAGCTTTTACAAACATATTGAAACATAGTTCTACTAACGTTTCACAATTTTGTTAAAAGCTTTCAAAAAGCTTTTCAGTAGTGAAACTATAGAAAACATTTTTTCTTGACTATAATAAAGATATTATTACACAAAATTATTTTCCAACTTAAAAAACCTTTAAAAAATAACTAAAAGCTTTTAAAAAGCTTTCCCGTAATCGAACTATTAAAAACATTTTTTTCACTATAACAAAGATATTTTGATAGATGATATTTTGAAATTGTTTTCTAACTTAAGGTACTTTTAAAAAATAATTAAGAGCTTTTAAAAAGCTTTCCAGTAATCGAACTATTGAAGACATTTTTTTATTGACTATAAAAAAGATATTTTCAAACAAAATTGTTTTCCATTTTAAGGCAACTTTCAATGGTGTAGCTTATCCACATCGCATGTAAAAACGCATGTGTAATTCAAAGTTGCCACACTTACATATAAATTACAATTCTTCTGTGTAGAAAAATTACAACTCTGGCGATTTTAAAAGTAAAACAAATGAGCTTTTCCATATGAATTTTCCAAGTGCATACAATTTCCAAATTTAGTTTTCAATTGTAATTCTGACTTCCGAAGTTTAAATGAAGCTTTAAAGCTTTTATTGTATAACAGCTCTGTGTACAGGTTTAAAAAAAATATCTTAAACTTTTAAAAGAACTTATGATATGCCATATCAATTAAGAGCTGTGCTTCTTTTTTATTTATATATTTATTTTTGTAGAATTTTTTAAGAAAAGCTTTTCAGTTGGTAATCCTTATTTTTCATTATAACATACTTTGAAAATGTGTTCCATATTTCTTTGTAATAAGATTTTTTTAGTCTTACATTACTTTAAAAAAAATTTTTTTTAATTTTTTTCTACCACTCACTTTTTTTTAATAATTTTTTTACTAAAATATTTTACATTTTTATATTAAAAAGCTTTTATAGTAAATTGGAAAGTATTCGAAGATATGTAGTTTTTATAAATCCATTGCTTAAGCTTTTAATTGCTCACTTCTTTTAATCTTTTTTAAAATAAAAATTTTATTCTTAGAGCTTTTTAAGCAGCTTTCTTTTGTAAATTTGGTTATCAGCTTCTTTCACAAACTTTCGCAAAAATTGAATTCTTGCTAGATATTTTATTTAAATTAATTGAACATTTCAATTTTCCGTTATTCTCTCTCTTTCTCTTTCTTGCTCTCCGTATCTCTAACTCTCTCTCTCTTTCTCTCTCTCTGCCATCCCCAATGAAGGTAAAGAGCTAATTAAATCGTTTCTAGGTAGTGCTAGATTTTCGATCATCCATGTTTAGTCAAAATCCGTGCGCCAAAACGAAAAGCGTCCGTCAAATATTTGCTATTAGATGATAATTTGAACCAAAAAATATTCTATATCGCTGATTATGAATTAAATTTCATATTAAGAAACTGTTATTGGCAAAACCGAAATTATGATTTAGAGCTTTTGGAAAAATATCTGAAATATCTGAAATAAGTGTTAGAGTGAATAATTTAAATTTTCTATTTTCATAAAAAGAAAGAAAAGTACTTAACACTGCCTTTATACCATTTTCGATGACTATAGTTTGTGCCTTTAACAAAAATGTGCCCGGAAGTCCTTCCAACAAATGAATGATTTAAAGGGTGACATATGAACGGTGCCGGAAAGTGTAAGAAACAATTGAAAAAAGTTCTGTGTGCCGTAAATTATTTTAAAAAAAACCCCAATAAAACTTTCCCATATGGTAAAGAAAGAAAGATATTAAGTAGGTCTACGATATATGAAATACAACAAAACTGTTGGAATTATAGCCTGAACTGATTACGCATTGCATGGACAGAGTTGGATTTTGCAGGTTTCATTAAATGCAACACAACTACTTACTTTTGATACTAAAGAGGTCACAAATAAGCTATTCTTAATATCAAAATTTCCTTCTTTGAAAATGTGGGCGGGGCCACACCCAATTTATTTTAACCTATTTTCATCTGGGAAGATTTTTTAAAGACTTTTTTCATAAAATATGTCAAGTGTCCTGCTGAGGTTATATTAACTTCGAACACGTCGGATTTTCTAATCCAAAATTATAGCGACCGAGAAGCCCACTTTTTTAATGTCAAACATCTCGGAAAGGAATTAAATACCTTCTATGAAGCTGAGCGCTTATAGTAAATTATTCATATGACATAATTTGGTGGTTGAACAAAGTAGGCGGCTACACGCCTATTTTATTCTAATATTTCGTTTAGGTGGTTAGAGCCACGCCCACATAATTTTGACATAAGATATTTCGAAAACTATTCGAACGATTTGTGCGAAATTGGACACATGTGTTAAACTCCTAACATAAAGCAATTCAATAGTTAAAAATACAGGGCAGTGCCACACCCAGCTAATTTTAGTAAATGTCGAGTAGCACACGCCGGGTATCTGCCAGCCCTACTCTACTAGTAGTAATGATTAATTGGGCTTTGCTCTACTTATTTTGCCCAGCATGGAAGCAGGTATAATAACTAAATTATAATTCATTTAGGAGTAGAACTTCTAGCACTGTTCATATGTGACTCCTGTAGTTCCAGACTTCAGTATGATTTACATATATACATATATATATATATATATGAAACTGCGTGTCGTGTTTGAAGAGTCAACAAACAAATATATTAGCATTTTAATATTATTTTTAATCGCAAGTTGGCGGAGCACGTATGCCCTGCACCTAAAAATAATATTAAATTCCGTATATGCGTTTAGTGGCATTCAATATAAATATATATAACTTTTTTTTTGGAAATCTTATTAAACCCCCATTGCACAAACCAGAGAAGTAAGAAAAATAAATCCAAAAGAAAAAAAAAAAACAAAACCAAACCATTCATTTCACAGGTACTAAACTATTGTCCGAAAGATATGAAGGCTGATATATGTGTTCATCTAAATCGCAAAGTATTTAACGAGCATCCAGCATTTCGTCTTGCCTCGGATGGTTGCCTAAGAGCATTGGCCATGCACTTTATGATGTCACATTCGGCGCCGGGTGATTTGCTGTATCATACGGGCGAGAGTATAGACAGTCTGTGCTTCATAGTGACAGGCTCGCTGGAAGTTATACAAGATGATGAAGTTGTGGCGATATTGGGTGAGTTAGCCGACCACTTCAAGATTGTGTTTAATATATTTATTTTTTTTTTCTTTTTGTGAATTTTGATTTGAATTGGATTAGGGAAAGGAGACGTCTTTGGTGACCAATTCTGGAAGGATTCAGCCGTTGGCCAGAGTGCGGCCAACGTGCGTGCCCTTACCTATTGTGATTTGCATGCCATCAAACGTGATAAATTACTCGAAGTCCTCGACTTTTATTCGGCATTTGCCAACAGTTTTGCCCGCAATTTAGTGCTCACTTATAATCTCAGGCATCGATTGATTTTTCGCAAGGTGGCTGATGTAAAACGCGAAAAAGAATTGGCCGAAAGGCGTAAAAATGAGCCACAATTGCCTCAAAATCAAGATCATCTGGTGCGTAAAATCTTCTCCAAATTTCGTCGCACACCACAAGTGACCACTGGCTCCAAAGATGCCGTCTCCGGCCAAAGTGATGTTGAGAAAGGTGGCGGAGCTAACACAGCTGGCGCTGGCGCTGCTGCTGGAAGTGCTGGCTCAGACACCCATGATGTCGATCGTAGTAAGGTAAGTTGCAGTAACTCTGCATTTCAATTCTGTTCTCAATGTTTTGTATGAGCGTTATTAATTTTTATATTTTTATTCGTTTGAATTTAAAAAAATTTTAAATATTTTCATGAATATGTTAAAATGTTCCATGTGGTTGACTTTTTGAGTTTAATTAATTTAGATGTTAGCATTTCTTTCTCTGTGTGTATTCCATTTTCTGTTCTCTAGTGGTTTGGCCAACATCTCAGATATAATTCAAATATGATTAATTTTTAATAAACAAATTCGTGAAAGCCGTGTGTACTCGTATGTATAACTTGCTTTACAGGTTT
This sequence comes from Ormia ochracea, assembly GCA_963402855.1. NCBI lineage: Eukaryota > Metazoa > Arthropoda > Insecta > Diptera > Tachinidae > Ormia > Ormia ochracea. The sequence goes on along the minus strand of OY727107.1, from coordinate 10,848,772 downwards.
GATCAATTAAATGTTCTCGAAACATTTGGCAATTGTTTTTTTATTAAATTTAAAAATTTTATTTCAATGTGTGAGTGAAAGGAAATTTTAAATGTCTATGGCACAAAGCTGGAAATGATTGATTAAATTAAGATTAAATAAATCTAAGATCCACAGAGAACAATTTCATTGGTGACTACGACCAGGGGGTTCAACATCGTGTTGTTTCTAAACCTCACTTTACTTTGTTTTATTTACCTTCTCATATTTTTCTAATCACTAGCCGAGTGTGTTCCCCAGGAAAAAATTATATGTCCTTGTACTCTGCCACTGCAGAGTTTCATAAAAGACCCCAACGGTTTTTAACTGATTTTATGTCAAAGGATCATCGTGATCTCAAACGCAATAACTGGACTCAGATGCATTAAGTTCGCAGAGTATGGCAAAGTACCCAGCCCTGGCTAGCATTAGTCCGTAATAGGGCAGCCATAAATTGCTTCATTATCTTTAATCGGCTCTGATATAGTTTTTAATATGAATATTTGAGTCTGTGTGAATCTTTAAGATTGTTTAATAATTGCCAGATTAGAGAAGGGCAAAGAAATACTTTCGCGAAGGGTACATATTGAGATCAGGATATTGGAGATATATAGTAATATAATTTGCCCTGCAAAAGACAAAACCCAAAGCAGACATCTACGGAAATTCATTATAAGTCCCTTTGCTGGCAACAATGTCGTGATTGTTTCATATTCGAAAACCCATAGGAATTATCCGTCTTCTTATTAACTTGATCTAATAGATATTTAAAAATTAAATCAAAATTAAAAAGAAAAAAAAATAAAGTGTTGGCAACCCTTAAAAAAATCATTCGGCAGCTCACAGTTTAAGGTTAGTAAAAAAGAGCGTCGCACGATTGATTCATCTCGATAACTATAGCCGGCTTGCAGAGAGTAAAGGGTCTGCTCCCTAACAATTCTGTGGATTTTGGATATAGCTTTGGGTGGTATCGACATTTTCCGGTAGCCTGATTGCAACACTTTTTTTTTTGTGTAAGAAACTCTCAAGCAATACAAGCTTCTTAACCAAGTCTGAAATCGAGAAAGTGAAATGGTGATGAAAAAACAATCAGGAATACATTTTTATTGGATATATATGCAATTGGTGTTGAAATAAAGTGATCTCTACAAACTAAAGGAATATCAACTTAAGTGATAATTCAGATAATACATACAGAAGGCAACATTGTCAAAACCATGAACCCCCGATGGAGTGGCTCGCTGGCCGCTTAGACCTTTGAGGGTTTTCTGCTCATGCTTTGTTAAAACATATTCCTCTCACTCACACAGTTTAATAATAAATATTATTATAATACATTTTTGTAGCATACTTTTAGGTGGTGTTAAATAAAATTCTCCTTTTTTTCATTTCTTTTGTTAATTGTTTTAATAGTTTATTTTATTAATTACAAACATATCGTTATATCAATTATATTTACATTTCTGCATATACATATATTTTATATATATTATGAATATACTTATGCTTGTTGTCTTTCTCGTTCTTTATCTATTTGTTTTTTTTTTTCTTAAAAAAAAAAATATAATTAAAATCAATATAATCAATTAAATAAAACACTGTACACAAACACTGTGCGCCCGTCATACACTCAAACATAAATGTTGATTAAAATATATGTGGCTTAAAATGTGTGTTATTGAAATCAAATAATCATATCAACTGAAATGAAATCAACTCTCTATTGTATGTGTATTTTCATTTCCCTTCTTTTCAAAACGATCAACCAATCAACACCCACTCTGTATTCCTACAAAAAAAAAACAAAAAAAAAATAATAAAAAAACCCCCACTCATTACTACGTTCCTATTCATTGCTTGCGTGAACAATTAAATAACGTGTAATGTGACAACATTTAAAAGAAGTTACCTGCCAAATTAACATTAACCGAGGATCCCCGTACTCTAACCACCGCTGCCGCACCCACCCCATCACCCTCTCCATCACCATCATCTGGTCCACCATCTGCACGTAGTACACGTGCTAGCAAGTGGGGACGCCTTTTGGGTAGTTCAAGTGTCGATTCAGCTAGCGATACCAGCGCCAAGGTAGCCGTTTCGAGAAGTTTGAGTGCCCGCGAAAGTCTGCGTGAAAGCACTGCCGCCCAAGCAAGGCAGAGTAGTACTTCGAGTAGTAATGGTGGACAAGGCAATAAAGTAATTGACTTATTATATATACATTTAATATCAAAAATAAAAAAATATCTTTTTCTCCACATTCAAACCAACATTTTTTTTAGTTTTCATTAAAAATTTATTTAAAATTTTTAATTTTTTTGCTTAAAATAGTTTATGTTATTTGTGTAAAAAAACAAGGGAAATTTAGAAGGCTTCATTGAGAAAAACTTTTTTCGAGTTCAACCAGAGCTGGAAAATGGTTTAATTTACAGTGAGAATGTTATTTTCAAAGTTTGAAAACTCTTCAGGCATAAGGTTTATAAAAGTGGGAACAGTTTTCTTTAACTGCAATCAATTGCCTTCTGTTAAGGCCTTGTCTCACTATCCTAGACAGTCATAAGATTTAGCAAATATGGCATCTCTGCTAAAAAAATTTATGAGAAGCAAAAGTTTATGAAAATTTTAATTAAATGAAAATTTTCCTGCGATTAAAATTGTTTTTACTTTAATCAGCAACTAAAAAATTGCTTGCATAATTTTTGTATGATAGTGTGGCACCACAAATGCCATTTTAATGCAATTTTTTAAAATAGAAGGGTATTACTAATAGATTTTCGTGTGAATGTTAGTGAAATGAGGCCTTTAGTTAGTTTTCTTTGATTTCTAATAAGCTTTAAATTTAAGATCTTATGCCTTGGGAACAGTTTTTACTGTACTTTTTTTAACCACAGATCTGATCACATAGTTTACATTATACAATAAAGAAAGAGGTAATAGTTTTATAATGTCATCCTATGGCTTTGTAGACAGAAGATGTTGTAAAGCGAAACACTTGACTCTAAATAATATAGTAGTTCGTATGGTGGGAACAGTTTTTACACGAATGATTTTACAATTAAGTTGCAAATAGTTATTATATGTTAGATTTCGTAAAGTGGAAAGAGTTTCATTTTCCTTGCCAATAAGTGGGAACAGTTTCTCTTTTTTATTTAGCACAGTTTGCATAATTTAATATATATATATATTTGCTTTGGATCTTATACGCTCTGATTATGTAATTATTAATATTAAAATATGAAAATATTCAAATGAAATTTCATTTTGAAATCTTAGTAGGAACAGTTTCATTTTCAGAAAAGACATAATAGGTTGCAAATGGTTGATAAACTTTTAAAAGATTCGCTTAATTGGATATTCCAGATAAGACCCTAAAGTGAGAACAGTTTATCTTTAACTATAAATATTAGAAGGTTCTCAAAAAACTATCAAATATGTCATAAAAATTACATGTGAAACAATGAAACAGTTTTTCTCAATGGCAACAGTGCCATTTTTATTAGATGATGCCTTTTAAATTACTCTTTTCGAGTATTTAGAGTTCGTCCCCTTTCCGTCTTTACGTTGTCCAGTCCTTTAGTTTTATGTTACATAAATATTTTCCAGTAATTTTTAATTTCATTTAGTTGTATTAAAAAAAATTAATAAAAATATTTTTAAATAAAATCATATACAAACCGCACGTCTAAATAATGAACTATTTCATTTTTTCCCCCCTTTGCTTGCCCTCCCGCACTTTTAAACAACATCAATGTGTTGATAATTAAACAACAATTAACAAACATTTCAATAATAACAAAAATAAAAATAAACTGAAAACAACGAAAAATTTACACGGATCTGCAAACGGATTGTAAAAATTGTGTTTGTGTGTGTGAAAATATGTAAAACACTAAAATTATCTGGTTGTGCGGCTGTATCAATATAAAACCTCTCCAATAACTGGATGAATGTGGCTCATGGATCTGTTCTCTCTCTTTCTCTATCTCTCTCCATCTCTTTATATCTCTCTCTTTTTGTAATACTAATAACACTAATTCTCTACAATTATTGACTTTTCTTTTGTAATTCTTTATTTTTAACCATCTCTCTCCCTGCCTCTTCCTGCCTCTCCCACATGATTCCTTTTTAAATACAAATGCTGACTTTTTTATTTCTTCCCGTGATGAATTTTTACATGCGTGCGTGTATGTTTGCCTGTTTGGTTCTCTTTTTCTCTGTTTCTCTCTTTTTTTTTGTCTTTATTGGCTTAAAAACACTTTAAGGTGTTTCCAAAAGCTCCCAAACTACAAGCAAGCCAAACCACTTTGGCACGTCAGGATACTATAGACGAAAGCGGCGAGGTAGACTCGTCACCTCCTAGTCGGGATAGTCGAGCTGTCATAGACACCAGCAGTACAGCCGCTACTGTGCTCACTGCAATCTCAGTCAAAGAACGAAATCTGGCCTTGGAAAGGGAACGTCAAATAGAAATGGCTTCATCGCGTGCTACTACCTCCGATACTTATGATACTGGGCTTAGGGAACAGCCACCCACTTTAGCGCAACGGGATCTAATAGCCACAGTATTGGACTTGAAAGTGGATGTACGTCTCGAATTGCAGCATATGCAGCAGCGTATTGGACGTATTGAAGATTTACTTTCGGAAGTGGTGAAGAGACTACAACAAGATTCCTCGGGGCAGACGACGCCAGCCGATGATACAATATGCGTGTGTGGTGCAACAACGTTGACGACTACAGCGGCCAGTGGCAGCAGCTCGGTGGGCTTAGTTGGTAGACGCGCAGAAGGTGGAGCAACACATTCCACCGCTACCACACCGGCCGCCGATACTGTTATAACAATATCCACAGCTCCACCCACACCACCCATTGGTGGAGTTGGTGGTGCTGGTGTGGGTGCAACTGGTGCATCCGCTGCTCCAACGTCTACAGGTGCAGCTGCAGCAGTAGCGATCGGCTCTGCCATCACTACTGCAGCAGCAACTAGCTCATCCAACCTGCTGAATCCCGTGCAAATGGTCACGTCGACGGGTGGCAATGGTCTAGGGCCTCTTATGCTTAAGAAGCGGCGTTCGAAGAGCAGAAAAGCACCGGCGCCTCCCAAGCAAACCCATACTCAAGCTGCTGCTATAAGTGCCGTTGTTCAAAGTCCCGAACAACAGCGTTTGCTGGAAGAAGAACTGCCCTTACCACCAACACCCCAACCAGCAGCAACTTTAGCGGCCTCCTCCAGCGCCAGCCCTGGCACATTAATCACCACTATGACCACGCCCTCAGTTAGTTCAACTGGCGGTAGCGGCAGCAACAGCAGCGGCGGAGGCCGCACGAAAAGGGAGTTTCTCTAGCCAAAAATTTTAGTACGCCATCAGTCCGACAATAGCAGCTTTGAACAATAAAATTTATTTCATTTTAAGCCAGAATATAATTAAGAGTGAATTTTAAGAGTTGCTTTTTTATTATTAATATAAATCTCGTAAACTAATGGCGTACACAATATGAGAGAAGGTTCACACTTATTAAGCTCTCACACAAACAACCCTTAACGCTTTAAATATAAATAATTATCATACTCGAACTGTTTTATTATAATAAGGCCCGTCGATTCTCTTAACACAAGTTTCTCTCTCCATATCTCCCAAGCTCGCGCGAACACATACACACACATATGAAATCCGCCATTGTAATTATTTATAACTCCCTCATTGTCCCCGCTTTTTTGAAAAATACCTAAAGAAACAAGGACTTGACTGTGCGAGAGCTGCTGAGTATAAGATTGCAGAAGCGGATATGCGCTGAGCGCATTCCGCTGTCCTTTGAGAATGTTTTTAGGTTTTCTTTTCAGTTCCGAAGCTGCTAATCGTTGTAGTCTCTTACGCGGGATTCAGAGTAATTTCGATACAGTTTCACAGACGGAATTCAGACTGATTTCGGTAAAGTTTCACAGACGCAATGCCAAGTGATTTCGAAAACTGCTCCGCGTTGAAAGCGAATTCTAATAAAGCCCACGAAAGAGTTACGGTTTAAATAGTGGATTGCGTAGCGTTTCGGTTGGCGGCAGCGGCCCATATGCGAATATAAATTTTGCGGCTGTTCAGCTTTTTTTTCCTCAGAAATGTTTCCTACATCGTTAGTATTCTAGGAAAAATTTTTCGGCTAATAAGAGCGCCTTGAGAAGAGTGTTTTATAACGATTACGGCATTGGATGTCGTAAGCAGGCACGGCGGTTTCCAAAACATTGCCTAAGCTGGAACTTTCTCTCCCCCAGGAAAAATTGCAATAAAAGCATTTTGGTATATAGTCTCTGAATCTTTTGAAAACCGTCAGTGTTAAAGAAAGAGGACGCAAACATGCTTAGGCCTTGCTGAGATCATTTCTCTACCCAGAGATGGGCATAGAAACCAATTTTAAATGTACTTAAAAAGCATAGTGCTTGCGAATCATCCGCATTAGTTTGTATAAAAAGATCCCCTCTATGTTTTCCAATTCCTCGCAGTTAAAAGGTTAAGGGGGTTAATGTACTAAATTATTTAAGGTCCGTGATAAGCCCTATAAATAATTAAAATAAATTTAAAAAAATATATTTTTTAATTATTGTTTAAAAATGACTTGTTAAGACTTTAGGACGCTTCTGCTCATTTAAAATGCTCGTGGACACGGAGTACTCCTCGAGCTATAAACTGGAATACTGAAAATACAATTTTGAATTTAACACAAAATTTTAAAGTCCTGGAAAATTTAAATATTTAATTTTTCTTCTAGCAAAATCGAATTTATTTCGATTTTCGAAAATTCAAACTTGATTTCGGCTACTAAATGCTTTAGGTTTTTTTTGAGAATTAATTTCATTATGGAAATTTAAAATGAAGTTAAGTGAAGGCGCAGCTCCATTGAAAAAAATATTGTTTAAACTGATTAATAATTTTCGTAATTTGTTAACAAAATATTAATTGCGTAATTTTCGTATTAATCAAAAAAGTTTGACATTTGCGACATATCAATTGCAACTTTATTAAATAAAAATAGCAAAAAAAAATTGAATTCGAAAGTTCGAAACTCTAGCGGTTTTAATCTATAAAATAGTTTAAAAAATTTAGTTGAAATCTGTATTTATAAATTTAGTTTTTAGACATGTTCGAATTTTCGAAGTTTCTCTAAAAGAGATAAATCTTTGTAAATAGATATGAATTATAAAATAAATTGGTAATTTTTAAGGCAAGGCTAAGTTAAAAACCACTGCAATGATATTGCTAGCATTTTTCTAACTTCGAATGTTAATTCATTCGAATATGCAAAATTATTTGTTAAGATAAAATGTTAAAAAGAAAATACCAAAATCAGATTTGATAGTTTAGCTAAAAATTTTCTAATGAAAAAGTTTTTTAGAAAAGAATTTTTGGTTTGACTTGCGATTCGAGTTTTTCGAAATTAGTTACTTATGCGATTTTGCAAGACAATTACAAGTTTTGAAATTTCAAATAAAATATATACTATAGAAAAAAAAAAAAGCATTTTATCAATTTTTTGTTAAAAATTTTCCTTTATAAAAAATTAGTTTTGTGTTCGAATTTTCGATTTTTTTGTAGTAGCGAAATGACTTACAGCATTAGGCATGAATCGAAAAATATATTTTGACACTATCAAATAATATATAAGAATATGAAATATATTAAAATTGCTTACAATATATGGCTAGTTCTTAAAAACCATATTTAGGAGTTTGTTCGAATTTTCGAAATTCATATACAAACTTAATAAATAACACAAATGCATTTAAGTAAAGTTTAAGGAAAAACTTGTTTAATTAATTTAATTTTTCTTTTCAGTTAATTAGAATTTTTTTTTTGAACTCAGAAAAATGGGGTTTGAAACTAAGTGCGAATTTTCGAAATTGCTGTAAAATCATATTGAACACTAAATTACGAGTAAAAATGTGTTGAAATTCAAGAAATATGATTAAACGCGGTTTCAAAGTAAAGTTCGAATTTTCGAAATTCGAAAAAAATGAAAAAGTTGAATACGTAGTTGCTAAACTATTTAGGACTGACTTGTATTATGCCGTCAAACCAAGTTTGTACCTTTTCGCTAATTTCCCTTTATCCTAAAACAGTAGCCAGCCATTTCCAACATTTTTTTTAACAGTGGGGCAAAAAACAAAAAAAAAATACACAATTACTGCCATAACAAGTGAAAAAACTACAAAATCAAATAAATTTTTTTATTAACAAATTTAAGCATGAAACTCCAAAAAAAAAAAAATAATTAAAAGTAAAAACTGATAAAACTTGTGTTGCTACCCGTCCTTTTTTCAATAAAACTCCAATTTAACAAAAAATTAATTAAAAAAAAAATATTATATGTGTATAAAGAATTATAAAAAAAAGCAATAAATAGTATAAATACAAAACAAATTCACTAAATAACATTAAAGAAATTATAAGAAGTGAAGAGAAATTGTTTAATTTATTAGAGAAACCCATTTTATTCGAATTTCAGATTAAGTTTTGTCTCAATGACGCAAAGTTAAATTTTTTAGAATAGAGAAATATTGCTCAGTAGGCCCAAGATATCAATAAGTTTAAAATAAATTCAAAGCAGGCATAGGCAAGTTATATTTAAGTAGTCCTCGTTTTAACTTATTAAACTTAAATTTACAACCAGTATTGACTTGCCCGACTCTCTCTCTTTCCCTTTTCGTGTGACCTGAACTACTTTACCTTTCATCACAAATAGTCTTAGTTATTCAATTTAGTTTAAGTTTTATTAAAAGAAACTGAGAATTATAACTAATTGAAGAGAGTCAAAGGCAAAGAAGCCGGTTCTCTTGATGATATTCTTAATTTAGTCTCACACAGTACAACTTCACATACAACTCATTATTAGCAACAAAAGAAAAAAAAATAGTTAAATTTATTTAATAATATTAAATTAAAGACAATCGTTATAAAAATATTACAACAAACATATTAAAAATAATTACAATTCACAACCGTTGAAATGTTTCTTAATGTTTTAAAATATTTCTTTTAATAAAAATTAGTTTCAACCAAAAAGCTTCTTTCCTAATTGAAAGCTTTAAAGCAAATCAATTTTAATTTTTAGTTTAGTTAAAAATTTTTAATAGAAAAATTATAATAATATTTTAAAAAGCTTAATAATTTAAGTTAATGACCAGTAAAGTGCGAAAAAGAATTACAACAACATTAAAAAAAAGAACTTTTAACTTTTGATTGTGATAAAAAAATAATTTAATTTTTTTTAAAATATAATTTATAAAATATAGCAGTGAATAAGTTTTTGAAAAAGGTTTCATTATAACTAAGCAAAATGATTACGATTTTTTAAAAAATGTATGTAAAAATATGCATGCATGGCAATAAACTAAAGCACAGTGTAACGACTTTGGTTAAGCTTAACATTTCAATTAAAAGCCCAACAACGCCAATAAGAACTAGAGATGTATTAAAGCTAATTGAAATATAATATTTCAGGATACGAAAGTGAAAAAAAAATTTTAACAATTTCGAACTTTGGTTCGAATTTCTATAATGATCGAAAAAGGGCCAAAAATCTTCTTTAAACATTTAAAGATTAAAAAGTATTAGGCTAAGAAAAATAATTTCCAAACAAAATTCAGTTCGAATTTTCGATGTAAAAATTTTTTTTTGGTTTAATTAGATTTAAATTTAATCTAAATTTTTTTAACCAAATTCAAATTGTATTCCTTCTCTGGCTGTAGCATTTAACAAAAAAACTAAAACCTTTAAAAAATTTGAAGTGAAAATGTAATAAAATTAGAATTTCGAAAATGCCAAAAAAAAAATGTTTAAAGTTGCGTCTCGCCAAAAATATAATTTATTTATATTTTTTATGTAAATTCTTATTTCGAAATGTTTTTTAAAAAATACAATATAGAAAATTGCTTACAGAAATCAGTTAGTTATTCAATTTTATTTAAAAACTGTAAATTTATTTGTAATAAACTGTAAGAAAATATCGCGAGAAAATATCACTTCGAATTTCGAATTTGGCAAACCTTGTTTGAAATAAAAAAAATCCAAAAAAAATTTGTTCGAACAAAAGTTCGAAATATTAATTTGTAAAAATTTATATTATAGTATAGTATTAATTTCTTTAAAAAATGAAATATAAAAAAAATTTATATTAACGAAAAATTCAAAATTAAATTTTCGACCATAATTTTCGAAATCAGAATTAATTCATTTAGCCAATGAGACTTTTTTGAATTTTGTTTTACTTTTAATACAAAAAAAAAAGTAATATTTTACGAAAATCGTATTTTCGAAATTTTAAATTTGAATTTTAAAAAAATTATTATTTAATTTAAATATTTAAAAGAAAATAATTTGTAGAAAAGATTTTCTTAAAATTCTCATCTATTTCTTCTACACTGTGTTGCACTGTTTTGGCATTTAAAACGCTGCATTCTTTTCTCGTTAAGCTCATTTACGTTCATTTGCCGTTTTAAACAAAATATAAGCAATGAAGTTACGATATTAAATATAAATTAAATATAATATTATAAAAAAAAAAAATATGTAAAACTAAAAAAAATTACTTAACCCCGCAGAAGAAAGTGAAGACAAGCCATTTTAAATAATTTAACACTAAAATTAAGAAAATTCTGTAAAATATTTGTGTAAATATGCAATTGTAAATTTACAAATCGTCAGGAGTGGCCGACAGACTGCTGAAACTACTTTTTCATAAAAACTTTTTATGAAAATTTTTCGAAACTATTTTAAAATTGCCGAAATATTCGAAATCACGAAATGGACTAAATATTTGCGTAATAACTTCGAAAGCAATTGCGAACTTTCGTAAATCCGAAAAATATGCGGAAAGTTCAAGGCATCATAAATAAATTTCTCAATCAGCAAAAGCTTTTTTATAAACCCGCTCATTTTTAGAGCTTTCAGTAAATGTTGTTCTGAAAATGAAGCAAAATTTAATTCTGAAGACCAATTTTGGCTAATAATGGCTAATTCTGAAGATTATATAAATTTTAAAATTATCGCCAATAAGAACGAAATTTCGAAATCGGTTTGCAATGTCGAAATATATAAAGATATTTTTCTTTAACATTTTCTAAACATTATTATTATTATTTTTTTTACTGTAATGCACCGTATACTGTTTCCCGTAAAACACTCCCTCCTCTTCTTTTTCGGGGTACCTCTTGCGCTGCTGTTTCTTGTATTAATTCGGGAAGGACCAGAACATCGTCCTTTAAAGCATCATAAGCTTTATTTATCACACCTCTGGCCACATCATCTTAATTTTTATTATTATTATTGTTAAAAATTAAAAAAAAATGTTGTTAAAAATATTTAAAATTTTAATTTAATTTCAAAATTCAAAAACTATAAAATTACTTTTTTATTGCCTGAAAAGAGATCTGGAATTCACTGGAATTCCCGTAAAGCTTTGTGCAGTCTTATCAAACTTTGCCTAAGCTTTTGCTAGAAAATTGTATAACTTGTAAACTTTTTTCTTTATAAAACTTTCCCAGCCCTAGAGCTTTTACGAAAACTTTTCGCAGTTTGTTGGATACTACTAGACCTAACCTAGTTATTATAAGCTTTTCTTCAAAAGCATATTGAATTAAAATAATTATTAATTTGCATTTAACTTAAAAAAAAATGGCAAAAGAATTTTAAAAAAGTTATAAAACAGCAAAAAAAAAAACAAAATTTTCACAAAAAAGCCTTAAAGAAAACCTACTGATAAACTTAATTAAATTAAAAAAAAAAATTAGTGCAATTACAAAAACGAATTGTTTTGAAAGAAAAAATAAATTGTTAAGCTACAGAAACCGTAAAAAGCCACAACAAATATAGGAATTGTTAATAATTTAGAACAAAGAAAATACTAAAACTGTACATAAAAGGAAATTAAATAGTTTAATAATAATAAAAAAAACAAGAACAAATAAGTACGCCTAAAAACTGCTTAAAAAAGCTCACAAATACATTAAAATAAAAGTTAACTGTCTTTTAAAAAAACAAAATAATTTAAAAAAAGCTTTTATATGCTTTGAAAAATAGATTTAAAAGTAAAAACTTTTAACTGAGAAATAAAACAATAATTATACAACTTAAAAGTTTGAGGTGCACGTCAAAGTGATAAGGTTAGTTAATTTTTTTGATGGCCAAAGCATGCCAAAAATTAACAATAATAAAAGCTTCAAAGACACCAAGGCAGACTTATTGCTCTTATCACTATGGCATTTGCCTTAGAACTATATCACAGCTACTCACATAAAAGAAATACCCTCCTTTCCCCTTAACAAGCAACCAGTAAATAAAACAAAGAACCAAAAATTCGTTTAAAGACAAATATTGAACAAACAAAGAAAAAACTTTTAAGGAATATTTTACACTAACAATAAGCCATTAAATTTATATAAAAAGCTTTTTTCCTTTTTGATAACAAAGAAAAACTAACTAACACACTATTATTGATGGTCAACCAGAAATCAAAACTTTGAAAACTTTTTACAAGACACACTGTAAAAACTTAATTTTAACGGGAAAACAAATTGGCAAATCTGCCAAATACATGGTTATACACATACACCCACACACAAACACACAAAGATTTGTAAGCTTTCTAACTAAAGAGAAAGCTCTGTCTAAAGTTTATTGGCATACAAACAAACAACTCATTGAAAAACAATTATATGCTAAAACGTCTAAACCAAATATAATAACAACAATATTATAATAATGAATTACATTGTAAATTATTATTATTATTATTAATTTATCAAACAAATGTGAATTATTTGAAAAGAAAAACCAGCAAAATATATTATACATAAATGAAAAAACTGTTTTCTAAATACTAAAAACCAACTGAAAGCTCTCTCATTTAAACAAGGAACGTGGAGGTAAAATGTTTATATTCAAGGATTATAGATTATTTGCTTGTCTTCTCTCAACTTCTTCCATTAATTTCGAAATTCCGGAATTTCGATATTTCGAAATTTCGATATTTAGAAATTAGTTTGCAGTACTTAAATTGGCGGTTTGAAGTGTTTCAACCTTTTAAATAATTTCTTTTAATTTTTAGCTAGAATATATTAAGTGCTATATTAAGTTCGAAATTTCGAACTCCACCTGAAGTAATTTTTATAGGTCCTATTCATTTTAAACAAAATATAAAATTAATTAAATTAACTTTTTCACTCTTTTTCATAAGTCCTTTTTCGCTAAGGACTTTTTTTCGATATTAAGTTCGAAATTTCGAACTCCGCTTGAAGGATGTAATTTGGCTCTTTTGAAGGTCGTATTAATTTTCATATTTAAGAAATATAAAATTAATAAATTTAACTTTTTCACTTTTTCTCAAAGGACTTATTTTTGATAATAAGTTCGAAATATCGAACTCAAACTGAAGTACGTTATTTTGCTATTTTAAAGGTCCTATTCATTTTAAACAAAATATTAAATTAATAAAATTATCTTTTTCACTTTTCCGCAAAGGACTTATTTTCGATATCCAGTTCGACATTTCGAAGTACGCTTGAAGGATGTAATTTGGGTCTTTTGAAGGTCGTAATAATATTCATATTTAAGATATATAATAAGCAAAATATAAAATTAATAAAATTAACTTATTCACTTTTTCGCTAAGGACTTATTTTCGGTATTAAGTTCGAAATCTCGAACTCCACCTGAAGTATGTAATTTGGCTTTTTTATAGGTCCTATTCATTTTAAACAAATAAAATTAATGAAATTTACTTTTTTACTTTTTCGCTAAGGACTTATTTTCGATATTAAGTTCGAAATTTTGAACTTTGCTTATGGTGTTGAAGGACCCACGTTCAAATACGTGGGTCACCATCAAATATTTACCTTGATGGTGAAGGTTTACAACTGGAAAAAATTGTTATTTTATTTATTTGGCTGTCAATACTTATTGGACATTAAGTTCGAAAACTCGAAATATGATGGCTACATTTACATTGAAGGATTTAAACCACAAATTAATTTAACATTTTTGCTAAATATTTAGTGCTTAAACTTAATAAAATCATTTCTCCAAATTGACTTTGATTTTTCGAAAATAAATTCGAATTTTTGAAGTTTACAGCAATTGTAGTAACATAATAATTAAAAAAATATATATTTTTTAATATTTTATAATTAATATTTTACTTAAAAACTTTATATTAAATGTATTTAGAGTTGGCACAACAATTTCGCCAGTAAGTTGTCAATTTCTGGTTATTCAGATGTAATATATAAGAATATACATATACATATGTATATGTTTTTTTTTTTTTTTTTTTTAATTATGTGAACACAACTGAGCTTAAATAATTTTAATTATCTTTTTTAGTTCGAAAAATTTTTTTATCGTCGTCATCCTCATTATCATCACGGCATTGCAAAATTCAATCGAAATTTTTGTTAAAGAAAATGGAAAGAAAACTTTTCAGAAATATTGCATGTGAGTAATTTTAATTTTTCTACTCAAAAATATTAGTAACAATATTGCTTAGGATATTCGAAATTCGCTAGAATAAACGTGAACTTAAGATCAGCAGTATAATTTTATTTATTTTTAACTGTAATTTCGTTAAAAAATTTTTTTATTTAATAAAATAATTTTTCCAAATTGACTATGAATTTTTGAAAATAAATACGAATTTTCGAAATCGTCAGAAAATTTAGCAACAAATAATAAATTTTAAAAATAAAAAACAATATATATTTTTTATATTCGAAAATAAGTTAAACTTATTGGCTGGCAAAGCAGAAATTATATTCAAAGTTAAAGCTTGTGATTTCGAAATGTGAACAATTACTTTTTCACAGTTAGACTGACATATACTGACTAACAAGCTTTCAAAAGAAAAATGTTTTAACATTAAAGCTAATCATGAAATCTGATTTTACCATTTAAAATAATTTTTCTAAAACCATTTTAAAACATTTCATAGAAACAGATCTTATGAAATACGAACCATTTTCGATATAATCAATATAGTGAAACCAAGTTAAAGATTGATAAATCAAAAATTAGGAAAATAACAGCTGTTTTTTATATATAAAAATTATATATCCAGTAATTATATGCTTCAGATATATATATGTATATAGTTCCAGAATTTGGAAAAATTCAATAACAAAATATAAAATGATTTCTATTTTAAATTTGTTCAATAATTTATTTTCCATGTAAAAAAAACAGCTGTTCTACGGGTTTTTAAATAATTGTTATATTTATTTTTACGAAAAAAGTATTTTTAAGTAAAAAAAAAAATTTATTAATAAAAGGCAATATTTACTAGACTACATATTCGCATGGCTTGTCAAATGTAGCATTTTTGATGGAAAGGTAAGCCAGAGTGCATTAAAAATGCAACTGTGTAACCGATCTTTTTGACAAGTTGTGCCATCTGTAATGGAAAACTATAATAAAATTTTAAAAATATTATGATAACTATAATATGATACGATATATTTTGTATATACTCGTAATACTGCAGGGTGACACCTACAAAGACATTTTGAAACGATTTTTTCGAATAGAATAGAAATTTTTTTTCTCAGATTATTGTGCGGGGAAATCGTACGACTGTTGTGATTACCCGCCTTAAATAAACTGAAAGCTAAAACCTGATTTAATGGAATTTACACTCTGCGAAAACCGGTTTTAGCTTTAAGTGTGAAAACACTATAGTTTTCTTTTTTCATCGGAAAGCACATTTTTTGACTATTTAAAACATTGACTTTTTTATATGAAGTTAAGACATTTTTCCAACAAACGATAACTTTTTTTTCTAAACTAACTTAATTTGCAAAGCTTTCGGCTTGTTCGCAGGAATCGAACCCGCAACTTACGGTTTAGTAGGCTGCGTATTATTCTTTCGCATTATTACAATTACTACAATTATTACAATTTATATAAAATAATTATTGAAATTTGTATTATAATATTTCTACCCGTATAGTCGGATATTTTTTAATTTTAAGATTTAAAAATTTAAATTGCCAGGCGAAGCGTAATATTGTAAATAATTAATAAAATAATTTAATAAAACTTTATAAATACATACATACTGCCTTAAGCTTAATTATTACAATAACGCTAAATATTCATACCAAAAACCCTTTACTTTCGAAAACAAACTGTGTTAATAAACTGGCAACATCATTTATCTCCTAAACAAAAAGTAAAGCCTATCTTAGGGAGTTGCTATTTCAATGCAAAGCAACATAAATTTCTCTAAAAAATTAGTTCGGGCTTAAACTCCAACGATGAAAGACGTGTGCAAGATGGTCGGTAAAAAGTTCTTGTGTTTAATCAGAAATTTCTAAGGAAATACAGAGTTTCCCGGCATAAAAGTTATATCAAAATGAAGCTAAAAATATCGTCTATAATAGTAAGCAAAAACCTTTAAAGAAACTATAAGATCAAACCAAATGAAATCTTTGTAAAAGTGAAAAAATATTCCATGTCATAGTCACAGCCACTATATGATATATAGAAATAAATAAACCGTTAGTTTATTATAACATTGTTGTTATTGCTGTTGGCAAAGCAAATGAGAAGTAACAGTGTTGCCACAATACTAAAAATTAGTAAATGCAGCAAGCATTTAACGAAATACTTCACTATGAACAAATTTTGGAACTACAAAGGACCAATAAAGAATAAGCAATTACGACTCAACGTCAGCTGAAATGCAAAGCTGTGTAAGTAACAAAATTAAAAGAAGCTAATTTTTAAAGAAAACTTCTTTATTTTAATTTTTTATTTATATATTTATTTTATTTAAAAATTATTAAATTTAAAGATATTTAAATATATGTACATAAGAAGGAATGTCACAGCCACAATCATCATGACATCACTTTCTTAACTATAAAAGAGTTTTTTTTTTTAAAGAAAATTAGATTCAAACAAAATAATGTTTTTTCTCTAACATTTACAAAAAAACCCAGCTGCGTCCTTATTTAATAGAAAAAAACGTTGAGCTAGTTATAATAACTATTACATACATATGTACCTACATACATACATACATTCAGATTTCTCAAAATATATATTGCTTTTATTTACTGCAAAGTTTCAGAACAAGTTTTCAGTTATTTCTTTGCAATAAAAAAAAGTTTACAAAAAATATATAAAAATATTTGTAGTTAAGTTTTTATAAGAAAAAGCTAGACGGATTTCAATTAAAATTTTTATAAATATTTATAAAATATATTCGAAATTTCACTAAAGTAGATTTTTCATTTTAAGTATGGGGATTATATGATAAACTGCGTTTACTTTATATTTAAATCGCACTAAAATCCTTAAATTCTGTATATTTTTCGGAAAAAAAATGTTTAAGACTAATAGAAGTTGTTTACTTTAACATTATTTTTAATCGAACAAAAAAAAATCGCCAATTTGCTTGAAGGCGACGAAATGAACAACAGCGATGGCAACTTCGTATTCGGTCAATAAAGTCTTCATTTTTAAAAAACAACAGCAACTGACAATCTGTCCTTAACGAAAATCTTCACAAACCATACATATAATTAAGAACACATGAGACCAGAAGGATGACTTAAAAAATACTGCACAAAATCAATAAAGAAAATATTTCGATGACGACGACATGCCGTGAGAGGTTTTAAAACCTAAATTTTTGATTACAATAAGACAATTTTTCCCAAACAGAGATGCATTCATGGTATTTACACCTACATGTGTATGCACGTGTGTACATGCATGCGTACGTGTGTATGTAGATACGTACATGCAATAAAAAAGAAAAGCAGAAATAATGAAGATATAAAATTTGTTATAAAGCAATTAAAAACAAAACATTTACTCATGTGTGTGTATGTATATATGTTTGGATATATGTATGTAGGTAACTGTACTGCTGCTCACTAGCCATACTCACATGCATTCATTGTATAGGTATATAGAGGTCGGCAAGAAGTGTGAATGAGCTATCTCGTTTAAAAGCCTGCCTTGCTCTACACATAAAAATTATTTGAATGTTATTTAAAATATAGGTTTGTATGCATACATACTTACATACATACATACAAAGTGAATTTATAAAATATTCGCGAGTCTAAATAAAATCAATAAGCAATAAAGAATTTGGTGTTAAACATATCAAATTAGTACGTGTATATTTAAACATAAAATGTCGGCTTAAAAATTCTTTTCCATTTGTTTGTTTTACATTTAGAATTGGCCGATACACATACATACATACATACACACATAGATAGATATATCGCGTGCCTTAATTTGATATACACATTAACTTATTAAAACATCAAACAATGTATAGGCGTATGCAATGACTTACATACAGTTTAAACTTGATTATGTAGATTTCACGCGATTTCGAATATACATGCATATATACATAACTATTTTTTAAATGTTCCATTGGATCGCTTTTGGAACCATATTGCGATTTAATAAATATATATTTATATATTTATATATATATATATATATATATATATATAAAACCAAACAATTCTGTTGTTAATTGAAACAACCTTTCATGCCAAACAATAAAGAATTAAAAAAGCATTATATCATAAGTATGTATTAACGTATGTATGTATGTATGTATATAAATAGGTCTCTGCACAGGCAAGAGACTTGAATGCCAGCTTAATAGAGATATACAACCGAAGTACGAATTTTAGAAGTAAAATCACGTTTAAGAGTGGCTGTAAAGCGATCAAAATTCCGCATAATATATATTACTAAAAGGTCATATAATCGAGATTCTGCTGTATATTATTTATGTAATATTAAATTTTGTGTTAGACATAATTTGAAAGGATTTTATAAACGTACTTGCAATGTAAATAAAGATATATTTCTCAGCTCGCTTGTAGTAACTTCAAAAAATGTATCCAGCAGTTAAAAAAGCCAAAGTCAGCTGATTGATTCAAAGCAAAAACTTTTGTATAGAGGATTTTCACACATTTGTACGGTATTCAAATGCGCTTGTGCAAGGTAAGCATAAAATTTGACAGCTTAATAATTGGGAGAACACATAATCTGCTGCTGTTGCATTGTCACCAGTTATATGTGCTCTGCTTTACCAGAAATGGAATATTTGGAATAAAATCAAGCCTATAAACATACATACTTTCGTGAGCATGCTTGTCCGTACACACAAACACACCGACACATACAGAAATATGATGAGTTTTAAGTGAGTGGTTTGTTTTACCATATACTCAGATACGGAGTTGGGAAATAGAATGTATTTGACTTTTAAATGGAATGTAAGAATATTGTCATAACAACGAATTATATAATAATTCATTATTTTGGTGTTTTGTGTAATTTAAACATTTTAATCTTGGGAAAAATTAATAATTTATTTATGTAAACATAAATATGCTGTTAAATTGGCTTCAAAGAAACAATTTATTTACAAAAGATTTATGCTTAGCCAACGTGTTCAGCCGTCAGGGAAACTACTGTCTGGAGCGAGTTTTTTCCTTATATATATACATATATCGATAATTTTAGTTATTCAAGAAAACATTATGCGATGGGGTTTTTTTTGCTATTCTTCTATTGTGTGTGCAATGCGGTGTAAATATATTTAAATATTTGGTAATATGCCAACTTTCCAACCGAAAGTTAGTAAACAAATTGAAAACACAGCGATAATGAAAAATTTAATTAAGCTCTGTTCAGAAGATAAAAATATTATGCGATCATACTTTTTTTTAAACTAATCCTTTTTGAAAACTATCGCTAGTAATACCTAGTCTATTATACTTTTATCGCTCGTTATCAGAAAGAACTTTTTCTCCTTAATTCTTCAATATAAACATGTATATGTACGTATGTAAATAGGTAACTAGTAATCCATCAAAATAAATTAACCGTCTATCAATTTGCGCAATTTTGCTAATTAAATAATTTTAATTGTTAATTCAACTAGTTTCTAATGTAGTTGAAATTAAAATGGGGTGGGGGTTATCCTTTAGTTCCCTCAACTTTCGTAATTTGTTTGAATATTTTCTAAGATATTTAAATTTATATAAAATACATTTTCCTCGGTTTTCAATATTAAAAGTATTCAGTTTATTTAACTGTAAGAATTTATAATGTTAAGAGTTTAATACGTTTTCCAACTTAACCTATTTGGTTATACTCGCAAGACTTAATAAAAGCTATTCAGAATCGCGTTTTTCTAAAAGCTATAGGGGGCACAGTAATATGTTTTTATATTTTATATGATGCTTAAGGTAGAACTAGCTATATTTAGTATATATATGTTTTTAATAAATTTTTGCTCCAAAGTCCGATCTGTTATAGAAAAAAATATATTTTGTAGAACAACAATTACTTCCGCTGCACTAACGAGACTTCATTTCGCCAGCTGCAAGTGGCCAAAGTTATAGGATCGGTTCAAACCTTTAGCAGTCATAAAATAAAAAAATTCGCATGAATTTTTCTCAAGTGCATAAATAGCTCATGTACTAACTGCTGTTGGAAGCTGTAATTAAAGAAAGTTTAGTCACTGGTAAAAAAGCAACAACACTATTCGGCGATATAAAAACAAGTCTCTATCGTCCTTATCGTTCCTTCCTTATTGAGTAGGGGCACACTTTTCTTATACATACATACCAATATTGTTTATTTCTACATAACATCATGTTTAAATAGCGCTATAATCTTTTTTTTTTGGTTGAACCAAGAAATGTTTTGGTTTGGGGACAGAAGATCTAGGCAGGAATCAAATCCGCGGCATTCCCTTTAATAGTCTGTTCATTCTACATTCGCCTGCTCTTGGTACTTTCAGTGAAAAATAGTACTGCATATAAATTGTTTTCTTATGAAAAAAAAAATTCTTTTCCCATGCCTGCAATATGCTCTTACAACAAACAAATCCTAAACAACAACAAATGTTTCATTTGGTTTTGTTATTAAATTTGTACTTGCTGTAAAAATACAATAAAAACAAATACAACATCATTATGATCTTTAATTGGCAGAGCCAGCGTTGCCACCGACGAATAATAAGTTTTCATTAAAAATATATTTCTAAGACACAATTTATAAAACGAATTAAATTCGGCAGTAAAAATTTGTTCGAGAGGGGGTTTGGAAACACCGCACACATACGTACTTTGAAAAATGACGTGATTTATGTTGTAAAAATTTTTTTTTCCTTTGGCGTTCATATTCATTCTTCGTATGTTTTATATTTTTTTATTACATATATTTTTAAGGGGTCGACATAATGAAACGGGTTGACATAAAAGCAATTGCAGTAGTGTTGAAGTAAAAGATGTTTGGGGCTGTGATATATATATATGGATATGTATATACATTTGTATGTGTTTATAATTATCGGTCTGAAGTAGAAAGGCCCTAAATTACATTTTTTTGCAGAAATTTTTTTTGCAGATGATTTTAATCTCTGAGGTGAATATACAATATATATGCATTTTTGCCTTATAAGGTTTGACAATTTTAGGTGGAAAAATTTACACAGATTTAAAAATACTTACATCTCAATTATAACACTATTCTTTAGAAAATAATTCTGAAAAATTCAAATCGTCCTTCGTAAAAATTCGACAAAAATAATATGAACTCCATGTAATACCCCATTGGCCTTAAATACAGAGCATGTATGTGTTGTTGCAACATTACCAACACACTGAAATATTTTTCTTTCTTTTAAAAAAAGAATTGTAATTGTTGTAATTGGGAAAATATTTTACAGTTTGATAAAGCAATGAAATTTGCTCGTTATGTTTACAGAATTCGGTCAGTTTAATTGGAGTGTGGCAACGCTAAGTGGTCTTGAGTTTGTTTGGTGTACAAGAAGAGAGAAAATAACGATCAGTTTTTAACGTGCTGTTAACCAATCAAGACGTTTTTTAAATTGTGGAACGGCAGTTTCGGGTTCTCATTCGTTCTTGTTTCGTATTTATTTTTATTTACAATGAAACTCTAATAAAAACAAGAAATCAAGAAAAATAATACAAAATAAATTCTTCTTCTTTATGACTCCTTTAAAAATAAAACGCATAAAAAAAACAGCGTAACGGAAGTACTTAAAGAAACCAGAAGAAATTTTAGAAATAAAGAAAATTTTCGGCTAATATAATATTTTCCATTGCAAGAAGATACTTTTTTCAATATAATTGTTGATATCGATTAGTGTAAAGTAAAGCCGGTTAAAATGTTGCTTAGAAAGGAACATTGAAGTGGAGTTAATTAAAGCATATTAAGGCGAGTTTGGAAAGTGAAAGAAAGAATATCTTGTTAAAATAAAGTGAAAAATTTATTGAAATATTACAACTGAAATTTAATATTTTTTTAAAAATCTTAAGATAAATTTGAAAAGTGTTTGTCTTCATCATTTTCCAGCAAAGTAACGAAATATTTTAAAGGACTACTTAAGAAAATTTAAAATGAATACGGAAAAACTGAAAGACTTACATTAAATGGGAGGAGTTTTAAGCGATTCTTTTAATTAAAAAAAAGGCAACCAGAAAAGCTAAAATCCGAGCTCAACGTTCTATAATAACAAATCGCCCATTCGCACGTGCCCGCACACATACACACATATATGATTTTAAAAACTTTGTTAATATCGAAAAGATACTTAAAATTTTCAAAACTAGATTGTTAATTTAATCGCTATAAAACAATAACAACATATTAAAGAAAATGTTTGATTCTTGCTAATTCTATTAAATTTTTATCAGAATTAAACATTTTTTTATTTCAACTATAAATTGAATTATAATAATAATAATAATAATAATAAATTCAGTGAGTGTACAAATTAAAAATAAATTTCGCGCCGAAATACTTCATTTAAAAAATATTTAATTGAATGGAATGAAAGCAAAAATTATAAATATTTAAAAAAAAGAAAAAATATGTAAGTAAAAACGTTTTTATTTTTTTTTTATTATTTGTCAACATTGTATAATTTGATAGTTAAAACTTACTAACTTGCCTAAATTAGTATTTAATAGCATATAATTAATTACTTAGAAATAAAGTGGAATCGTTAAAATAATCGAAAAATAATACCAGTATTTTTTTTTGTTGTTTTTTCTGATGTGAGCAAAAATGCGAAACTTGTCAAATAAGTATTTTAACATTTTCCTGCAATGTGGCCAATAATTTCTAAAAAATTGCCTGTCTAAAATCAGACCAGCTCGATATATTGTGGAAACATAATTACCTGCTTTAGTACCCATTTTGGTTCAGGCTTCTTTGTATGTTTCGGGGATATACAGTGATTTCGTATCTACTTGCCAGCTCTTCGGTCTACTTCGAGGCATGCACTTTTCGTTGCTTCTTTTCTTCTTTACTTTATTTTAATAAAGCGCTCTCACTTCTGCTAAGCTTCCCTGGACGGATGCTATACAGGTTACTTTCAATAGTGCCAGTATTTTGAAAATTATTAAATATTATTTGCATTGCAGATTTACTCAAATTTTATGTATGTGATATTTCAGCAAAAAGAAAAAAAAACTTCCCACTTCTGTACTTTACTAGGCAACGTCTTTACCATTTTCCAGTTTTATATGTACCGAGGAATTCCAAAACACAACAAAAAAGTATGTCCAAAAGGTCACAGGGGCTCATAGAGGGCCATGGTAGACCAACTAAATATTCATTTTAAATATAATACGCAAATTTTATGTTTTTTTGCCCATCGTACGTAGACTTTTGTTAATGTGTTTTCATTTTTTTTTCTCCTTTTTTGATAATTCTTGATGAATATATTTAAAACCACATGAAAATAACATTAGATTTACAACAAATCGCTGGTGGACTCCCAAATTACAAACGTTGTGGTGGTACGTACACTTTTGTCGCCCATTGTATATGTTAATATACCACTCTTAGTTTCTCTGTCTGCAAAAGGGATCGCGAATACTTTTCCCCATCAAAACTAATGTGAAATACAATTTTTTGAGTTGGAAGGCAATGAAACACATTTTCTTTTGTGCCAGATGTTCAATTTTCCATAATTCTATCTAAAATTAAACGATGGCATGGCTCAGGTTTGGTTTTAGGAGAACAATATTTTGTTTGCGACTTAGGAAGAAAGTCTAGCGGAGACAAATCGCACGGTCTTCATAGAGAGTTGCTAGCACTCCTAAGCGAGATGACCAGATATTGAAATTACTTGGGCCGAATACTACCCATAAGTTCCAGAGATTTAGACAGTCATTAAACTACAAGTCACATTGTTGACCATGCTGAGCAGGCCAATGTTGCTCTCAAGGCGATAAGGACCGAAGAGATGGTGTTGTGGGCTTAGTTACTGTGTTATGTATGTGATGTAGAGAATAATTGGGCTCCTTCCTTAGTGGCTGGGGAGTTCTTGGGGGAATTTGTACTACTTTAATAACATGTGTTCTTGTTTTTCATCTTTTTCGTTTTAATAGTCAGTATTGAACTTAATTTTGAATGAAATATTGAAAAAAATTTAGTTTTTCTCCGTTAAAGCAATTTTGATTGAATCAAATTTATTATTTTTATAATTATTTTATTTAATAATTTAAACTTAATTTGTATGTCTTATCTTGATTAAATTAATTAATTTTTGCTGTCTTAGTTTTTTAAAATTTAAACAGTTTCTATGCATCCTTTTAAGTGCGTTTGATTACCAACAACTTTCAAATGCTTTTGACCAAAACGAGTCAAAATTAACAAGAAAAAAAAATATATCAACTGTTGCGCAAACTGTGACTATAAAAACTTTGCGTCTGAAAAATCTTAAAGCATGAATCACCGATATATAAAAAAAAAAAAAAACCTTTTATATGTGTAAAGATAAATGCGTTTTTGAAAACTATCGCATGGGATATTTTATTTACTGCTTATAAATAATAAGAAATTGGTATAGAATTACTCAATTTTTTAAGAAATTGTCCCACTGTATCTAAAGCACTTCTCTCTCAGCGGTTCAAAATTTTGTAGTCATGCAGCCAAACCTTTAGGCTATTAAACAGCATATATGAAATACGTTTAAATCCATTTGGAGCCAAAAAATCGCTGTAAGTTTTGAGTAATCGAATTTTAAAGAATGCGAAACTTAACGTTTTCTTAAAATCACAAGTGATTTCAAACCGTGTGATTTTTATATAAAACCCCTGGCAAAAGCCCACACCATTTTAATTTAATTGGAAGAGTCTCAGGAATAATTCAAAATATTTCACTTCCAGTTTTGCTCATTTGCCTACCGGAGAAACTTTTGATTTATTACAAAGATTTCTTATTGAAATAAATTTAAAGACAAAATTGGCGGGGAAGTCAACCATTTTTTTTTTTCTGTTTTATATTTTCTTAATAAGAACACACTGATGTAAATTTGGTGTTGTGATTGGCAAATTTAATTCATTTAACTCAAAAATGAAATCGTTCTGAATATTTTATGATTTCAACTTTATTTCTAGAACATCTTCCAAACATGTAATTATTTATTATTTTTTTTTTATTTATACCGAATCTGGGTGAAGTTTAAATAACAAATGAATTCTTCTACATGCTGAGAAAAAAATATATTTCATTTGTAGCGGACAATCTGCTATCTGAATGCGAAACGAGAAGGAGAAAACCACATAAACGAATTCAAATAGATAAGAGATCTTTAGGCAAAAGACTTATGGAAAAGTATTTAAACTAGTTAGGAAAGAGCATGAAAAAATGAACAATTTGTAGCAAATACGCAAATTCAATTTCCCACTAAAACAGTTTGCAGTTTTTTTTTTTTTTTTGGGTTTACTCGTAATTTGACATGGTAACCAAGAAATGTGGTGTTAGAGGTCAAACAAAATGGAGGAATGAGTAAATGCGCAGTAAACGGTTTAAACCGAATAGATGTATGCCAGGTAATTGCTTCGTTTTAACCACAGTGTAATCTCAGTTTACGCAAACCGCAATAGACGCTGCTCCTTGCTCTTAACCGTACTAACTCTCTTAACGGCACTTTGTGAGATGTGAATTAATGCAATATGTGACTATCTGAAAGAAATTACTCCTAAAATCATCAAATAATATATATTTTTGGATATATGAAAAAGGCTAAAACAAACTGAAGTAGAAATCACGTTGGAACAAAAATAGACTTGAAGGACGTCACTGAAAATAGTTTGTTAGATGGAATACCAAATAAAATGAAATGTCAAAAGCGTTAAAAGTTACTAAGCCGCACTTATGATATTTAATTTTTGTTTAAAGCAAACTTTTAAGTCTTCGACAGCAGACTTTAACGGAAAAGAAAACCTTAACATTGGCTTTAAATTTTAAGGTCTCTGAAATGTTTTTAATTTAGCAGTAACGCTGAGATGATTCAATAAAAATTTTCTTAAATTCTCTCTTTTCAAACAAAGTATACCACAAATTTTTTTTAATTTTATTTATTTAAAAATAAAATATCATGTTTAAATAACTTTATTTTAAAGTTCTTATTATTGGCAAACTATTTGCTTGTAACAGCTGATTGGAAACAGCTGATTTAAGAACAACGTCACATATTCTTAAAACCTTATTGAGTGTGGAAACCCATAATTTGTCGTGACATCGTCAATTGGCGTTATAAAAGTTATTGATTTACTATTGAGGAGTTTAAAGTTTATTTTCAATTTGATTATGAAAATTCTCTGATAAAGAATTGAAGAATATGAGATGAAAAAAAAAAATGTTTATATATTTTATTTTTTATTTTGTTAATATTAATTAAATAAATATATTTTATTACGGCAGTACAAGGAAGAAATATTCACTACTCATGCAGTGCATTACCCTGGAATTAGGAGAAAAGTATAGGAGCGGTAGAGGAGAGTCAATATTTTCTTTACTGCTTTCGTTAGCAGTTTATTAACTATTAAATACTTCTGCAGCATAATGGCTTAGCAAGGCAAACCATTTTAAATAGCCAGTGGACTACGATACTGAGATGGGGTCGACAGCTCACGACCTCCGCCATTTGCATTTGATGCATCTGCAAAGTAGTTCAGTCAGAGGCTACCTCCTAAAATATAATCTAAACAGTTAAATTATTTTAAAATTTTATGTTTTTGAGGAATGTAATTCTCGTATATATTTTTTTTTGCAAAAGATTCCTCTTAATGATTTAATATTTTGCCCTAGTACAGTACCAAAACACATTAATACGGAATTGTGAATAATTATTTCCGCCAATAAGTCTGGTCAGTTTTACCAAGTGTTGTTTAAAATTAATGACAATTAATGAATAATTAAATAATGAAAATTAATTTATTTTTCCTTCATGTCCATACTAAATAGAGAGAAAATACAGAGTCTGCAAGAGAGATTGAGATTGCCAGTTTGTCCACCTGCTGCTGGCCAAACACATTTAAAATTATTCTGGTTACAACAACTGTTGATGATAAGAAATAGTGAAATCCACCAGGCTTTTCGTATAGTCCACCTTTAAAAACAGCATGTGTCGCTCTTCGTAAACATTTTCCCCTTTTTTTTTTTGTTAATCTCAAAAACAGCCTATTAAGATGTTTAAAATTAAGAATTAATTTTTTTAAGGCTCGAAAATAGATTGACTGATTTATATACATACGAAATAAATTTTTCTTTACCTTTTATTTAATTGTCTTCCTTTTGAATTATCTTTTTCGGTTACCTGCTCTGTCATGACATTGTTACATTTGAGGGGTTTTTTTTTAACACTTGGTGGTCCTCCTTTCACGCAAAACAATCAAACTTCCGCAATACTTCATCACGTTTCAAATGACGTAGTGAAAATTGAAAGAAACATACAAAGTCCAGGTTCTTTTTATCAACCACCATCATTTCTTTGCGCCAGTTTATTGTGCAATATCTTAATGAGAAAGGACGTTATTGAAAATTAAAATGTTAAATTTCCCGAAGATAAAATCTTACTTCTTTTTTTATAATTTTTTTTTTGTTTTTTTAAACATTTTCTTCATGTTTGCTGCAATTGCCTTGTAGTTGATTTTCCTTATTCAAAAGTATGCGCAGTGTATTTCTGGACTTTTTTCCCAACTTCTAAGCTTTGCCGCTCCTTAATCAGTAGAACACTTTGTTTTTATTGTTACCAGTATTATTATTATTACTATGATTGCAAAGTGTAGATTGTAGCTATAATTAAAGACACACGTTTCCTAGATTTCAAATTCATGATTTATTCTCTAAAATTATATTTTCTACATACCAAAGTGCTAATGAACACGCAACGTGAGAGGAAAATACTTTCGGCATCATTGTGTATTTAAAAAATAAAAACATATTAAATAAGAAGTGCGAGGTTGAGGGCAGAAGTACTGCAAATGAAAAATAAAATATAATTCTAAAAGAGACCGGTTTATTAAAGATATTTACGTCGTTAAGCAAGTCCTACACATGGCAAGTGTTGCCACACTTTAGTAGGTTGTATACAGTCATAGACTAGTCACAATACTTGCCATGTCGCCCTCTAATCTCTTTTTATGACCTTGCAGTGCATTTTACCGTGATTAGCAGAATCTGTCTGCCTAGACAGTGACCTTTTCGTTGGACACAAGCCGTACGATTCCCAGATTTTTTTTATTTTAAACTTGCTTTTGCCATTTTAAATTTTAAGTCTTTTTTTAAAATTTAATAATAAGGACATCTTATAAGTGCATAAAATATTACCGAGTTGTTAAATTCCAGTGAGCTTAATCGAATATATATTCGCATTCATCACACGTATGTACATAATTCATTACAATCAAGTTTAGTTTAATGTACGAAAGCCTCGTTAGATGTCTTTCTTCATCACTCCCTTCTAAAAGAGCCCAATCTGCTCAAGTAATTGTAGCTATATACGTTTATTTCCTCCTTAACTTTGGAATTATTAGGGTCCTTTATAGTACCTAAGGCGCTTATCCTGTATGTCTTAGTACCCTACTCTACATTCAGCACATGCAGTAACTTTAGACGTCCTTCTTCATCACTACCATCTCAAAAGGTACAGTCTGCTCAAGTATTTCCTGCTATATATTTTTATTTCTACCCTAATTTTGGAATTATTAGGGTCCTTTGTGGTACTTAAGGCGCTTACGTTGTGAGTCTGAGTACTGTGCTCTACAGATTGTGTGAAAGATTTAAAATATTTTAAATCTTTAACTGTTCTTATTGACAACTTTAACTACTGAACCTCATAAATTTAGTTCATAATATATATGAAAGTTTCATGCATACTATGAAAAGCGGGAATTGTGACATTCTCCATTTTGTTTATATGGAATGTCAAAGTATGCAAATTATTTTACATATTTTAATAACATTTTAATACATTTTATGAGCGTTTTAGAAATGTAAGACATATTTTTCTTTCTATTAATTACTGTTAAGAGAAAAATTGCTCTGCGCAAGCGTACAATATTCCATTTGCGCAGCTTTCTTTACGTCACCCGATTTAGCTAAAAGTTTGTAAATTAGCTACTTTAAATATTTCATTTTAATAAGAAAACAAAGTAATAAAAAAGATTAGAACTGTTTGCTTGTGACTCAAAGTGAGACACCCGAAAATCTCGCTTTAACCTGAGATTCATATCAAAATTTTATCTTCTATTTGTTTTGAATGTTTCCTTACTTACATCCATCCATGCACAGGTACATATTTATTTAGTTTCTGCTGATAAATAATGTTATCAAGTTGGGAATTGGAAAAAAAATTTTTGTTTCTTTCTTCACTTATACTGAATTTAAAACCAAAAATTTTTTTTTAGCTTGTCTTCTTTACAGGTCAGCTCAGCTCAGTATACTTGTCGTCTCCTACTTAAAATTTAATTTTCCTTTAAAATTGTCTTCACATACTTTTTATTTCAAACACATAATTTTTCATTTCTTTGAAACTGATTTTGTATTGTATATGTTTATTTTGTTATTAATTTTTTTTTATATATGTATATATATATTTCTTTTTTGTTTGAAAAAGTTTTTAGTGAAAAGTGTTCTATTTAAAATTCTAAGACTCTTAACCAGTTCGATCTTGTTTAAGATTGTACTGTAGTTTTCTTTAAAGAATTTAACAGGTAGTTTTTTCATTATCATCCACGAGCAGCGTATTTGCTTGCTGATAAACTCCACACATTTTTCTTTTCATAGAAACTGGCATGCAGTTGCTATTGTTGTTGCTGTTGTTGTTCCCCTCAATGTTTGAACTGGCTTTTCTTTTTTTTTTTTTATTTTTTTTTCTAAATTTTCCCAGTTTAATTTTTTTTTTTAACACAAAGATGAAACATAATAATAATAAACAACCAACAAAAGAACCAGACAAACTACTCCTGTCTATAAATCTTAGAACAGTTTCATTTCCTTTTAAGACGAAATATGTACAGACAATAACAACAACAACCACAATACCACAACAACACCAAGGCGAGTGAGTAGAAAAATTCTTGCTGTTTATGATGATTAGAAACAAACACAAATCTATATAGAAAAGCAATAACAATAAAGCAGGAATGCAAGGAAACTATTCTACTCCCCTCCTTACAGTTGTTTGTGCAGCGATGCAAAAGTTAATAGGATATTTTATTTGATGCCCTACACTTGAACTTGTACCGTATTTCTTCCTGATAAGAGCTGCTCTTTTACGGTTCTTTATTAATTCTTATTTATCTGTGGCCTATGGCGGAACTAATTATTATGCAAAATCTTTATTTCATTCCAGGACAACCACAAAAAATATTAACAATAATGTCCTTAACAGTTAAGGTATAACTCTCCTGTAGTTCTCGAACAAACAATTCTCAACGCAGTCATAAAAAAAGAATAATAATTTAAAGAAATTAAATTTTAATTTCTTTTTAAAGGTTTACAGGTTTGAATTGACAACACTGCTCATTTCACAACAGCTGATAACTCATTTCGTTTAGTTGTTGGTTTTGACATTTTGTGTTAAATCGAATGATTTGAGAGAAGTATAAATTGATATTGAATTATGATTGGAAAGTTTGCTTGCCGATAAAGTCTATACTCGTGAATAACTAATTTGGCCGAAATTGGTTTATATGAAACCACAGGCTTTTGTTTAAACTCAGTGGCGCATATTTCCCTTAATGGCCAGACAGTTACTGTACCATTAATGGTGAACATGAATAGAAACTTTTTCACAGCTAAATTAACTGGCAATAGAACACGGAGCCACATGCCACTCAGCATACGCTACAATTTAATTTCTCAAGGGATTTTAAAATGAAATCATAATTTTTCCAAATGAACCAATTAAATGGATACCAAGTTAAAACTTAATTATAAAAAAATTAGTTGAAAAATTAAAGTAAATTCTAGGTGAAATAAAATAGTGCCTCCAAAGGGTTAAGGGTGCTCCGTTGTCATTTAATTTATGGCACAAAATTGATACAGATGTATTACAAAATAGGACAGTAGTCGTTTTTTCTTCTTTCCAACATGTACTGAGATGCTGCGGCACATACGCAATATAGACCCTCATATACCATATAAGGGTTAATTTGCAGGCAATTGCTTGTTCACGGAACTTTTAACATTTCGTTACTTGTGCTTGCTAATAAATTTTTAATAGTTTTTCATGTTGAATTTCCAGAAAATAAAATAAAACATACTCTACGAATATTTATATATGAAAGAAAATTAGAATGTCCAATTTCTTGTCTAAGCGGAAAAAGCGAAGCGGCAGGCCTGCTATGAGTGCTTCAAACTGGCATTATGGAAACGTATAAACCTACCAGTGCACACATATGTGCATAAATACATCCATATCTATGTATGTATGGATGTATGTATGAGCCTGGGCATGGATGTTGGTATATGTGGGACTGTGTCTTATTACCTTTTATGGCCAGCTCGTAAAAAACTAGAACAAATGAGTCCACATGTGTGTGCACAGGCCGCATATGTTTGTGTGCATACAGGATAGGGTGTCCGCTAAAGATCTTTAACCATTAATGTGATTCGTAGCAAAAAATTTAGGGATTTCGAAAAATTTGTTTTTTTTGTTATTACAGATGAAAGTTAAAATAATATAAATATTTTTTAAAAGAACTAAAAATTATTAATGTCACGTATGTAATTGACCCAGAATCGTGAAGAATATATAACTTGAGGTATCGAATTAAAATCTTTGTACTTTATCAACTAAAGAATACGACAAGCTTTAAAAATCGTGAACAATTTTATAGAACTGGTTAGAAATAAATCGCTTGCATATAGAACGTTTGGCAATGACATGAAATCGGATATATAATGGCACACACCAAGAATTACGGAGCTAAACAGAAACGGACTTAACTAGATTTCCTTACCAAATTTTATAGATTTTGTTATTCTCCTACTTCAGTTTTCCCTCTGTCCGGTGGCAGTTAATAAAAGTTCAAAGCATAAGGAAAAGCATTATTTTCTCGCTAAATGGCTGCAGCCATCGATATCTCGTTAAATTAAAATAATTTTAATTTTATACTCTAAAAGAATTTTTTTCATTTCTTGTGATTTACAGGGTGTTCACAATGCAAGTCAACCAAGAGAAAAATCGTTATATTTTACAGTTTTTCTTTGAAAGGGGCGACAAATGTGTCCTAGGCGGTTTTTAAGTGGCGTGTATAGTATTGAATACTGGAACAGCTAATTATGTACTGTAGAGGGAGATCCCTTTTAGGAAATGTTTAGAAAATCCCATTAATAATCAAAGCTGACCCTTATGTTAATAGTCGTAGCATCGTCTGGTAGTACAAGATCGATCTTTAATCAGTTTTAAACTATATTTCTTTAAACTTTTTATCTCATGGAAACCATATTTTATCGCCAATAGAAAAAGCATAAAAATAACTTTTTTTTTATATTAATTTAAGAAACATTTCGTGATATGAACCTAGGAATTTTTTGTTAGTGTGGGCTCACCGAATTCCATCGTAAAATTGGCCACTGCCATTAAAAAAGTCTCAGTTTGTTTTTACAAATGATTGTATCGAAAACCGGCTCACCCTACTTTAAGTGCATGTGCATGTGCATTCAATTTGTGTTTATAAATTTTTTTCAAGATTGAGGTTAAGAACGTTGAGAAGAGGCATCTCTTACATTGGAAAGTATAACTGAGCTTAAGATAAGCAGAAGATACGAGGTGTTGTACCTGAAACATTTGTGTTCAGTAATGAAGTTGGCATAAAATGAGGGAAACTATAAAGAATGTTTCTTTTGTTGTACAAAATAATTCAAAATTTGTTTGCACTATTGTTTTATTATTATAAATATATGTATTTAAATATGCACATACACACATACAAACACACTCGTAAAAAGGCCTTGTATGTATGTAAAATGTCTTTACAAAATGCAGCAGTTGCAGATTAAAACTTTTTTTTTAGCAATTAAATAAAAAAAAATTAAATGTTAGAAATTTGAATTTGATTAAATTTAAGGAATTTCCGGTTTAAATTGTATAATCAGCTGTCATCGATCGTTTCCGTTTTAAAGTTTGCAGTCACATTTCAAACACTAAGAAAATAATCTGATCAACTGGGATTAGTCTACGATCAAGTCTAGCAAGTGATTGAAAGTGCGCATTGAAAACGGAGGTGCGAAGCCGATGCCATCCGTGGGGTTGGTTTCAAAATGTCTCGGGGTTTAAAAGTTATTTATCGCTAATCTTCTACTTCTTCCCATAAATTTGGGCTTTAAAGAAAACAAAGTTTTTTGATTTATTATTTTTTTTATATATTTATTTTAATATAATATAAATATTAATAAGTTTTGAGAATTTATTTAGAATATTGTCGTAAACAAGTTCTTAAGATAAAGAAATATATATAAATATACAAAAAAATATATATAATATTTCAACTTTTTATAACTATTCTAGAAAATCGTACAATCTGCCAAATATGGCATTTGACAAATATGGCAAATGCATCTCTGTGACAGATTTTTCGGACAAGTCATAGATTTGCAAAAGTTTATAAGAATTTTCATGCGATCAGGGTTGCATTTACTCTCATCAGCAAAGAAAAAATTGATTTTTTATATATTTGTGTGATAGTGGGTCACTACCAACAACATTTTCAAGCGATTTTTTAGAATAGGTTGGAATCACAGCAGATTTTAGTGTGGACGAATTGTACGACTGTGTAGCCCAATGAATCATAGCCTTTAATGGCAATTCGAGGGACAATTTCGTTGCCTCAATACCTTGGCTTCACATTATGTTGCAGCAATCGAAAAATTAAAAAATTTGGAATTTATTCTTTAGTGAAATTTATGTTTTAGTGTATTTCAAAAATTGAAAATTCAGTAAAATTTGGATTAGGTATCATTACAGAAGCGAAAATATATTATTTGTAAAAAATTTTAGTCAACCATGTATGTCCGTTCTCCTCGAAATCGGATGTCTTCCCGAAGGATTTCTATAACTTCTTAATTTATAAAAACTTAAGTGTCGAGAGTAGTAGTTGAAGTAGTCTACTGGTCTCAACATTCCTTTCTTTATTCGATAAAGAAATTTGAGCATAATCCCATTTAGAATGTGCACTCCCTGTATTATAAGTGTAACAGAGCTATGTTGTCACGTTGACAGAAATCTGTTAAATCATATGGTTTGTGTCCGTTGCTATTAATTGCGAAATTTAACTTCACATATATAGTTTTAGTCGTCCCTAATGAAAAAAATTGTGAATTAATTAAAAGTTTAATATTGGATGACTTGATCCAGTTGTGATGCACCTCTCACAATATCAGCGATATTATTTTGCTGGTTGCTGTTAAGCATGCTAGATACAGTCTTACAAGGAGTGACGACTCCCTCGCTCTACTGATTAGTTGCCACACCCCCAGCTTCCCTCTACCACGAGCCTACTGCATGTACGCAATTTCTCTTTCATTTTTCTCAGTGCATTTTACAATCCCACAAATTGAATTACAAAATCAATTTAATCGTAAAATCGATTAATCGTAATTGTATCGCCAATTGTTAGTTTATAAAAAGGCAAAAAAAAAAAAATATAACAATTCACGTTCAATTCACAAAAAGTCACGTTCTTTGATAAGAGGCATGCACGCACATGGATTTCTATTTCAACTAACCAATTTTTTTTGCCAACTCACACTTTTAGTTGGACAAAAATTAAAAATCAAAAATGGAAATCAGTTACAGCCACCACCCGTCGTTTAACAAATTTTTGGTAACGTCCGCTTAATTTGGTTATTTATTTTCTAATTAACAAAAAACTAAATATATATATATTTTTTTCTTTAACTAATAAACGAAAATGTTAACTTTGATGATAAACATCTGCCGCCCATTTGATTTATAATAGAATAGAATTACTTCGAAATCAACGACTTGGAGCCACAGTGCAGCCAGAGCTGGTAAACCAGTTTCGAATTAAAAAAAAAAGTAATCTGATTTAAATCGGCTTATACATGTTTTGCTTAAATGTTGCTGTCTGCTCGACACATATTTAAATTTAAACTTAATTTTTTAAGGAGTCATTAAATATTGTACGAGTACAAATAACACTCGAAAACATTTAATGCAAATTAAAATGTTTAGAAATAAATTTTTAACAAATTTTTTCTCACAATATTATTAACTAAAATATTTAATTATTAATTTTTATAGTTTGTGTTGGAATTTTTGTTAAATTTTATTTTAATTAAATGTTTATTTCTATACGAAACGACATAACAATAAATGCATGTAGTCCCCATTTAACTTAATTATGGTTCAACAAGCTACACTCAAAAAAAAAAAAAAACAGTGTAAAAATAGAAAAAGTTTACATAATTTAAGTGCAAAGAAATCTGTAAAGAATATCTTTCTATAGGGTGTCCCAAAATGATGGCCAGATTTGTATATGTCAGTAAAGGGCAAGTGAAGTAATTGTTGCCAAAACGCAATTTGACAGCTGTGTTGAAAAGGCTCTTAATTTTGGAACACTTTTTGCTAAATATCAGTAGAAATTTCTTAAAATTCTAAAATAAAGTTTAAAAAATTTATTATTATTGTTTGATATATCCAGTTATCCGCAGTTGTAGTTAATTTTATTATTCATTATTTATTAGACAGCTGTAACTCTAAAGTTATCGAATAAAATTTTTTATCGGATTGTTAACCATCGAAACTTTAAACTCTTAGAAAAGCATCTGAGCTTTCAAGCTATGAAAGCATTTTACTTACCACTTTTCATCAAGAAAACAACTTAAAATGAATGTTAGTAGCTATCAGCTGTTTTTTTTTTCTTGGAAAGAACCCCAAAATTCTCTCAACAGTTTACAAATATAAATGTGGCAGTAAAAATGCGTTATAAGGCATAATAAAATTTTTAGTAAGACCTGATAATACAAATTAAGCTTAAGTTAGTATGTGATGCGACCATAGCAAATTGAAAACAGCTGTTCAATGTAAACTTTTGACCAATACTGTAATTATTTATGGTTATAAATTACCAATTGCGCGCAACCATAAAAAGCTTTTAACGTTGTGTTTATAATTATGTCATGTCTAAATTAAGCCTTAAGCACCCGACCCCTGCCTAGATTAACCTAATAGCCTTCAAACGTTTTTAAAAAATGGAAAATGGCAGTTCCAAACCATATTTTAATGGATATGAACTAATCAGCTGTAAGCCATTTTCCAAAGCGGAAAATTTTTGAATTTATTAAAAAATTTTTCAGGGTACAAAAATATTTCCTAAGAAAAATTTTTAAAAATGCTCGAAGGGTATGATTTTTACTTAAAAATTTATCTAAATTTTGTTAAAAACTCTTTAATCATTAACATTTTTTTAAAAATATTTCTGTTGTTTTTTTTTTTTGAGTGTAACTTTAACTTCAGTTCAAGTTTTAATCGTGAGTCATAAAAAGCCGGCTGGCTTTTTACCATAAAAATAATATATTTTTTTTGTTTTTTGAAAAAAAAAACGTCATCGTCAGCGGTATTTAATTGAGTTCTTTTAATTATTCTTAAAATTACAACTGAACGTGTGTGAATTTAAAAACAAAATAAACAAAACTTTAATGGCTGTAATCACAGTGGCTTTTTTAGTAGTACAGTAGAAACCCGAAAACATTGAATTTAAAACTTATTTATTCAGCTAAAAAATAGTTTTCATAAATAAATATTAAAACAATATTTAAAAGCACTGACTGCAGAAGAAGCAGGACTTTTTCATTAGCCGTAGCTGAATTTAAAGAAAGTGGCACTTCCCAGGACTTTTGTGGTGTAAGCGGGGAAACAGGATAACACAATAGTTAGGAAGATATTTTTTCATAGAAAAATTTTTTCAAGAAAAAAATGCTACTGAAGAAACCAAATTTTTTTGTTTATAATTTTGAGTTATATCCCCATAGTGCAGAAAAATGTGGTCTCTCCACAACTGAAAATCCAGCGGTGGCCAAATTTTTTTATTTGTTTTTTAATTTTTTTTCTTTTTCAATATTAATTATTATTAGCCATTTTTTTATTATTATTTTTTATTATAATCTTATAAATTATAATTTTATTTATATTTATCTTATTTATTATAATCTTTTTAAAGGATATGCTAATTTTTTCCCCCAAAAATTTGTTTAAATTCATAATTTTGCAATGGAAATTAGATTTTTGCAGAAAAATAATTGTGAACCCGATTAAGGATATCATTGTTTCCTTCTTCATTTTGTAAAAAGTGTGGTCCTATAAAAAGAGGGTATGAAGAGCGCACCAGACAGTCAGTTTTAATAGCTCCAATGGTGTCTCGTGTACTTCATGTGGATTACATTTGTCCCAAATGCGCCTATTTTGCTTATTAACTAAAAATGCGCCTCATGCAAAAACTCTATTCTTCTTCTGTTTCGAGTTACTCTAAAGTCCAATCCAATCCTTTGGATAAAATTGCCCTTATTTTTTTAATAAAAAAGCAATTCCTCGATACCTTATAGGTATAAAGAGTATTTGTTTTATTCAAATTCAACCCGATACCTCAAGCCGATACCGATACGACTATTCTGGTAATTAAATTGCCAATTAATATTTTAATTAATATTTGCTTTCAATTATAATTTTAATTTTTCATATCAAAAATGTTTTCATCACACTTCGCTCTTTGAGGGGTTGTTAGAAATGTTTGAAAGGCGGAAAGGCGGAAAGGCGGAAAGGCGGAAAGGCGGAAAGACGCATAAAATCAGCCGACATTAACAACTGTGGAAGAAATGCCACATTTCTACATTTACACGGTCCACTTTAATGTTATGGACAGCCATTTCATGGTCACAGGAAGTACATCATTATCAGGTTAGGAAAAAAAACAGCCAAAATTTGTTTCGGTTGTTTCTTAAAGAAGAATGTCTGTTTCTAAAAACACGTTAAAAGAAGGCCAATTATTTTCTTCGGAAGGTAACACGCAAGAAGAAAGAATATCTTTTAAAATTCCTGAAGCTGCTTGCCTTTGTTGTGTATGTGTATGTGTGTGTGTGTGTGTGTTTTTTTTTCAAGCGATGCAACAAACAATTATTTTTATTTCTTTGCTTTCAAACGCGCATTTTTGTTTAACAAAAATTATGAAATTTTGTGCTGAACGATGACTAGACTGAACTACCAGCAGTAATGAATGAATCAGTGGAAAAGAACTTATTCATTCATACGAAAATACTTTAAAACACACCCACCCTTTTTGCTCTTCAGTACTAATTTATTATGTAGCTGAAAGTCTGTTGTTTTAAAAATGACATTTGAAAAAGATTTCTTATTGAAGTTTGTCTTGTTTTTGGTTTCTTTAGCTGCCCTCTTACTCCCTCACTCAACTCTCTCTGTCTCTCTCTATCTCTCCCACACACACTTTTTCTTCCTTACTAAAGCAGTGTGTACTTTAATTTTTTAAAATTAATTTTAACATACTTATGCATACACATTTATACCTATAGATATATATATATGTATACACACCCATACTTACATATATATACACACATACCTACACACATTCTGTTCTGCTTTAATTGCTCTACTCTATTTTATTAATTGATATCAAATCGAGTGATTAAACTGTATCGAAGAGATGCTCCAGCAACCACTGAAGCAAATAATCAACCTCAATTATTTAATTTATTGTCGATCTCTATTTTTTGTAAATATATTAATCTTAAACTTACTTACGATTAGTTAAGAATTTCCTCAGTAATAACTGGAAATCTATTTCTACCATCTGCTCTGAAATTTATTTAATTTTGTCTTAAACATCCAATAAGTCAAATCCAAAGATCAATCAGTTGTAAATAATTTTTTTTCAGCAATTTTGAAAACATATAATTTAAATTATTTTTTGCAATGGGAATGCAACCATGTTGTTTTATTTATTTACTTAATACATATTACAATTATATGAATAATTCATTTATAATAATTCATTCATTTTTTTCCATTGTTACTCTCAATTAGTTTTAACAAAATATCTTATATGTCATAATTTTCAATTTTATAAAATTTTTTTTAAATTTAAATTTTTTTTTTTAATAAATTAAATATCAGCTGGGAATTATTTAAAGTAAAAATTCCCTTTATATTGCTATTCAGTAATTTTAAAAATCTGTATTATATATGTATACATAAAATGGATTGTGTGTTTGTTTATTTGTTTGTTTGTACCTTATAGGAGACCAAATCTCTGGACCAAAATCCAGAAAGCATTTAACAGTAATTAACTCGGACTCTGGCATGAATAATAGAGTACTTCTTTCCGACCACGCCTACATTTTTAAAATTATGTAATTGCTCCCATATAGTTTTTAGCAGATTTACTGCAAATTGGCGGGGTAGATATAAATATTTCTTACGCAAGAGCCCAAATTTTCAAGCCAAATTTTCTTTGAAAGTTTTAAACTTTTTGTTCTCTGTACAAATTTATTCGTAGCCTCCTCATAACTATGAACCACATCCACTTTCCTGCCCCTTTTTTAATTCAGATACATACTTATACCACTAACAATGTTTGCTATACAAAATACTTTTTCAGTGAAAATAAAATTTGAGGGCCAAATCAACGTTTGCCGGATCTGCTAGTAAAAATATAAAATTATAATTTAAATAATTTTTTTTCAATGGCAATAAAAATATTATTTCTTTATTTATTTATTTAATATTACAATTATATGAATATTGTTGTAATATGGCTAGAAGCACTGCCTGCTAAGGCCATCGGCTACTTTAAAAAAAAAAAAAATTGCCAAATTTGCTGTAAAGAAAATTTGTTGTAAAAGAGAAAAAAATATATAATTTTTATTTATCAAAATTTATATATTATTTAAAAATAAAGGGGTTTTCAAAAAGTTGTTGGTCTCCACTTTTTGGACCCTTTGCTGCAATGGAGTCCTCAATGAGTTAATAATGTAATCATAATTGTTGTATCGATACATATAGTTTCATAGTATTAATGTAATAATTTCGTGGCTAATATGTAAATGTGCATAGATTTAATGAAACTATTTCATGCTATAAATAAAATAATGTTGTAGACGAATATTGATGGATAATCTGGTTCAGCCATAAATTGTTGGCTTTGTTGGCAAAATTTTCGGCAGTCGTAATAAACCGCCTGAATTGTTTTTTAATAAATATCGTATTGCTAATTGTGGCAAGAGGTGCATCCACTACCTACACTCTCCGACAGATTGAAACCATTAATAAAATAACAGCGCCTACTTAGCCAGCGGTGGCGTTGCAACACTGACTGACTAACCTCTCGCCTACCACCATGTAGAAGAAGAATGTAATACGTTGCGACTAGATATTAATTGCCTGACTGTTACCTCTCTTAAAGGAGGAGAGGTCAAGAAACACATTGGCTATGCCATACTTTTCATTATTAAATCCCCAAATTTAGAGGAGAATGGGAAAAGTAAGCAAATTATTAGGTGACTGCTAAATGTACACCACAAAGAAAAAAAAACACGAAGTCCAAACGAAAGGGTAATAGGGGAAAAAATCC
Source organism: Ormia ochracea (assembly GCA_963402855.1). Lineage (NCBI taxonomy): Eukaryota > Metazoa > Arthropoda > Insecta > Diptera > Tachinidae > Ormia > Ormia ochracea. Next base: position 10,807,788 of record OY727107.1, on the reverse strand, counting down.
AATAATATAAGTGGGGTTAAGTAACCCCCTTTAATTGTACTATACATTTTTGGCGCCTCTTCAATTTGTACATCCCATAAATTATGCGCAAAATATTGTTTATTGTTTAGGATTGGGCCACACGTACAATGAATATATTTTTATAATACGCCCATCTACTTGCCTTCTAAATCCCTTAACGGTTGCTCTGTAGCAGAGCAATAATTAATTAGGCTGTAACAATGCAATTGTCTACAAAAATAATTTATTAGATAAAAAAATTGACGGGGAAAAGCGTGAATAAATGAGTTAACTGAAGCCCATTTAGTTACACTTTAAACACTCGCAAGAAGCGTTTGACACAAAAATATTAATTTCTAAAATGGCTAAAAGCTCTCTGATAATAATTTGCTTAATTTTAAATTTTAAAGCCGGATTTCAGTACAAAAATAATACGAAATGTCAAACAAATTTAATGCATTTAAAAGAGAATCTCAAGGAAACTGAAGTAATTTCTGCAAGTTGCCGTTGCACAAAAATTAACCAAAATTCGGGATTTCCAAAATACAAATTATACAACCCGCAATATGCAAATGACGGCCGAGATGGTTTCGGAAATTTAGTGAACATCTTACAAGAGAAGTTATCATTTGATAAAATCAAATCCATGGAAAACCCCTTGAAAGTGAACACTTTAATATTGTTTGGTTACTCCGAAAACGTATTACACACTGCGGATTTCTGCTTCGGAAATTGTCCGCCAGTGCTTATCATAAGCCATACAATTAATTGCCAGCTAATAGCTGTTTATAATAGCAATATACTAAGTATAATATTCTTGGGAGCAGAGTACCCCCAGAGGGAAGAGGTGTTAAGCTGCTTTAAGCAGTCCCTGCAGGGGTTACATTTGCATAAAGTTTTAATTGTAAAAGAGACTTTGTTAAGAGGGCAAGAGGGGCAAGATGAAGATGCTGCCGAGATATTAAAGTGGTTCCACTTGAATTATTTTTGGCAGAGTATGCTAGTGGACTTGGCTGGCAATACTTTGACGCTGGACCATTTCACTGGCGTATTCACATCGAATTTAACAATTGATGAGTTTCTCGGGCAATCAATCAAATGGCCTGATTTGTATGGCTTCCCCGTAAATTGTTTTATAGCCTCAAATCCGCCCAGATTCTACGCACTATACGATAGTCGGCATAAAGTCATTTTGAAAGGTTATTACGGCACCATCATTGATCTGTTTATTAGACATTATAATGCCTCTCTGCAACCTTCCATGCTAGCCGAATTGCACCACTACAATGAATTGGATTGTTTGAAGTATTTAAAAACCCATCAAGTCGATATTTGTGGCGATGTGTTACCACTTAATGAAGACTATGTGGTTACTTATCCCGATGAGTTGGTGAGGAGCTTTTTAATGGTGCCCTACGGTAAACCACTGCCCAGATTTTATTACTTTCTCAAGCCCTTTCAGTTAAATGTGTGGTCTGTGGTGGCATTCAGTTTTTTCTACAAAATCACAATGCTGTCAATTATTCATCGCTTGCAGCACGGAAGCTGGAATGCCAGCCTACAATTACTATATGCTACGCTATCGGTGCTAAATCTTCCGTTTAGCTTGAACCATATTAGAGGCTCTTATCGCCGCACTTTAGAAATCCTAATGACTTTTGTCGGTTTTGTTATTACCTATTGGTATTTATCTGTATTGTCTAGTCTACTATTTAGCAGGCTCTATTGGGGTAACATCCTAAGTTTACAAAATTTAGTCGATCAGAACATTTCCATACTTGTAGACGAATACGAACAATTTGTCTTAAATGCTAGTGAAACGGATTCCATTATAATGCAACAATTAAAAGTGGTCTCGCACGACACTTTATTACAGCATTATCGCAACTTGGATCCCCAATATGCTTATTTTGCTCAATACGATCTCGTTGATTATTACTTCCATCAACAGCAGTTTCTTGTGCGTCCTCGCATGAAAGTTTTAACGGGCATTCCCTCTATTAATGAAGTCTTAGCCGGCATACCGATGCATCCGAATTGGCCTTTTCAACATTTGCTAAACGATTTCATGAGACGCATTTTGGATAGCGGCTTGTACCAACATATTTACAGGAGGGTCATGGAGGAAGGCATTCAATCCGGCTATTTGCGCTATTTTCCAACGGAGCATCATTCTGTCGAGCCATTGTCAATGGAATATTTTCAATTGCCAGCCGCGCTTCTCGCTGTTGGCTACTCTCTGGCCTTACTAGCTTTTCTCTTCGAATTATATTTCTTTGAAAGAAATTAAAAATTTTATGAATTAAACATATTTACCTCTGCATGCTACCGACTACAGAATGTGAATAATAAAACGCAGATACTTACATGAGATGGCTTATTTTGATAGCAACAGAGCTACTCTAATCCGCAACCCCCCATGCAGCTGTCATCAATTAGGCTTTATTGCCACTTTAGAAGTAAGAGAAAGAGCGGATATAGTGTTGCCAGTATAATAAAAAAAAAAACGTACATTGACATTTTAAAAATATTTTATTTTGTATTATTTAGATGCAAATAAATATCAGTTTTAAATGTTTTTTTTATTTTTTCCGATCTTCTGCAGATATATTATTTTTTTGAGTTTTTAAGAGACAATAAAATAATATATTTAATATTGAAAAAAATTGATTGTTATGTAGATTTGCTAAAGCTCTTTCAAAGTTCGCTGCGATAACGTTTTTGTAATTCTCAATTGATTTCAGACAACATGGGTATAATATAATAATATATGAAACTATTTCTGAAAAGTATTTAGTTGAAGGTCTTCTGATGTATACAGATAATAAAATAATTAACAGTGTTGTAATTGGGGCAAATTCGTACAACCTACGAGCAAGAAAATGCACTTTTGCCACAGATGAGGCAATTTCACTTACGTGTCATACCTGACATGTGAGGTTGGTATACCATCACACCATCATACTCAATTGATTTCAGACAAATTGGGTATAATATAATAATATATGAAACTATTTCTGAAAAGTATTTAGTTGAAGGTCTTCTGATGTATACAGATAATAAAATAATTAACAGTGTTGTAATTGAGTCGAATTCGTACAACCTACGAGCAAGAAAATGCACTTTTGCCACAGATGAGGCAATTTCACTTACGTGTCATACTTGACATGTGAGATTGGTATACCATCATACCCGTGTTATAGCAATTCCAACATGTTCGGTACAAATTGATGTAAATTTTCGTTGGTAAAATTATTTGGTGTCTTAATTACATTGCATGTGAAGTATATGGAAGTCTTCCAGAAGTCCGTCTGATAACAAGTGATATGTGTGCCAGAATAGACTTATACAGCGAAAAGGTAATGAACAAATTTAGAACAATGAAAATGAATTAAGCCGCAACCAATAATTTTAGTCGCAAAGAAAATAAACAAACACATCAATTGTCAAGGCAGCAACCATATGCCATCATATACCATGCCTCCACCATTCAATGCTTGTTTCATAATGAAGTATGACGTACGCATTGTGTATGGCATGGTAGTAGCCAAGTATGAGCCTGTACTAGACAAGCAATACTGATGCAATGCATTTTGCCGGTATTAGGAAAATAGTTATGTAACAGTTTCGAACTTGACTTAACTCGACTTACGTTGTTTTTTACAAAAGCCATGGAAATTTCAATTTAATTTTATTTTTCTTTTTCTTTGCAGATGACAATTTTATTGATGTGAATTGGTAAGTTTATCAAATAATCAATATTTTGAATTTTTTAATTTCTTAAAATGTTGTTCTTAAATTGGATCTGGATGATGATTTTCCAGACAATTCCAACACACCAATTTGCAAAACCTCAAGGTCTCTCTATCTAGATATTTTTAAATAATTATCTAAAAGTATAGTCAAGAATTCAAAACTTGGTATATTCTTTCTCAAGGAAGACAGGAACAAAATGTATCAAAAATAAATGCCATCAATATGGGGATTTCCCTAAAAATATTGATATTTTATCACAATCGATGTTGTCTCAAATGACAGCATGATTACTTCGTTTCCTTTTCAATTATTTTTTTTATTCAAAAATGAAAAAAGTTAAAACAAATTTTTCAATTGTTTGTGAGTTTTCAACTGATTGAATAACTATCGCGAACGTGACAAATAAAATATGTGTAAAATAAAGTTCCAGAATTATTCAGAAAGAAAAATCATTGTATATATGTATGAATGTCTTATTGGTAGGCAGGTAACGCAATAAATAATTTAATTAAATTATGATAATCGAGTTATATTTCTACAAAAAATTTTGATCGCCAAGAATGTATAAGAAAAAATTTTCAAATTTTCACCCCATTTATAAAAAATTAATTAACTTAATTGAAGTAGTTGCAAATATTAACAAATTAATTTGTTGTATTGATTAAGAATTTATATACATATTTGTGTATTGGAATTGTAGGTTAGTAATATTGTTTTTTACTTGGAGTTATCAAATATATTATTTCCCTAGAAAGACTTAAAGTCTAGATGGAAACTATCATTTTCAAGTCCTCATCTATCGGAAATATTTCTTAATAATAATGGTGTTCACGATTCGGTGCAAATGAGTAAGCAAGTTTACTGTCTCGCCAGAAGTTGACAAATTTTAGCTTGTCTGTAGTGAATATTTCCTAATAAATACGGTATTCAATATTCTTTATGAAAGTACGAATGCAAAATTCCAATCGTTGAAAATTTACTGATTGCTAACCAAAAAAACACATTACAATTCCCTATGAAATCGCATTTATGCAAAGTTAAATACTCTAACGATTTTTCGCTAAGTGTATTGCATGTGCAACTCTGATGTTGGAACAGCTGATATTTCTAGACAATAAATTTATAGCTGACAAAATAAATAATAATAATTTTAATATCGTCTTTTGCAATTTTTTGTAATATTTATTCTTGTAATCGCACAAACTATAAAGCTACCGCTCACTATCTGTTTCATAATAGCGACAAAGGCAAGTATAAATGTGGCCGCATTTGTAGCTCCTAGATATTTTTTTTGCTATTTGCTTGTAAATTTCTTAAAGTACAAAATTTCCAGCAGAAAACTTATAGCTGCCATTAAATAACCTCCGACCAAAGCGCAGCATAATAAATAAAAGTATTCGATGTTCAGCGGTTCCACATATTTGTACTCGGTGGGAAAGAAACGCAAGTAGCCGGAACGTATGCCATCTTCTTGACCTTTATCTAGTATATAGCGGTACAAGCCCGTATCCAAAATGCAGCCATATATATTATTGAGCAGATGTTCAAATGGCCAATTAAAGCGCAGAGACATGCCGCCCATTATATAATGAACAGTGATGTCGCGCAATTCTTTCATGCGTGGGTGCAAAAGGAAACGCTGTTGATACAAATAAAATTCATTCTTGTCATACTGACTATAGTAGGCATACTGTGGATCTAATGTACTTCGATGCTTAAACAGTACATCATCAGACACCAGTCTTAACTGGCCGGCAATTATCGGATCCAAATCGGTGCCATTAAGCATGGAGTATTCATAAGCGTTTACAATTATGGAGATATTAAGACGCTGCAAGTCCTCTATCGTATTGATATCTTTGGAATACAAACGAGTATAAAGCAAACTGGTCAATAAGGTCAAATACCAATTGCTGAACACAAAGCCCTTAAAAATTAACAAGAGTTCCAAGTAAGAGCGCAGGCGGCCGCGTATACGCTTCAATTCAAAGGGCACATGTATGAAGGATACTAGAGGGTATGGTAAATAGTATGCCAACAGCCAGCTGCCATTTTGCAGGCGATGTATCAGCGTCAGAGCCATCATAATGTAGAAAATAGTGATTAGTATGAGCCACCACAAGCTTGTCTGAAAGGGTCTTAGAAAGTAATAAAAGCGGGGCAAAGGTTTGTCCTGGGGCACCATTAAATAACTGGCCACCAATTCTTCAGGATTTGTAATAACGTAATGTGAATTTGGTCTGAGGGCCATGCCATCACAGCATACGTCTGCCTTATTTTGCTCAATATATTTCAGACAGTCCAATTCATGATAATAATCCAAATCCGAAAGCATATGTGTCACCAACGTAGCATTGTAATAATCTGCGAATATATTAATTACGTAGCCATAATAGCCCGTAAATATGGTTTTATTGCTATTATACTTATCCGTTGACATTAAAGCTCTGGGTGGATTGTTGGCCATGGTCACGTGCACCGGATAACCCTGCAGGTCCTGCCACTCTATGCTCAAGAGGAAGAAGTCCTCAACACTTAAAGCATTTAAGAGCAACTTTAAAGAAAAATGTTCCATTGTTAAAGTATTGCCTTGGCTGTCCATTAAGAAACTATTCCAAAACCCTTGTTCATGCAGCCAGGAAAACAATTGCTCTCCTCCACCTGGCCCCATATCTAATAAAGAGCTGTCTGTTATAAATACAACTTTCTTTAAATGCCAGCGGTGCAAGGTGCGCTTAAAAATTTCCAACATCTCTTGTTGGCAATGCAAGGAGTCTATGAAAACTATACTCAGAATATTGCTGTGAAAAAAGTGTCTGAGTTGGTATTTTGGATCCTGTGTGATGATGATTTTGTCCTGTTTTAAAGCAGCAAAATATTGAAAATTTCTAGAATCTGTGCTATAGTTCGAAAACAAGACCAGAGTCTCCACTTTTAATATAAAATCGGCCATTTTTATGAGCTCTTCGAACATTGTAGTGGCTTTTATGGTTATGTGGACATCGTGGAAATTTTTGTGATTTAAAATTGTTGCATTTTTATTAGACAGCCTTTCCAAGCTTTCGTAACTGCTTTCATCTTGGTGTTGTATGCCCTGCTGCAGCTTTGGTGTGACTAGAGCCAGCCAAGAAATTGCACATAAAAAATTTATACTTTTTTGTCCAGCAAACAATTTCATTTTTCCACTGAAATGCGATTGCTGGCCAATGCTAGTCCAGCTAAACACGGACTAAAACGTTTAAACTTAAAGCACTGCAGTAGAGAGCTTTTTGTCCCGATAATTAAATATTTTTGTTACTTTTTCGACAAATTAACAATTTTAAAAATGTAGCCGCCTACATAAGTGTTCAGATTGTGGCCAGTAATTACATAATTTAACCGTAAATTTTGAAAGTGTTATAAGTCCAATTTTTTAAAAAAAATCAAATTAAAGTGTAATAAGTAAATTTCATATATATGCTATTAATGACGGTTTTCATAATTCTCATTGCATTTGACTTCACACCGAAGCATCTTGAGCTGCCATATAGTTACAGTTAGATATAGTTACCGGACAAAGTCGTAATACTAAGTCCCCACTGATATGGTTAAGGATTGTTTAATCAGATGGTAATTTAATTAACCACGAATTTATATTATCGGATTATTTATTTCCTCCAAACAATGGAAAGTTCCCAATTGTAGAAGAGAATCAATAAAACTCTGATTAAGTGTTATTTTTAAAAGTGGTATAACTCCATGAGGAGCTAAAAAGATATTTTCTATTTGGCTTTTTTAATTCTAATTATTATTGTTAAATAATAGAATTTAAAAGTTGTGGAATTACGGACATTTTGAAGTTATTTTAAACGCGAAAGCTTTAAATATTCGTATACAGGAAAAAAGTGAGGTTATGCCACTTTAAAAAATAACAACGGAATTCAATTTATCAGTTATATAACTTTGCCAAACATATTTTCCAAGAGGTGCGTTACACTGAAAATAATCTGCCTGAAATTGTACAAGAAATTGTAATTTAATTCTTCATAGATTGTATGAAACGGTCATACATGTAACGAAATAAGTTTTAGATTAAAATTCTTTCAGTTCTGCGCTCTTTTGTTCTTATTATTGAATTTTAGAAATGCTAATATATACGAGTGTTGGAATATTTACTTGTAAATATTTCAACATATAGATATATTTTACCGTTCGAAAAATTAAGTATAGAATTTGAAGAACATGAGTTCGTTACGCAGTTATACGAAACATTTCAGGCATACTAAGCAAGAATTTTTTTAAGTGCATTTATTTTTATACCACAACAGTTTAGCAGAACTAGCTACGATAATTGTCACCTCAGAATGTAGCGATAACAATAACATTGTTAATATGCGATAATTGTTACAATTACGCGTTAAATGGCAATTGTGTAGCAAAGGCTGTAAATTCCATACATATGTATTAGTATGCTCTCACATATACATATTTACTCAAACATATATTTAGCTTCTTCGGCATATTGTTTCTTTTCGATAGTGTTTCCGTTAGAAAAAAATGTTAACAAACTTATGAATTATAAAGCAAGAGTGTTGTTAAGCTAATATAAAAAGGGCCTAATTTTTTTTATATGAAAAAAGCATTTGATGCAATTTTGCCTTGTTCGATGGGATGACTGATAATTAAAAATATCGACCATAATACATCAAATGTTAAACGTTTTTTTGTAGAATTTATAGAAATTATTGGGTGGCTCCTATAGCCGAATAAATTATGCACAGCCTAGTAAACCGGATATCGCCTGGGTATTTTCCTTTGCAGGTTAAATTTAGAAAAAAAACCTTCAATTTTTTGCAGTGTGGACTGTAGATAAATTTTCATTATGTTAAATCTTTCTAATCCCAGTATTCATTATCCTGCAGAAGCATACGATTTGTAAAATATGGCAAATCTGCTGGAAAAGTATGATATTAAGTACTAAAAATGCAACTGTGGGGCGTATATTTTTGACAACTGTTACAATTTGCAAGCTATAAAAAATATTTCTAATCTTTTTTTTTAATACATATGTGATAAAAAGTATATTTTTTTATATTTTCTTAAAAGTAGTATATTTACTACCAAATAACAAAGGACAGACGGACAAACCTTAATTAACTTGCCTTTCTCACATGCATTCAGAATATACATATCTTCTTTATGGGCTCGCAAGTCTGTATTACAGAACTTTCATACCTTGTATCAAACCTATTAATACCTTTCCAGCATTTCCGAAGAAGGCTATAAAAAAACCTCATTTCTACTACTATTTTTAAAAAGTTTATAAGTTTAGCATCTTTCTAGTGATTTTTTCTTTTCCACATTACATTTATTAAAAAAATTCTATTCTAAATTATATTTTACACGAATGGTATATTTAGCACTTTTTTTAAAGCAGAGTTGTTAAAACAAGTACTTAAGAAGGCTTTCTTAGCTTAAACCAGATGCTTGCAAAAAGCCACACATATTCAATTTCGGCCCTTTTAAGGCTGTAAAAGTTGGTGCAACAATTTAATTTAAAAAAAAAAAAATTGTATTTTTAAAAAATATAGAAATTAAATACGAGTATAAATATTTGTTTCCACCCAAAAATTGAAGACTTCATATAATAATAGTTTTCTTGAGGTAAGAGGAGTATTTACTTCAAGTACCGCATTTTTGATACTATTAAACGGATAGATGCAAGTCAGATTTTCCTGGGAATGAATCCTACTTCTATGTTGCATAGCAACTACCGCCCTTAAGGGTCATCGTTGACATGTTTAATGACAGTTAGCGAGATTTCTGGCCAATGTGGTAAACACATTGAGTTCAAAGAGATGAAAAAGGCCATGATTCGCTATCCTACATAATCGTACGATCTGTGAAAATGGGATAGTGTAACATCTGTATGACAGATTTTTCTGCCAAGACGTACGATTTGCAAAAGTTTATGAAAATTTTCATAAAATGATAATTTTTATGCAAACAGAGTTGCATTTAAAATTTATTTCCTTATATATTTTTATGAAAGCGTGTTACCTACAATAGCATTTTAATGCGATTTTTTAAAATAGGACGGCAACACATCGGATTCGTATGAATGGATCATATGACTGAGCAAGATTTGCGGCTAAAAGGAGAAATAAGCAGAGATGGGATGTTGATTAAAATTCAGTATTGAAATATCCCGTTGGCAATACAAGGTGTTTCAAATATTGTTGTTTGTTTTATTAAGAAAACATAACTTGTGCGAGAAGTGTTCGAAAAGTGTTAGTTGCAAATCAACAAGTTGCATTAACATGACATGCGTGGTACTCTTTCAACTTTCGCACGATCGATGATCGCTGTATCCTTTTTAACTCAATGAAACCACATCTGTCAACGACGCAGCGAAAGACAACAACCAATTTTACTTTCTTGCTTTCTTTTTTATTTATATTTTTTATTTCAATAGTAAACAAGAGCAAAGAATCCTCAAGTTTATTTTTGGATTAATCATCATCAAACACACAAAAAAAAAACACAAAAAAAAAACACAAAAAAAACACAAACAAAAAAAGCGCAGCATAAGCATAAAAATTTCGAAGATTTTTCAACACCGGTTGGACCCCATTTATATGAGCATTTCTTATTTTTCTTTCTTCTTTGCTCTCTGTTTCATTTATTTTTAGCTTTCATTGGCCGTCTGTCATTTATGTATTTGTCTCATTTTGGGGACTTGTGTTGCAAAATTTATGTCTGTCTTTACTCGTATTTTTTTTTTTTTTTTTTTTTTTTTTTTTTTTTGTTGTAACACAATTTATTCTTCATTCGTGATTTTAACGTCAATTTCTTCTAATATACTTTTAAACAATTCAAATACACCGATTTTATATGCTGCCCCTTTCAATTTGAATACGATAGACACTTTTCTACGAAATTTATGTGACAATTTCCTTTGGGGAACAGATAATTTTCTTCTTCTTAAAATTACTGCTTATTTTGTACATTTCCCCCCTTATCAAAAACGAAAGCAATACACATGAAATATAAATTACTTTTTGAAAAGACTTTTATGCGAAGAGCAAACTTCAATCATGACATTAATTGTATTTGAGAAGATATTACGATTAAATAAAATTTGTTTGGAAAATGATCTTTTAATGGCTCCTGTATTATTCCTGAATTAGGTAATTTTAAAATCATCCGATTTCGTGGATGTTCTTTTTAATTTTTTTTACAAAACAAACTTTTGAAATGGTGAATTTGGCTCCAGCTACTACAAAAACCCCCAGCAGGTTTGGTGGGGTTAATTTATCTTTCACAATAATTTAACTGGATTTTATTACATGAGAATAAATTAACATGAAATCTAAGAAGTCACATCAGATCATATTGTTTACATGATTATGTATGTAAAGGGTTATCCACTAAAGATATTGACATAGTTCATATCGGCTAGTTCATAAATTTATATATTACTATATATTTCTAGAGGTCTTTTTTCTGTAATACATACATATATTATATTTATATAGATTTGTTAAAATAATTAACTTTTTAGAATATATTTTAAAGATTTTACGCCACTTCTAAAACACTTTTGAGGCGCTCAAAGTTAGTACACCAATTTAGTTACTTACAATTTTAAACGAGTAGTATTTTTAGTACTAATTTTAAAAAGTATAAAAACATACGAGTACGCACATATAATATTAAAAGTTTTCTTATACTTTTCTCTTAAAAACTCTATATTTGCCAAAAAAAAAAAAGATAAATTATTTTACAAAATATATTTCCAAGTGTAGTATATTCACTCCTTTTTTCCAGAGCAGAATTATTATAAAAAAATTACGTATTAAAAATTACTTAAAGCCAGCTGCTTATCAAAGACCCCAAAATGCTCATTTTTCACTCTTTAGGCACCCAAAGTTAGTGCAACAATTTAATTAGTTGCAATTGAAAAAGGTAGTATTTTTACTACTAATTTTAAAGTATAAAAAAGGTATAAAAATTTATACTTTAATATATTTTCTTCTTAAAAATTTTATATATACATATATATACATAAAATATTTTAAAATACTTTTAAAAAAGTGTAGGGTATTTGGTACTTTTTTCCAGAGCAGAATTATGAAAAAAAATTTACGCACTAAAAATTATTTAAAGCCAGCTGCTTATCAAAGACCCTAACATTTTCATTTTGGCTATTTTTAGGCACTCAAAGTTAGTGTAACAATTTAATTTGGTACAATTTAAAAAAGTAGTAAAAAAAATATTAAAATACATATTTTAATATATTTCTAGTGTTTTTCTTTTAAAAACGTTATATATATTTTTTTAAAATACGTTTTAAAATACTTTTAAAAAAGAGTAGTATATTTGGTACTTTTTTCCAAGCGGAGTTGCCAAAATAAATACGTAACATGTCTTTAAACCAGCTTCAAAAGAAGGCATAAAATTTCTATTTTGACACTTTTAAGGTAGCCAAAGTTTTGTAACAGTTTAATTATTTCAATTTAAAAAAGTACTATTTCTACTACTATTTTCGAAAGGCCTCCAAACATACATATTAATATTTTGAAAGTTATTTTCTGTTAAAAATATTTCTTTAAACGCTAGTATTCATATTTAGTAAAATCTTTAAAAACAATTTTATAGCAGACAACGAATTATTTTAAAATTCTATAAAATTTTTTTTTTTTTTGAACACGTTAGAAAAATAATAAAATTTACAAATTTTTTTTCAAGCCGAAAAATAAAATTTTTTGTACTCGTAGGTGTTTTTTTTTATAACTTAGTGAAATTATTAAGAAAATGCAGTTTTAATGCAGAAGTACCCAAGAGGTACTATTTTTGGTACTATTTAAAAAAAGTTGAAAATACAACAATGGGAAGTTAAATTTTAAACTATCTAGTTTCAAAGCTTGTCGGAAGTTTCTAAATGTTAGAAAATTGTTAAAGGAATTATTCAAGATTTATTAGTAATTTAAATTAAATTAAAAATCTTTTCAATATTCCAATATTTTAAAGGGAAACGTACATATTTTTTTCTTCAAAACTCAAATTTCAATATTTCATCAAGCTTTATAACTTTAAAAAAAAAAATTAAAATTAATTAAAATGAATTAAACAATTAATTAAAATTATTTGAAAATGAGAAAAGATCGACTAAAAAATAAAAATGAAAGCAAAAATAAAAATATACAAAAAAAATTTTAAAAAATGTTATGCGGAAAGGAGAGAGGGGGCCCTTTATCAATTTTTTATTACGAAAATACTACTTTTTTAATTTTTCTTTTTATGAAAACATTTTGATATTAATAATTTTTTATTGCAATTTATAGATTTAAAAATACGTTGTTGACATTTTGTGTGGAGAAAACAAAAAAAAAAAAAAAAAAAAAAAGAAACGAGAAGACTTGAGTATGAAGATTTCCGTTGCATGTCTAGAATTCGAAATGATTTCATTTAAAATCTGCTACATTTCCTGTTGTAAAGATTCATACGACTCACTCATTCCCTCAGTCAGCCAAACCGCTTGAAAAAAAAAATTATATATTTTTTTCTGAGATTTTTTGCTTTACGTTCGCTATATGATGAATTAATTTGTTGTGATTATAAAATATTTATGACATGAAGCAATGTTTTCCCTTTGCCTTTTCCTTTTTTGCTTTTGATTTTTATTCGAAAGTGACAAAAAGTTTTCAGAAAAGAATAAAATAAAATAAAATAAATTAAATCAAAAGCTAGGAAAAATGATGTCTGCGTAATAGCAGATGTGATCTGTTGCTCTACGAAGATCAACTTAAATTATCGTAAAATTATTTAATTTATTTTTTCTTTTTTTGAGTTTAATATGTTCTAGGATTTAGTTTTTATATGTGTATTAGAGCAATTCAAGAATTCAGCGATACGGCAAAAAAAAAATTAAGTTTCAGAATTTTTGTAGGAAATGGTGTATGTATAGAAATATTTCCTTTGACAGCAAAGTACGAAATGGTTTCCCCATCTCTGCGTCCGATCTTGTAGTTCCTGTGCCGCCTTCATAAATAAGTTTCCATAGAAATTGAGACATTTAAACCTTTTTTATATGGCAGCTGACAGACACTTCTCTCTTATCCTTTTTTTTTTTTGTTGTAAAACAACATGATTACAAACAATTTTGAAAAAAAATTCCATCTTGGAATCAAACTCGTCTTAAACGGCGGGAGCACAAACAAATTTCTACTAATAAAAAACACACTTTGTAATGGCTTCTTTCTTATTATGCCCTCTCAAATCAGAAAATCTTTATGAAAATAAATGTTTTTTCAACTTCCTTTACATCTTCCAGCCAACACTCTTTTTTATTAGAATAACATATAAGAAAAAACTACAAAAACAAAATACATGTGTTATAGGATCTGCTCATTAGATCGTTCTTTACTACCTGCTGTAAATTTCATTGATCGTATTCTACTAAAGTTTCAGAGTTTCTCTTGCAGCCGATAAACGCATTTTGAATTCATAATGATTTGTTTGGAATTTCTCAGGAAGCTGTAACTTAAAAAAAAAAAAAAAATAAACTAATCAGTAGCAGTCCTGGCAAACCTTATCGAAACTTTTTGTTGGTAAACATAAAATGTCTGCACTTAATTACAAAGAAGACGATCTTTAACAATAATACAACTGAAACTAAATAGATCACAAGGCAGGTAGACTCGAAGTGAAGTAGTTGGAGGGGGGGAAAATGTATAGTCACGTAGAAAAATCTCAGTAGATGCCATTAACATGAATAGAAACACACAATAAAAGTCTTTTTTATTTATTTTTTAAATAAAAGTATAAATCTACTACTTAATAACAAAATGTAAACAGAAATTATAAAATCATAATGCCTCGCATACATACACACATGCGTTCCCATGCAAACTGGCATCTGAATGTTCATGTATCCATTCAGTAACCAGACTCTAAATTTATTCAAAGCTTTTTACAAAGCTGTCTGTGGCATTCTTTTAGAAAAGGGATTATTTTCTTTTTATTACATTTATTTATTTATTGCACTTGACTCTAATTAGCTAGAACTTTATATTTAAATGGAGATTCTAATACAGTCGAACTTCTCTACAGTGAACTCATATGCTATGACGTTTATATGCCACGAATCAATTGTGAATAAATTTAAGGAATAAGGGGTTTTTCAATATGCCTTTAATATATTCACACTGAATATTTCTTTACACTTTAATAAAAATCTTCTAAATATATTTTATATATCCAAATAGATATAGATATAGATATATTTTATATATACAAATATGCGCTTCGTAGATGCTGAAGAAATTTTCCATTTATGCCTGAAATAATTTAATTTAATAAACATTTTTATTTACTTTAGTCAAAACTCAACTATTTTTAAATAATAAAAAGGTAGTATTTTTAGTACTTTTTTAATATTATATTTCTAAATATTTGCACCTACATACTCAAGAAATATTTCATTTATTCCTGAAATAATTTAATTTAATAAACATTTTTATTTACTTTAATAAAAACTCTGCTATTTCTAAACAATAAAAACGTATTATTTTTAGTACTTTTTTATATATTGCTGAAAACACAACAATTTTGCAAGTTATTATAGAAGTATTTAATTTTTTTTTGTTTTTATTTAAATTGTAATTTCATTTTTATACATATTTTTTTATAACAAAACTAAAAGGTAGTATTTTTAGTACTCCTTTTTTATATTATATTTCTAAATATTTGCACGTACATATTGAAGAACTTTTCCATTTATCCCTGAAATAATTTAATTTCATCATAAACCTTTTTAATTACTTTAGTCACAACTCTATTATTTCTAAAATATAAAAAGTAGTATTTTTAGTACATTTTTATATATTGCCAAAAATACAAAAATTCTGCAAATTTATCATAGAAATATTCTATTTTTTTTTTGTTTTTATTTAAATTCTAATTTCATTTTTATACATATTTTTTTATAACAAAACTAAAAGGTAGTATTTTTAGTACTCTTTTTTATATTATATTTCTAACTATTTGCACGTGCATATTGAAGAACTTTTCCATTTATCCGTGAAATAATCTAATTCCATCATAAACCTTTTTAATTACTTTAGTCACAACTCTATTATTTCTAAAATATAAAAAGTAGTATTTTTATTACAATTTTATATATTGCCAAAAATACAAAAATTCTGCAAATTTATCATAGAAATATTCTATTTTTTTTTGTTTTTATTTAAATTCTAATTTCATTTTTATACATAATTTTTTATAACAAACCTAAAAGGTAGAATTTTTAGTACTTTTCTTCTATTACAAATATTTGCACGTACATACTCAAAAACTGTTTCATTTATACCTGAAATATATATATGTATTTACTTTAGTCAAAACTCAACTATTTTTAAATAATAAAAAGGTAGTATTTTTAGTACTCCTTTTTATATTATATTTCTAAATATTTTCACGTACATATTGAAGATATTTTCCATTTATCCGTGAAATAATTTAATTTCATAATAAACCTTTTTAATTACTTTAGTCAAAACTCTACTATTTTCCAACAATAAAAAGCAGTATTTTTAGTACATTTTTATATATACTTTTTTTATATAAAATTTTGCAAAATTGTTGTTACAATATTTTAATAATTTTATGGTTATTTAAATTTTACATATTTTTGTGTAACTAAGCTAAAAGGTAGTATTTTTAGTACTTTTTTTTATTTTCAAAGGTGTACACACATACCAAAAGATTTTTCACTTTTGATAAATTTGTTCTTAAAATAATATATAATATAATGTAATTTATTTTCACTTTACTCAACAATTCAATAACTTTTTAACAACAAAAGTGGAGCATTTTTAGTACTTTTTTGTATATGTGATATGCATTTCCCATATAAAATATATAAGAAATGTTACGTTTTTGCTTTAAATGATTTAATTTAATGAATATGTATATTTATTTATTTATTTTTTTTTGTACTTAAAAAACGTAGTATTTTTAGTACTTTTTGATATTGTTTAATATGTTTGCTTATGTATTCATCTGATTTTACAATTAGGTTAAAAATTAAGATTTAAAATATTTAATATATTGAATATTTCATTTTACTTTACTGAGAAATTTAGTACCATTTTAAAAAGAAAAACGTAAAGAAGAATTTTTTTTGGTACTTTTTTTAGTGCTAGAATCAATTTTGTTAAATTAAAATAATAACTTTTATTGCGTAGTTTACTGTCTCTCTTGAAGTTAAATATTATAATTCAAATGATAATTTTTCAAATAATTTTTTTTCCTTCCATTAATCGGGATTGGAGTCTGACTTTAATTTTAATTTGTAATAATTTTGGTCCATTTGAATTAATTTGAATTAATTAATAATTTTACTTTTTTAAAGCTGCCTTGACATAAATAGAGGATGGAGATAAAATTTGAGAAAATAGGTATAGACGCTACTTATCGCTTCCAAAATTATTAAACTCTATTGAAACTGCCCATTTCGAAAATTTCCTTTTCGTATTTAACAATGTATTTTCATCTAAATCCCTCAAAGCGCTAAGAATGCAACTGTGTGTGGTTTTCTTTTGGCCATGTAGTATCACAACCGGTTCTGGGATATATAAACATATATAAAAACTTCAATCACTGACACGTCAAGTCAAGTCAAGTCAATCAAGTCATCTTTAGTTCAGTTGTTAAAAAGAAATTTTGTTGGATATCGCAAGTGTAACGGAGTTGTGCTATCAGCCAAATATAATTCTGCTGACTCTTAAGGAGCTGAGGCGTCTGCCTCGAGTCCAGAGTTAAAATTTAGAAATTTTACTTGAGACACAGGGTGTTGCAGTTCTCTCTATGGTATTCTCAGTTTGTTTTTTAATTGAATCACTTGCCGTTATTAATAGTTCGCTTTTTATCGCTTTTTATCGCTTTTATTGTTTATTTTTAATTATTCATGTTCGCTCGTATTAATTAATTGAATAGACAATTACGTTTTACGACTTATGTAATTTAACCTGCTTCACACTCTAAATATATATATATATTTTTTTAATTTTCTTATTGGAAAATGCAGTAGCGACTGCGCACGATCAAACGTTTCATAATTAATTTAATATCTCTTCTTAGGCGAAAATATTTATGAAGCCTTCTGCAACTCCAGAGTTGGGGAAAAAATTAAAAGATAATTGCACCTTTTAAAAGAGCGTATGAATGTCAGCGTACATGAATGTATGAAAGCACATAATATCTCTCAGTGAACCAAGTAAACTTTCATTGTGTGAACGGAGACTAAGTGAAGATTGAAATACAGTCTGGTCAACTTGTTATTTTATTGCCGTCAATATATCTCCGCTGCCTTCATGCCCAATGTTTTATTAATGAAATACAAAAAGAAATTTTATTCAAAGTTGGAGTGTGCTAATAGTGAAGGTAATGATGTCGATAGTGTTGACGATTATTTGGTTTGCTTGTTCTTTGGCGTCTGAAACTATGACGCCATTCGTTTAAATGACAGACAGTATTTCTCTGAATGATAAAAATGTGTGGACTGCCGTCGATCTCCTTTTTTCTCTAACGTCTCTACCCCTCACTCTCACTCTAGTGGTGATCTTACAAGCTTTTAAGATGGAATTTGAAATTTATTATCGTTTATTATACACATTCAAAGCCAAGCATCACATCTTTAAAAGCATGCGCAGAAGCGCTGAATGGCTTTAAGAATGTTTAATTCTTTTAGAATATCGTATATCGCATTTTAAAAACAAATCTTTGCAAGTAAAAAGTTTTATGTTATAATTAAATCAGTAAGCCGGGAAATTTCGTAAAATTTCTTTAAAAATTGTAAAATTGTTATTGTTTCAACAGTTGAATAAATAATAAAAAAGATAAAAAAATATTTATTTAATATTGTATTGATATAAAAAAAATATATTGCTGTTTGCATATTCCTACTCCGATACTCGGCGGTTCCGAAAACGGGTTGTTAAAGTTGGTTTTAGATACCGATTAAAAATCAGTTTTCCATCTCTGCATTACACATACTATTTTGTTACATGTAGAAAATATTTATTGAATAAAATCATCCAAATAAATTAAAATTTTAATTAATGTAAATTTTAAATTGCTAACAAACAATTATATTATAACATTTAATTAAAAAGTTTTAATAAAATAGTGCTGCTCTGCATCTCAAAGAATGTGAAAAGAACACGTTTCCCATCAAAGCATTAGAAAAACTTCATTTATTATGGAACAGAATTACTTTGTGGTGCTATTGAGCTCCAAAAAGGATTATGAGAGATGTGTTTTTGATACCGAAAAAAAATTTATTTTCCATCTCTGCATTAGGAAAAGTGTTTTTTCAGTTCTCGAACACTCATAATTTTTGTACATCATTAGTTTTGTGATGCTGTGCGTCTCAAAAATTGTTATTAGTAATTGTTTTAGTTAAAGAAAAAAATTGATTTTCCATCTCTGCATTAGACATAATTTTTTTTTTGAATATGTGACCATATTACATTTTTTATATATTACTGTTACTCTAGTAATAGCTGGTTTCCAAACCAGGTAGTTAAAGGCGGCTGTTGATATCGATAAATATTTGTTTTCCATCTCTGCAGTAGACATAATTTACGTTTTATATATTACTGTTACTCCGGTAATTGCTGTTTCCAAAACAGGTTGTTAAAAGCGGCTGTTGATATCGAAAAAATTTGTTTTCCATCTCTGTATTAGACATATTTTCTTTTCAATATTAATTAATTTGTGACGGTATTACCTTTTATATATTACTGTTACTACGGTAATGGCTGGTTCCAAAACAGGTGGTTAAAGGTATCGATAAAAATTTATTTTCCATCTCTGCATTAGACATAATTTTTATTTTTAATGTAGACCATAATAAATTTTTATGCATACTTAATGCTCTGTTAATTTATTGTGTTATGCAATATATTTTTTTTATCAAAAAAAATTAATTGTCCATCCCTGCATTAGAAAAATTATATTTCATGTTGAAAAGAATTAGTGTTCATATTCTTAATTTGCAATTTGAAATGTATTTTCCACGCCTGAATTAATATTTCAATAAAATTGTTATTTTGATACTTAGCGATGCAAAAATAATTATGATGCCATAAAAAATTAATTTCCCATCTCCGTATTGGCATAAATATATTTAATATCGAGGAATATTATAATTTATTTTTGAATGCAATTTTAATTAAAAAAACGTTTTGCACTAAATTAAATTATTTGGTTTTGGCCATTCTGCCATCCCTAGTATCCACACACACACACTCCCACACACACAAACATACAATTTGCAAAAAAAAAATCCCTTAAAGCAAATATTATTACTGACGTTACAAATAAGGGCAGGGACCAATTTTTATTTTACGTTAAATTTTATTGTGTTCAAAATCTTGTTCAGCAGTTGGAAGTTGATGTTGGAAGCTTTTGTAGGAAAAATATTTTCCCATAATTTCTATTGGTTACTCATAAATCAGCACAGCGTAGGAATTACCTCATGGAAAACTACGAATATTAACAATTATTTTCAATTTTTTATAATTTTGCCCCCAAGAAATAAATATTGAAAATATTTTGAAAACAATTTTATTTAAAGACATTAAAAACAATTGCTCACTGTTGCGGCTTAAATTTCAAATTTTTGGTGGAGTTACAAGAACCGCCGTACATGCATAAATTATTTTCAATTCCCCATTTCATTTGTAGCTTCAAAGAATTTAAAGCCGAAAAGAAGTAACAAACCGACAATTGCAATAATTGTTTGTTTGTTTGTTTGGCGTTTTATATGGTTTTAATATTTTACGAAGGCGTTACTTGTTTTAATGATTATAAAACAAAACAATCGTTTAATATATTTTTAATGGGGGAAGACAAATACAACCCAACAATCATTAAGTAAACAAACTTTAACGTTTCCTTAATTAGTTTCAATATTTGCTGAACAACATTTTACTGGTTGTTGTTGTTGCTCTGTAATTGTTGTACAACATGCGTTAAGAAATGCGAGCAATTAATTAGACAAGAACTGAACGAAAATTTAAGATGAGGTTGGTGGGGAATTCAGTTGTAAACGAAATATTAAAGCTTTAAAGCACACCCATTAGTATACGAGGGTTGTTAGAGTATAACGAGATATTTTAAGAAATGCGAGCAATTAACTAGACAAGAACTGAACGAAAATTTAAGATGAGGTTGGTGGGGAATTCAGTTGTAAACGAAATATTAAAGCTTTAAAGCACACCCATTAGTATACGAGGGTTGTTAGAGTATAACGAGATATTTTAAGAAATGCGAGCAATTAACTAGACAAGAACTGAACGAAAATTTAAGATGAGGTTGGTGGGGAATTCAGTTGTAAACGAAATATTAAAGCTTTAAAGCACAGCTATTAGTATACGGGGGTTGCTGAAGTATAAAGCGATGTTTTAGGCAAAAGAATTTTTATTTTTTAATTTAGCTCGTTTGAAAAAACATATACATATATATTAATTAATTTTTTTTATTAATTTATTTTTATTTTTCATACACTAATTCCTCGATTTACAATGGCATGGGCTCAGGCAAAAGCATGATAGTAAGTGGTAGTTGGAATACTTTTTGAAGCGTTCGTATACAATTAATATGTTAGTTTATTTATAGAAATTATTAAACTACTATTTAATTTTTTTTATAATAATTAATTTCCATTCATTTTTAATATTCAGCCGAATGTTAATTCTTTGAAATCCAGCGCAAGTTAATTAATCGTTTATATTCAAACTATTGGCACTGAACTTTTTTCGATTCATAGCCAAAAGTAATAAGTCATAAAGCCTTTAAAATAGGCGTTTGCTTAAATTAATGCTTTCTAATGACTAAGGGTATTGCTTCTATACCCATCTCTGGCGGTCATAAAACGAAAAGGTGTAAAATTCTAATAACTGCCAATGATAATATATGGATGAGCACAGCCTGGTTTTTTGATATCAAATGATATCAAATAACAAAATAAGAATCCCTAGTTCGTCATCCAAGGCTCTGCAAACCACTAGCCCTTCCCCCCCACCACTATTTTTTATAGCATCTTCGACCCAATGCGTTGTATAAGTGGGAGTTATCTCCCGATTTTTTTAAGCGATCGTTCTGAAATTTTAATATCATTTGTCCTGGTAAGGCCAGTTCTATATATCATTATAATGTAAAGTGTAAAAACGCTATACACAAGACAGATGAAAGCTTATTCATAGGTCGTGTACGCTTATGTCGAATTAAGTTTGCGGGTTGCATTTTTTTGACAAGAAGTGGTTATATCTCGGATAAATTTGGGTTTCATATTGAGGGAAACTTCCTGCTTTATATTACAATTTTTTTTATTTATTTATTTACATATTATACTTATAAGTAAATTATTAGTATAATGAGAGAAGAGCTATGGCAGCGATGGGCGTAAGCTCAGGCTTTCTTTTACGATATTTTTAAGAAGGCATCTGAGTCCACTGTAAGGTCAACGCGAATTCGAATATGCCCTTTAACTTTTCATTAAAAATATGTAAAACATTAAAAAAAAATTAAATTTATTTTATTAAATTTTTAAATCGCACTAAAATCGCATAAAAAATATTCAGCAGAATATTTTTACTTGAAAGTATATACTTGAAATTGGTTATTGTGCGCTGTCAAATAATTATGTATAATTCTCATAAATAAAATTTTATAATTTGATTTTAATGCGCACATTGAGGCCCAAGTATGGAGTCACGATCATTATCACTGGCTTTAATGGCATTCCAGCATTATCTGTCTCTTTGACAGGCTTGAAACAAAAGCCAGCTGGGATCGTAGAGTCAGCTGATTGCGAATTCGCCTCATTTAGATTCTCTTTCGGCTGGAAGTGCAGCATTTAATTAAATATACTATAATAGGGCACTGTTGCTTATTTTGGCCAATAATCGGTTATAGCGATCTTTATTATGATCTTTATATCAAAGTTCAAATAAATTTTCTGCCATTAATGCTGAGGTGTTGACATATAAAATACTTGCTTGTGTTTTTGGAACCTGAGCAGGAAAGAAGTTGTAGGTCGTAAGTTGTAATAACAATAGTGATGGCAGGCTAGATGGCTGCAATGCGGGGATGGCCAGCATATGGCTGGCCCACACGATGATGGTCGCAGCTTTAGTGTGTGGGTGTTGTTTGCCATAATCTCAAGAGGATAAGAGGAAAAGTTAAAGGGTTTATGAAAGTATTCATTTGTTTGGCTGGTCTTTGGTGGTGGTGCTGCTGCCGCTTGTTGTCTGGCCGCAGGTTTGATCACCGGCGTGGAAATGCGTGGGCTGTATACAGATGAGGAACTCGTATGCGAGTATGCAATAAAAATAAAACGAAATATATGAGTTCTCTTACCTTTATGATCGCTTTCGTGTTCGTGTTCGTGTTTGTGTTCGGGGTCGTGTTTGCATGTGCATGCGCGTGTACATGTTTGCTTGCATGTGTGACCAATATTGTGACGGCCGTTTGTTGCCCTGCCTGCCGTTTTCTTCTTCTCTACTTTTTGTTTTTGTTTATTTGTAATTTTTATGATTATTACTTGCATTTTTGCTTCATGCACTCTTTACACTCCCTGCTTGCCTACCCCACTGTTATAATTTTCCTTACTTTTCGTTATCTGTTGTTTAGTAAGAATTTTTTCCTTAAAAAAAAAAAAAACTTAAAACTTTTTATTTGTTTAAAGTTTAAGGCAAAACAGATTTAAAAATAGCGAGTGAAAAAACCCCTCTCTTTTAATGGCTTTTTAACACACATTCGCTTTGGGCTTGTCTTTGGCCAAAGTGTCTTAAAATGCCCATGATCATTTCATAATGATGTTGGACAAAAATATTCCCATGAGTTGTGTTTTTGTTAAGAGGGAGCTTTTGTTTCTGAGTTGTTTTTTTTTTTTTTTGTCTGAAACTGTGGCCGTCACAGAGCGTTGTTTTGTTTTAACGATTTCCAAAAGCGACACTTGAGATAGTGTCAAGTAAGCATTTTTGTTGATCTGAGTTTGTTCCATATCCGCCAGTGTCAGTGTAAATAAAGCTGTGCATTGCCTAAAGAGCAGACCCTTTGCATTTGTAAGAATAATGAATTTTTTGTAAAGGAAAAAAAGTATATGACTGATGAAAAATGTGTGTAGGTTTCGGTTTCTTGGGGCCTTCAATTTATTTTGTATTTGCTTGTCATAATAAATTCGAGTGCAGTTTATAGACAGCTAAAGGGTGTTTTTTTTACAGCTAGAGAATTTTAAATTAATTTCGTATCGGAATAAAGGTGAGCACGTGCCGTAGGCTTGGCCCCGTAAAGCTAACAGAGAAGAAACGTAAAATAATGTTATATGTTTTTTTTTTTATTTTTTTTCGATATATATTTAATTTCTGATTTACTGCGGATTTTAGGAAATTTTTAAATTTTTAAAATAAAAAAATATTATTGGAAAAAAGAGGACTTTGTATTGAAAAACTGCAATCGCTCAATTTGAGATGCCAACACATAAAATCGTTAAAAAAATCGATAAAAAAAACAAATAGAATAATAAAAACCAATTTTTTTTTTTTTATTTTTTATTTGCAAGTCCTTGACTACAAAATCCTTAAAGCGAAATATTGCAAAAATAGTTTCAAACTTTAGAAGAAATATTTCTTACAAATTGTTTATTGTTTTTTTTTTATTATTCTTTATAAAGAAAATGTAAAAAAATTGGCAAAACAAAATCGTTAAAAATGAAAATGACAGAAAAAATCGTTAAATTAACACAAACCAATAGCTGCCTAATCTGAGCTCTGGGTTTTTCAGTGAAGCTCACCAAAGACTGGCGAAATATTAGAAATTACAAATAAATAAGAAAATCAGCGATTGTTCAGATTAAAGAAAATATAATTGTAAAAAAATATATTAATAGTAAAAATTAAAAAATCTTTATTAAAAAAACATAAAATCGTTTAAATAATTTTTTTTTTTTAATAAGATCATATTGTTTAATAAACTATACAACAATTTTTCAAGAAATTTTAAATTTAAATTTTTTTTAAAAATCTATAATTTGAAATATATATTTACTGAAGAAGATTCTGAAAATAATTGCTATAAAATATTTTGAGTTGCCCCAGACCATTAACTATAGAGAGTATAGACGATAGATATAATTTGTTTGTTCGTTCGAGGTGTATGAGAAGGCTATCTGACTGCCTCAGCGCTACGTAATAATATGACGTAAGCAATTATTGTCATAAATCGAAAAAACTAAAATTCAGCGAGAATTTAATAGAAAATTTTTTTTTTAAATTTGTGAAATTAAAAGCTCTGCAGGAGACCACAGAACACGCACTCGTAGTCCAACCAATCTATTGAAAATTCTATAAGGAGGGATTTCTGGTATTACGTTTAAAGTTTTCTTGTCTTTTCTTGTTTAGGACTATAATGTTGATCACGATAACACGGGAGGGCTTGGTGAGCTTCATCATTTGCTCATCTTCTGTCGTTTTCCACTCTTAAGGATTTTATTTTGGTGTTCATAGTGCGACGTTTCTGGGTGAATTATAGAATAACAGTGATGCGAATTCGGGTCAATTTCTCTGAAGGTTCAAGACACAAAAACACTTTAAACTTTAGGAATTGAAAAGAGCGGCGTAAAAAAATCGAAATAAATTGCCTTTCTTTTACAGTTGCGAGGCCTTGCAGGTCATCAGGGTATACGAGTAGTAGGCCACAACACTTTCGGAGCTTCCTTTGAAACTTTCTAACTTTGAATGAGAAAGAGAATCCCTCTTCAGTGTGTTTTTCCAACACGATATGGCATCTCAATCCATTTACTAAACCAGTAAATGCTTTCAAGAAGTCGTCCATATGAATCGGTAATGCCAATTTGATATTTTATGGCTCTAGAAAAGACACACGTTTTTCATGAAACCATACATTTTATTAAAATTAAATTTTAATTCTGATTTTAAATTTATATGCTTGGCTGGAAGCAAACAATTACTTTTGACATTTCAATACAAAAGCCGGAAAATTTTCAGAACTTTTCCTAAAAACCATTTAAATTTATGACGAACTCGTGCTAAATTTTAAAAACATATCTTGCCAGAAATAAATAAATAAAATATTTTTAATAAAAAATTTTGTTTAATTATTAGGCTACAGTTCGTTTACATATTAATATGATTTGTGGCAAATATTAGTTTTTGGATGGGGGGATTTGCTGAAAGGGGTTTTTGAATAAAATAAAATTTTTTCTAATCAAGTAATTATTAAACAGACAAAGAGTGAGTTTACATGATGCAAGTTTTCATGCAGGTAATTGCATGTCACTTAGTTTTGCTTGCAAGAAGTACAGAGGGGGAAACAGGGTAGCAAAGATGGCATAAATTAAATTTGGCGAGAATTTATTTGTGACTTTTGCTTTATCGTGTACTTTTCTGGCAACTAAATTTTGTATTTTGCTTCGACGAGACAATGACACAAGAAAAAGCTTAAAAAAAAGATGTCAAGAGATGTCTTGCAATAGTTTCGTCATATAAATCCAATCAAAGGTAATATCGCACGCGATATTACCTTTACTTACCTCGACTTACTTATCCTCACACATATTGAAAAATCGTAGTTTCCAAAATCGCACAGAATGTACAGAATTGGCCATCGGAAACGTATATTTCCCGAGTATCGCTTTATGGCCTTAAAATAAGTCTGAACACTATCAAAATACTCTTCAATCATTGTGTGAACTTATTATGCTTGTGCGTGTGACAGAGAAAGAAACATTCTCAATATTTCTCTTGTCATATCACATACGTGAATACGTGATTGGTTAAAAGTCCCCTTGTAAACACGAACTGAAAGAGAACGCTACGAATGGAATTAGTAAGGATGGTGCTCTCAAGAGCAGCAGGTATTATTAGTGTTAATGATAAAATATATATCAAACATTAATTGCTCAACTCGTTTGAATTTTTGCAGGCCTGGGAAACCCTCATTTTCAATCACATTGATTTAATTGAGAATTTATGTAATGAGAAGGAAAACCTTTTCTTTTCATTAGAAGTTTCCAAATGAATTTTTTTATTTAATTTTATTTTTTAATTTAATTTATTCTAAATATTCTCTAAATGCAGTATTATCATGCCATGCATACACGGTCTTGAATTAAATCATTAGCCGGTTTGGGGAAATGTAGAGACTTTGAATGGTATTAATTTCAATATTTAATTAATATTTAATCAATATTTTCAATATTAAAAAATTGTTCAGTGTTTTATTACAATGAATTGTTTTATATCAACATTTGTAACTGCAAATGATTTTATTAAAAATCATTAATTTTAATTTTATAAATCAATTTACAGCAAATTAATATTTATTTATTATATTAAATTATTTCAAAATTATGCAATTATTTTTCTCAACATGTTAAATATTTTTTAAATTGACTTATGTAAGATTTTTTAAAATTTTTTTAGTTAAATATTTTGTAAAAATATTATTAATATTTATTAAATTATTAAATTATTATTTTTTATTTATTATATTTAATATTTTAATATTATGTAATTATTTTTATTAATATGTTAAATATTTTTATTTAATATTATGCAAACTGCATTATGTGGGATATTTTTTTATATTTTTTTTTTACTTAAAATATTTTGTTTTTTTTAATTTTTTTTAATAATTTTTATTCTTCTTAAGTTTTTTTCAATTTTTGATATATTTTTTTTTATTCCATTGAGTTTTATGATCTTTTCGTTTTTAGTTTTTTTTTTATAAACATTTTTTTTTTAATGGAACTTTTTCAGGATTACTTTGATTGATTTGGTTTGTAATTTGAGTTGAAATACATTTAAGTGTTGCAGAAAAATCAATTTTTAAATTTTTTGTCAATAAATTGCTTGTAAAAAATGCGACTGAGTAACCATTCCAATGTGCTTGCTGGAAGCAGATGAGAAGATATTACATACTAAATTTTCCTTTTCGATAAAAAAAAAAACAATTATATATTATTAAAAGTATTGTAATTCTCTCTAGCTCAAAGTCCTCTTTTTTTATAAAAAATGTAAATACATAATTTTTATGACGAAGAGTCAAATTATTCACATATAAAACTTTAAATATATATTTTTTTATAACAAATTTAAACATATAATTTTTTTAAACATATTTTTTTAAATATATTTTTTTTAAAAAAATTTATTTATAATTTTTTGTAAAAACTTTAAATATATAACTTTTTATAAAAAATTTAAATATATATTTTTTATAATAAATTTAAATACATATTTTTTATAAAAAATTTAAATACATATTTTTTATAAAAAATATAAGTAGATATTTTTTTATAATAAATTTAAATATAAATATTTTAGAGAAACTTTTAATAAATAATTTGATTTAAAAACCTTAAATATGTAATTTTTCATAAAAACATTAAATATGTAGTTTTTCATAAAAAATTTAAATACGTAATTTTTCATAAAAAATTTAAAAATATAATTTTTTATAAAAAATTTAACGATATAATTTTTTATAAAAAATTTAAAAATATAATTTTTTATAAAAAATTTAAAGATATAATTTTTTATAAAAAATTTAACAATATAATTTTTTATAAAAAATTTAACAATATAATTTTTTATAAAAAATTTAAAGATATAATTTTTTATAAAAAAATTAAATTTATAACTTTTTTACAAAAACTTTAAATATAATTTTTTATAGAAAAATTTAAATATATAATTGTTTCAAATATATATTTTTTATATAAATTAAAAATTTTTTTGTAGAAACTTTAAATATATATTTTTTATAATAAATTTAAATACATATTTTGTATAAAAAATATAAATATATAATTTTTTATTAAAAATTTAAATACATAATTTTATATACAAAATGTAAATATGTAATTTTTTATAAAAAATTTAAACATAATTTTTTTCAAATATATATTTTTAATACAAAATTTAAATACAAAATTTTTCTAAATATATTTTTTTTATAAAAAATTTAAATTCATAACTTTTTTACAAAAATTTTACAAGTTTTTTTTTTATAATAAATTTAAATACATATTTTCTATAAAAAAATATAAATACATATTTTCTATAAAAAAATATAAGTACATATTTTCTATAAAAAAATACAAGTACATATTTTCTATAAAAAATATAAATATATATTTTCTATAAAAAATATAAATATATATTTTCTATAAAAAATATAAATATATATTTTCTATAAAAAATATAAATATATATTTTCTATAAAAAATATAAATATATATTTTCTATAAAAAATATAAATATGTATTTTCTATAAAAAATATAAATACATATTTTCTATAAAAAATATAAATAGATATTTTTTATAAAAAATTTAAATTTATAACTTTTTTGTATAACATTAAATATAAAATTTTTTATACAATATTTAAATACATAATTTTTTATAAAAAATTTATCAATATGATTTTTTATAAAAAATTTAACAATATAATTTTTATAAAAAATTTAACAATATAATTTTTTACAAAAAATTTAAAGATATAATTTTTTACAAAAACTTTCAAGATATAATTTTTTATAAAAAAATTAAATTTATAACTTTTTTACAAAAACTTAAAATATATTTTTTTTTATAGAAAAATTTAAATACATAATTTTTTTATAAATATTTTTTTCAAAATTATATATTTTTTTAAAAAAATTTATATATATTATTTTTTTTGTAAAAACTTTAAATATATAATTTTTTATAATAAATTTAAATACATGTTTTCTATAAAAAATGTAAATACATATTTTTTTTTATAAAAAATGTAAATAGATATTTTTAATAACAACTTTAAATATATAATTTTTATAAAAAAAGAGGACCTTCAGCTAGAGAGAATTAGAATTAGAATTAGAAATTTGGAAACATGTCAAAAAAAAAGATATTTTTTAATGCTTTATTATTAATTTTGAATGCGAATAAGTAGATATTAATATTTTCTATTACCTTTCATGGCGTTATGCTGCTATTTCTACGGATTGTGCATGTGTAAACGTCGGGTAATGTAAGTGAGTCGGTATTTAATTTGAGAGATTAGCTTAATGTTTCATTAAAACCCTGATCGGATATTTTATTTTTTTTTACCAACTCAATTTGCAAGCTTTCAGCTTGTTCGTAGAAAAACACATAGGCTCTGGGCAGGAACTGAACCTACGACCTCCTGTTTAGTGGGCTATTCATTATCTATTCGAATGCGGAGACACACTTAATAAATGAAAAAAAAAAAAAAATGTCACTCGCAAAACATATTTTAATTTTTGTTAAGTTTATTATTTTCCTTAAGAAGTTACATATGGCGATACGGAAGTATAAAGAATGAAAAACAATTTTTATAAAAAACTAACAAAAAAATTTATTAAAACCAAAAAAAAAAAAAAAAAATATTAAAATTCGTAACTATGGAATCTTTTCGATTTGGACATTCTTCTTGCCATCAAGGGGAGTGAGCATCGCATTAAAAATAAAAAACACTTTTGCTACTTCCTTCTGGTATAAAAAAAAAACTCTTTCAAAGACTGAACAAAAAAAGCTGTGCAAATGCAACTCATTTTATTTAAACAAAAACATTCCATTCATATAATTTATTTCTTTACTTTTTAACTGTCAGCCTGTTTTGGCTTCTTTCTATCTGCTGCTGGTAATAAGCCCGAGTTTTATCTATTGTGCAGCAAAAATTCCTCGATCTGATTATGAACAATTTAGCTTTTTCCCTGCGAGAGTGTACGAGTACGGTGTGCTTTTCTTGCCACAATTTTCTTAACGGTTTCGTTTAAACTTAATGTCTAGTTTTGTGGCAGAAATAGTACGAGTATAATAGAAATTCCAGCATAACTTTTGATTTTGATTCTGTGCAATGTGTTTAATTATGTGGTTTCTATTTAGTTTTGCTATTGTTGTGGAGCAGCACGGAAACACAATTGAATACTGCAGCAGCCACAACATGCCACAATAGAAATAAAAAATAGAAAAAAAAAATGTGGTTGCAGTAGAAAAACATCTTGCAGAAATACGTTATCTGAATCAGCCTTTGCGGCTAAAACATCTTAACTCAAAAAAAAAAAAAAAATAATAAAAATTCCTTCTGCTTTCATTGTTTAAAAAAAAATTAAAAAAAAAGTCTCATAAATAATTTTACTATAAGGATTTTTTAATATATATATCTTAGTCAAAATTTTTTCTTTATTATTTTATATAAAACTTTATACTTTTAATTTTCCTTTTAAAAACATTTTTAATTTAACATTTACTTTACAAAAAAAAAAAAATTTTTTTTAAATTAATATCTCACTTATTGAGTTGCACTGAAGGCCTATAACAGCCTACAGTGCTAAACATTAATTTGCCAACACTTGTGAGAAGCTTATTTATACAATTAAATGTTTAATCAACAACCACTCAAACAATTAATTTGATACTTTATTTTATTGACATTTCCTACTTTAAACACTTAAACACAAAAGTACATCTAGTCTTAGAAATAAAGCCTTCACGAAATTATTGAAATCAACAATTTTCTGCTTGAGTGTGTACTCGCCAACTGAATGCAGGAAATATTAATTCGTTTTATTAAAAAGTGCTTTACGAAGCAAAACAAATATTTTCACATACAAGTAAGACAAATTTGCCACAAGACTGACTTACGTTTACGCGCAAGAAATAGAGGAGAACTTTAAAAGCAACAACTATACAATTTTCTTTAACTTGCAGCAACATTTTGCTACGCTTCAAACTGATAAAGTCACTTATTAGAAATTTTTAAAAAACAAGAAAAAAAAGGAAAATTCACTTCATCGTTTCTACGCGCTCTTTATGTTTAATATAATAATATTTACTAGGAAAATTATGCCATAAATATGTACTCCAAACAAGCTTAAATAAAAGCCACAACTAAACTTAGGGGGGAGTAAACGATCCATGATTAAGGTGTTGCAAGTAGTAGCAGTGTTGTAGCAAATCTCATCGCTTTAAAAAGAAAAGAATTTGCATAAAAGTGTTTAATAAACATGTGACATAAAATTTATAAGGAATTTAACTACAGTGGCACACAAATACAGACACACATTCAAAGTGTTAACCAAACATTGTAAGGCTTTTCCAACAACGACTTGCATTCCAATTGCAATTTATTTATTTATTTTATTTTTTTTTTTTTCGTTAATTTATTTTGACATTTCAAGTAAAGCCTTGTTAATTTTGTGACTTACTGTGACTTTTTATTATTATTTATTTCATAATGTTTAGCGATTTGTAGTGTGAATTCACAACGCGTGCTTTTCATGACATTTTTTATGCAGTTTATTATTATCGCTACTATTCGTTTATTAATATAATTTTTGTAATTTGCAGACAGCTTTAAATCTATTGTCAGTCACATACTCAATATAATTTTTTATAATTTGGTCAGCCATCCACTGGCCCCACTACTAGGCCGCTTAAGCAAATCAGTAGCAAGTGCTGTTAATTGTCTATCAGTGTAGTCATGCCTTTCATTTAAATTGTTGATTAAGAAAAATTATTAAAATTATTATGTGGAAGTTACACTGCATGCTAATAAAAATTGTACAGTGCTGTAAAAGAATTACGAGACCATCTGTTGCAAGCAATAATTTTAAGAATTTAATTGCCTGCAGGAATGTGTAGAGTGCATACAATTAAATCACTAAGAACTTAAAGAGACTAAAAATAGTGGAAATCAAAATTTACTAGCCAGTGAAATAAATTTATAAAATGTCGCATTTAATGGCGTCAGTTATGAATCCCTTCACCACACTGTTTTGAGGCGTGGCTTTCCCTCTATCGTAGTGAGAAACCCTGCTTGAATTTTTTAATACTTTTGCTGTCCAAAAAATGTTTAGTTCAGAGCTTTACATTTTGTAAAATTAATTTTACTTAGACTCGCACGTATACAACTAAAAAATAAAAAATAAAAAAAATTTAATTTTATAAAAAAAAAAACAATTTTGTAATCAAAATTTAAACCGAAATTTGCAACAAAGTATTGAAATTTCTCAATCAACTTCTTTTGTTTAACTTTGAAATATTTTTCACACAAACAAGTTGCTGCAGGCAAAATTGTAGTAACAATTTTGCTTATTAACATATAAATTTAATGTTAGAAATAAAAGTCCTTTAAACAAAATCAATTCAAAAAAAATTTCCATAATGCCTCTACCTGGAAATATTGAATTTTGTGTCTGCAGCCAACCAATCAGCCAGCCAGCCAGCAAGCCAATTTAAATTCCATTAAATTATACTTCTGCTGGTGTTGTTTTGGACAACAGGCAGCTGAAAGGGAAACCAGAGCCCCATTGTTTGCTAAATAAGGATTTCTTTTTAAATTTAAGGCATTTGTGGAGACTGCAAGAAGGCAGCGAATCTTAAACTGCTACTAAATTTATGCTTTAACCCGCTCTCTACCACACCATAGAGAGTGACTTGTAAACAATTTTAAAAGGGATTAAGATTTGTTTGAATTGTATTGTCCTTTGGAAGGATAATATTTACCAGTGGAATTTTTCCAGTTCAATAAGACAGTGACTACCATTTCGAAAGCTTCGAGCGACCGTTTCGCTTTCGCTAGTTTTCTCAGAAGCTACGATTTTTACATATATCTCGTTTACATACTTTTAACATTTTCCTCTTACAGCCTGTTAACTTAACAGAATTGTTATTGCGCAACATATTGAAGCATAGAATCTAGTCCGAATCACAGTCCACTTGCTGGCATTAAAAAAATAAATAAAAATCATTTTAAAAATCAGCCAAAATACAGACCTTTGTAATCAAAACACGTATATACTTTGGGTAATGGATTGAGCTAAAGAACAGTATTCCAGCAAAAGCCACGTCACATTCGGCAAAAATCCTTCATTTTTTAAGATCAGCATTAGGCTAAAGCTCTAGAGGTAGAGAAGTTACTGTAATTCTTTTCCAGCGAACTAGGCCACAATTTTTAAGGCCTGTATTCACTATCTTACACAACTGCACCTTTTCACAAGGGTATGTTTGCTGGTAGACCGTATGTGCACTAAAAATACAACTATGCGACAGTTTTTTTTACAAATAGTACCATCTCCAAAAAAATGTTGATTCAAATGTTTATAAAATGACACCTTTTATGTGATCAGAGTTGTATTTATTTCCAACAGCAAAGAAAAAATTTTCTTGCATCATATTTTCATGATAATGTGGCAACTACAACTCGATTTTGATGAGATGTTTTAAAATAGGATGGCATCTCATCAGATTTTCTTGTGAACGAATCTTTGGACTGTGTAAGAGAGTGAAGCAGGGCCTTAACTAGTTCACAAATTTATCTCTATGAGAGGCCGCCTGCTTTTATTCTAATGAACTTGTTCCCACTGGGATTATCTCAAATCTAACGTTTTAAACAATAAAGCGATTTCTGGCCTATTTTGCAAGAAAATATTGGCTTTGGAATGACAGCTACCAATATGGCTTATTTCCGAAGCGTATCACTGCCAAGTTTGCTTGCAATATCGCTGCGATATTAAGATCGGCGGCATATGCAGAGTTTTCATTGAAGCATATCCTTTGGAGACGATATTCTTATATCTCATTGGGGGCGTTTCGGACAACATGAATAGCAGGAATAGGCAGTAATTTCTCCTGCGGTGCAACGAAGATACATCATACCATAACATAAACTGGCCGTCCTGGAAGTCAGCTAAAATAATTTTCATGAAACACATTCGAGAATAGTCGTACTGATGTGATTCCAACATATTTTATAAAATCGTATGCAAATGGTGTTGCTGGTGCCACACTATCATACGAATATCATGCAGGCAAATTTTTTCTTTGCCGATTGTAGTAAATGCAACTCTGATTGCATAAAATGAAAATGTTCATAGACATTTCCAGATCGTACGACTTGTCAAAAAAAATTTGTCGCACAGACAAATTTTTAGTATACACTAGCAAAGCTACCAGCGTATGTGCCACATTTGACAGATCGCATGATTGTGTAGAATAAAGAATCATCATTTTGCAAAATATTAAATTTTTTTTTAAAAACTCATTTATAAGGTATAGGAAAAAAAGCTCATTGATACACTGATAAAGGATGTAACACGCTTAATGAACACACTGAAATCAGCTGTTTGCCACAAAAGTGACTTTTTTCCATTTCTATTAAAGAATTGTTTTTAATGACCCATTCGGATTGCGTGTATTTGTCTAATGGTATTAAAAGGGTTAAGAGTGTGCTCTCAAGCCGTTTAAACATTCTTCCACACAAATTCCATGTTCCAACACAAGTAAAGTATTTGTTAACCGGTGCTGGATTGACAAAATTGTCGGCATTTTATTATTGCCAGTACGATTCTTTAAAAACATGAGAAGGTTTGCAACACGAACCCATTCGACTCTGTTAGCAAATTGTAAAAAAAATTCTTTCGTTTTTTAATATCTTTAAATAGAGTTTTCATTTAAAAGATGGAAGTTTATTTCTATCGCTGGTAACGAAAAGTGTGCTAAAAATTATTAAATTTTTCTTTTTTTTCTTGCAGATTTTTTTTTTACCAAATTGCATGATGGTGAGTGTATTTTTTATATAAATAATATATATTTTTTTTTATTATTTCTTTTATTGTTTAATAAATCATTTTCATTTTAGTAAAAGAAAATGTTCACATTTTAAAATTGGCTTGCCACACCAGCCTACTCCATTAGCATTTACATGTAATTTAATTATACATTTTTTTATTATTTATTTTTGGCCTTTTAAAAAAAAAAAACTAGTTCAAATTGTTTAATACAGATGAATGCGTCTCGGCATTAAGTTTTATTAAGCACAGAAATTTATTTCTTGCTGTTGAGAAAAACCGAACAGCAAATTATGATCTCAAATACACCCACCGAACAAGCACTTGAAAGCACTCAATCAGGTTTTCCGTTGTTTTATTACAATTTTATACCAAAAATTACAAATGACATCGGAAGAAATGCAGTTGCTTTTGTCAAAAAATAATAAAAAAAATAAATAAAAAAAAAAAAAAAGTTTAGCTAAAAAGTTTTCAAATCAAACTAGTTAATCCATACCAAAGACTGTGGAGGTGCAAGCTCAAGCAAACATTCTTATTATTATTGGAAAAGCCCACTCGCGTTAAGCTGTGAAAAATCTTTTCTGACACCTGAGCTGTACTAGCGGAAATCGAACGTCGAGGTGGCCCACAATAGACCATTCAAAATTGCTTTTTTACGAAATAAAAAAAAAAGAAATGATTTTGAATAATGGAAGTCTTTTGACTTTTAAATTCTTTGAAAAAGGGCGGGGGGGAGGTGGTAACCGCCAAGGGGCTGCCATTTGATAGACATTTTCTCCGGTTTATCACGTTTTCACTACTTTTCATTTATCAGTAAAAAGTGCTCTAAAGGCCTACATTTACCTGGGCCTTGCATTTGACCGGGCCTTGTATTTGCCTGGGCCTCGCATTTGTCTGAGCCTCAAGGAAACAAGTCAGATATGACTAAATCGGTTGATGGTGCTGTCCAAGTAAAATCGCCAATACGATGGAACAATACCCCTGCATACTTCTGCTGAATATGCACTTACTTCATACTTCATACTTCAGCGCTGCCAATACGCAATAGCAACCGCATTGTAACAATTATCGTATTATCGATGATCTCTTCAAAAAAATACCCCACCAGCACTTCTACAGCATGAGCGGTGCATCACAAATTTCAATGCTTCATGAGTGTACTTTCTACTCTGTCAACTGACATATAAAGTTAGTAACAGGAAATGTTGTCACAATCAACACTTTGTTCTCGTACATTAAATCAGCTGTTTTTACATATAAAACAAATTCAGAACGAGGAACGGCCACTAACAACAAGCTGAATAAAAATTTGTTGGAAATCTTGTCAAAGTACTAAACGTATACAAAAAGTTAAAAGTTGCCCTACTTTAGTACTTTGCTTTAATAATTTTGGGTTTAGTGCTTTGGGTATGATTGGGCTGAGAGAGTACGAAGTATACGTATGAAATGTGGTGTCTGAATAGGCTAGTGTTGGATAACGGGTGAATTTTCA
This sequence comes from Ormia ochracea, assembly GCA_963402855.1. NCBI lineage: Eukaryota > Metazoa > Arthropoda > Insecta > Diptera > Tachinidae > Ormia > Ormia ochracea. The sequence goes on along the minus strand of OY727107.1, from coordinate 10,770,888 downwards.
GCGCTCCATAGATAAAGCTTTTGTTTACTGGAGTAGCCCTGAAAATGAAAGTTTGTCTTGTAGCTTATGAGGATTTTCGTACATCAGATGCGAATGATAGGCAGAAGGCATAACGTATAGACTGTTGGCACTTTATACGGCAACATGAATGGTAAGTCTTGTTGGCTCAATGTGGTCATGAGTGATACGTCGTCGGCATAATGTTTCTTCGTTCTCAGTGACTTCGGTAGCCAGAGCCCCAGTATTCTCCACAGAGCGACAAGTCTTTGTGGTGGCCGCACCACGTCAGATCTTTACGGATAATATGCTCGAGTTTCCTAGCCCTGCAACGGAATGCAACACTGTTCGGTGGGTTAGGAAATCTCAGTCGAAAAACACTTTGCGCTAAAACCACCAACCTCATGTTCGAAAAAATATCTACCCCTTCCATTGCTTGACTGTTTCCTTCTTTACTCTTTCATACGATACGACTTTTCCAAAACTTACTACACCTTCCGAAAGAGCGATTAATTTTGCACCACCTTATATATAAAACAGTGTACACGTTTGTACACTTTTCTTCTCTTTCACTCCGTTGAACGTAATTATTTATATAAATTGAAGACGCCACTCATCTTTATAGAACGAAAAATTAATGCATCCCATATTTTAATTCAACCGCAAGCGTATCTAGAAGATCAAAATAAAATAACCAGCACACCAGGCACAGAAATAGCCGAAAGCTTTTAAGATTACTTATAGTTGACCCAATTTCTTTTTTACAAAAAATCAAAAATTTTTTAAAATTGACTTAATAATTTCCGTTCCAATAACTGTTATGCAAATAATTACGAGTATATTCGAACGCTTTTAATCAGCCAACTCTTTCCATTTGAATTTTTATTCGAATAATTTTTTTCCCGTAATATTTAAAATAATTTTCTTGCGATAATTTCTTTTTAAATAATTTTTATTAATATAGATTTTTTCATAATTTTTAACCTGTAATTTTCAATCGAATAATATCAATCGAATTTTATTACACGTATTTTTATTTTAGTAATATAAGTTAGTTAATCTTTTATTCGATTAAATTTTTTTCGCATGATTTTGGTTTGCTTTACAAAATATTGTGCGATAAAGTTAATTTTATTTTTTTTTTGTTTTTGTCTTAAGATAAATTTTTTTCTGCAAATAATTTTTATTCGATTAATTTTTTTTAAAAAACTAAAATAATTTTTTTTTGTTTGCATAATTTCTGATTTAAATCAGAAACTAAATTAAGTTTCCATCGAATAAATATTTACCCCATTATATTTATTCGATTAGTATTAGTACGCATAAATAATTTATCTAGTTACAATTGTAAAAATTATAATTAATAAATATATTTTTTCCAATTATTATTTTATATTAAAAATTTAAGGTAATAATTCTTTGCAATTGAATAATTCTTATTTTAAATCAAAATGTATTTTATTTCAAGCCGAAATTTTGTATTTAGATTGATTCGGCTAAATTTCCCACAAGTTTTCTCCTTTAGTTTTTTCTAAAGTTTTTCCCCAAAATAAAATTTACAATATATAATTATATATATTTATTATTTATTATAAAATTAAAAATACAATCATTCTTCAAATAATTTGTTTCGATTAATTCTTTTCATTTTGATTCGTTTTTAAATAACTTTTCATTCGTTCGAATATTTTTTTTTAATAAACTTTTTTTTAACTCTTTTCAATTTAAAAAAAATTTGTTACGAAAACTATTTTTTTATTCTGCAAAATTTCTTTGTAAGAATATAATTTTAAGAGTATAATTTTTTTATAATTTTTTTTTAAATTGCTTTTATTCGAATATGTTTTATTTGTATAAAATTTCTTTGTTTTATTTTTTCTAAATAATTTTCTTCCAATCATTTTTTTTAATTGATGTAACAATTATATTAATTGGTATATCTTTGCTACAAAAAAAGGGTTTTCCATTCGAGTATATTTTATTCGATTAATTTTTTTTTTAATTATTCTTGTATATTATTTTTATCAAAGTACTTTTATTTCTATTTTTTTTTTTTTTTTTTTTTTTTTTTTTTTTTTTTTGTATAAACTTGCTTGGAAGAGTTTTTTGATCATTTCTACTATACTATGTCAAAACTTGGTCATAATGACAAGTGACAATACGGTGACAGCAATACCTTTCTTGATTTAAAAAATAAGAACCAAGTAATAAATATTCTTATATATTTAAGAAAACCAAAAGTGTCAAGTGACATGTACAAAATGGTGTCACAACTCGCTTGCTTAAAGAAGTGACAACGACAGATTTGTGACAGTAATACAATTGTGACATTTGTGACATACATACATACATATATGTAAATATAATATAAGTACATAATAAAAAATCTTCTAAAGATGTAAATATTGGCAACTAAAAACAATTTGGCAATATCAATCTTGAAAACTTACAGCAAAATAAATTTTTAAAAAAGCTTCATGTAGCGCCTCTTCAAGTTGATGTTGCCTGCTTTTTCTTGTTCTTTCTTTTCTAAATATGTTGTATTCATTTTTTATTTAATTTATTTAAGTTTTTTTTTCTTAGAAAAAAAAAAGATTTGGATCATGTAAGAAACAACAACAACAACAACAACAAAAACAGCCGTGCATTCAAAAGTGCTCACGTTGACAGATCCTTTTCTCAAGAAAAAAAAAATGCAGAAAAACAAAAGAGTTTTACATGTTGACAGTTCCAATTTTGAATAATTCGTCTTTTGCATTATTTTTTTAGTTGCCGATTTTAATGGTCGGCCTCTTGCTGGCATACAATTTTAAATTCAGTATTCTTTAGATGTGCTTAATTTTTTCATTGTTTTGTTTGTTTTAAAGCTTTTAGGCATTTTATACGTGCAATTATTTTTAAGATCAAGTTGCAAATTTGTTTTCGCATTTTGGAAGCAAAACTGTTTTCCTCAAAGATTTTCGTTTGCTGTAAAATTTTTTCCGGTTCAGTTAATTTGGCATACTTTTTTTAGACACTCTGGGGCACTTTGGCACGTAATGGAATATTTATTTAACAAAATAGTGAATGGTTGTTTGAAAGCACAGAGACGGACGGATGGACATTGAATGAAATTCAAATAAAGCGAAGAATGCAATATAGAAATGGAGGGTTTGAAATAAAGATTTGAAACTGGCATGTAAAATATTTAAAAAAATATATATTTTTTTTTATTAAATTTTTTAAAATTTTATTTTTTACCACAAATATTTTAAATAAAAAAAAATAAAAATAAAATGGAACACCGTGTTCATGAATAAGAAAAGAAATAATTTATTTCCATTTGCAGATCAAAAAAATTTTTTTTACTGAACTTTATTCCCAAGTAAATAGAATTGGACATGACCTCCAGCCTATGAAATCATTTTCGTTACCTTCTCCTTGAAGAGCTCATAAAAACAAAATTTTTACATTACTTTTTTTAAGTTCTTAAAATTGTGTCTTAAATTTTGCTTATTTGTTTCCCATATATATAATTTTTAAAAGCTCTACGAATTAAAAGCTCCTTCGCCAGGTGCTCTAAATAGCTTACATATAATTTAAAAGTTTTCTTATTAAGACTTTCAAATTAATTTTAAAACAAAATATTCTTGTATGCAAATTTTATCTTTAAGAATTAGGAAAAATGCAAAATTTAATAAGTAACTCCAAAAAAGCTCCAAAATTTTATTTTCATCATAAACTTTAGATTTTGGTTCTATGAAGAACTGACTTTGTATTTATACCATAAAAACTCGTCTACGGAAAATCTAGTAGAAGCATTTTTAAAAAGCTTTTAATTACAGCTTTCACATGAATTTGCCTTTAGAACTTTCAGATAGATTAGTCAACTGTCTTTTACAACAACAGCATTGGTATAGCATTCCGATTTTAAAAAATCTTTTTTCTGTATAAGAGAGAATTATGTATTAGAGCTTTTTAGGAAATGAAAGCTGCTCTTTAGTTGGGTTTTAAACTTTTGAATTTTTATCATGTGAGCATGCTGATATATTGTAACGTCGGAATTTCTGGAGCAACGACTCTGCAATTTGCAGCTTTAACAATATTTTGCTGATATTAATAATAGCACATTAAATATCCTAAAATCTGTCTCAACCACATACTTCTTACTTATTTAAAATTAAAAAACTTTATTTTTATGCAATTAGCTTTATTGTTTTATTTTAATCACAGCTTTCTTGGTCTTTTAACTTAAGCTTTCTTCTTAAGCTTCAAAAATTTAAAAGAGATTGTATGGGGCTTGTTTTTATAATTTTAATAATATAGTAAATAGCCAAATTTTATAATATATAATTAGATTTCTTTTACAGGTTGAATTTTTAAAGCTTCTTCTATAAAGCTTTTTTTTTAAATTTCTGTATGCACTTTCCCAAAGCTCTAGCTTTAAAGAATACAATTATTAGTGATTTCAGGTTTTCATCAATAGTAAAAAAAATAATTTTTTGTCACGTTCGCGATCTTCAGAACTTTACGTTACTTTAGTTCTTTTAACTTATTAATAAGTCAATAAGTTTTTAAGTCACTAAATGCTATTACGAAAATGACGGCAATAAAGCTTTTATACCTTTTTCTATCGTTCTTCCCTAAATTTCTTATTTCCAAACTTTCAGAAGCTTGGAAGCTTTTTTTTTTTTGTTTTTTTTTTTGCATTTTTAAATTATTTTCAGAGTTTCATCAGGTCTATTTTTATTTGTACATGCTTTTGTCATTCTGATTTATTATTTATTCTATTCCATACCTTTTCTGAAACAAAGACCAGACCGGTATTTTTACCCATTTAGAGGAACTGTCATAATTCACCCAAATTAATTTTTAAAAACAAAACAACATTTACTGTTTGTCTCCAAAACTTAAAGCCAACACGACTATTTAAATTGTTCTCTTTATTTAAACATCTGACAGAACATTAATAACATACAAAATATTGAATATGCGTGGGCTGCGCGATAATTTATATTTTGTTCGAAATTTTTTTTCTTCCAGCTCTCGTGCGTTTTTAAATGCGTAAAGTTTGTCTTTATAAATTTTATTTTAAATTCATGTTTAAATGTTATGACAATCCAAAGTGCTACTTAAGAAACACATAAAAAATTAAATAAAATACAAAATAAAGCACACAGAATGCGTAATAAAACAATTTCAATTTATGGAATATTTAATATTTATTTATTTATTTTTTATTATTTTTTTTTTTTATTTTTTGTTTGGAAAAATCTGCCCACGAGTATAATTTATTAACATTCTATTGATTTTGAGATCTTTAGTAAGATTTTTTCAAAAGTTATTTAATCTCACTTATAACGTATTAAATGTCGGTTTTATGATTAAACTTTTCAAACGTAAAAAGCTCTTTCTGACCCTTTTGCTTTCAATGCAGCAGCAACAAAAAATAACTCACACTTCTTTCGCTTTATTTTAATTTTTTTTTCTTTAATTCAAAATTGCGTTTAAACATGAATAAATACTCGGGGGGGAATTCTGGAAACCAAGTTGCGAACACACACATACATATAACGTTCCATAATAGTTTTTTTTTTATAATTCAGTATCAGTTTACAAAATAATTGTTTTTTTATTTTTTTATCAAACCACACCCTACACACTGAACTGTAGAAATTAATACACGTACGACATGATTCCCCCCGAGTATTTTTAATGGCGAATTTCGCCCAACAGGAGGAATTCGTCGTATTGAAAATATCAGCTGGGTTTTAGTTGCAGTGGGGCCATGTTAGCAAATAATACTTAAGAAGAGCTTAAAGCTTTCTTTTTGTGTATACTCTTCTCCATAAAAAATAGGAAGAAGGACGGATGTATGTATATAATTTTGTCATTTCGTTTGTAAATTCTATATAGCTGAATAAACTATATATTTTCAGCTTTGTCCGTCTGTCCGCCTTAACATTTTGCTACTATTCAGAATGAGCTTAATTTTTGCTTGAATTTTAAAAATACTAAAAAGCCATCAGTTTTCATATTTTTAGGCATGTCATGCATGTAAATCCCAGCAATAAAAATTTAAAATTTTATTTCATATAATTTTAACATCTCAATCACACCAGAGTTGATTTTAACAGTCTTAATTTAAATGCTATTTGAGAAAAGTAAAACAATTATTAAAATAAAAACTAATTTTATTCATTTACTCTTTAAACAAGTGAAAGCTAATATGGCCACAAGATATTAATTTTTTCCGAGTCAGCAATATTAATTCTGATAAGAAACCTGGTGCAATATTCACCTGATGTATATAAAAGCTTTCCGCCAGCACGTGTCGCCTTAAAGCTCTTGTTATGGAATTTTTAAAAATATATTTTTGCTTCTAGAAACATTTAACAAATAAATTAAGCTAAAGAACTCTCCTCAAGATTTAAAAAAAAAAAACTCTAAAAAAATTAATATTACATTAAGGCAATTGGAAAAAAGCTTTCTTTTTTTTTAATATATCAATTCTAATCTTTTTATTATTTTTTATTATTATATAAAAAATTTTCATAAACTTTCTTTGTTTCATTTTTCTGAATTCCTTGACTTTTTGCTTTTATACGGAAAAGTTTATTTGAAAAAAGCTTTTAGAGAGTCTACGCTAAAACTTTAAAAGCTTATCAAAATTTATTATATCGGTACTGATTGATATTTGTTTTGAATTTGAAACCTTTTAATTTAGAAATTATAAACTTATTTTCTTAAAAAATATTCTATATATTGAGCAAAGTTTGTCGGAAAAAAGCTTTTGTGGAAATTTCTCATAAACTAATTAATTATAAGAAAACTTTGCGGTTCTCAGCGAACAATATATAATATAAATTTATAAAATTGAATATAAAAAGTGTTGTCAAACAAGCATTAGACCATTTACACCCAATCTTTTTACACGGTACATCTACTCAGCAGCAGCGAGTAAAACGTATTGTAGAAAAGCAATACTTATCAGCTTATCAGCCAGTCAGATAAAGGAAATCTTTGGTTTTGGCAACACTGAAAGGCATGAAATTTCAGAAATAAAAGAACAAGTTTCCCTTCGTGATTTGTATATGTCAGAAACAATAGAAGTTTCTCTCGAGAGTTGGATATAGAACAGCACTTAATTCATTCAAGTAAATGAACCAAATTTCATTATATATGTCTAAACGGGGTACAGGATTGATTGAACTGCCAAGAAAAGTACAATTCTGTGAAGTACATAAAAATGTTGTTCTTTTTTTTAATTTTAAAAAAAAATTTCTTCAGGACATTGTCTTAAAAAAAATAAAATTGAAATTCTTAGATCGTGCGAAAAAGACACCGTGTAAAAAGAGGACTGGGTGTAATACTGTTTATTATTATGACCAGACCTTAGAAGTTACTGTCTTTTGCTGTGAAGAGTTCCCAGGATTTTTATTAAAGGTTTTCTGAAATCCTTTTTATTACATGCAGAGTGATTCCCCGAATTTTTTTTTTTTTTTTTTTTGTAGAGGTTTTTGAATCGCCGTTTATTTGATTTTTTCACTTTGTAAACGTGTATTTTTAATTTTTTTTGTTGTTCCTTTTTTATTTCGCAATTTGTGTAACGTTTTCATGCTTTATGAATTTTTTATAAAGACTTTTTCTGCTCTTGTTTTAAACCCATTAGACAGAATTTCTGGGCAGAAACGAAAAACCCTTAATTTTGCTACAGAAGTGTGTGGCCGTTTCTACATGCCACCGATGCTTATCGTTGTGGAAAATCATGTTAATTTTGCTTGGCATTTAAAGGTTTTTAAATAATGAAATGAAATTATAATGTTGCTGTTGTTGTTGTCATGTTTTCTGAAATAAAATCTGTCTTCCGACAACATTTAATAACTTGGACGTCAATTGAAACGGAGCACAAAGAAAAGAAATAGAAAATATTGAATTTCATAATTTTAGTGAAAGAAGTTCATGTTTTTTAAAACACGTGTTTCAAATAAGAAAACGCACATTTTTGTCGCTCTTACTAAAAATAAATTGTTTAAAATCCTTTTTCTGTGTATCTATTATTTTAAGGCACTCTTCTCTTTCCCTGTTGCCGGGATTGCACAATTCTTTAAGGTCTCCGCCATCGATGAGTGTTGGAAGGGGGTAATACTATATATGTATCGCATGTCTGTGAAATGGACGGGAACAATTAAATAAAAAAAGTCTTTTCTATTCTAAATAATGGCCTCAACAATACGAAACTAGAAATTGTTTTAAGAACAACAAAATAAAAATTTAAAAATTAATAAATTTTGGCAAAAATATCAAATTAATATTAACAATTCCTTAAGAAACTTTAACACGTTTCGCTCTTTAGATGGTAATAAGAAAGGCAATTGAAAATGTGGTTGATATGCCAAAGACTTTTTTGCAAAATCCTGCTTCAAACCGGCAGGCTCCGCTACAGCCATTGGAAAAAATTTATTAAAAACATTGATTCTCAGTAGACAAAAATTGGTGACTGGTGTAAACCAGGCAGGATTTCTTACAGTCCCTTATACAAGTTACTTTACAAGTACTTTTCCAAAAAAAAAAAAAAAAAAAAAAAATAGAATTACTTTTCGTGCTTAATGGGTTAATTAAATGTCGAGCATAAATTGGATAAACTTAATAAATGATTTTAAAAAGAAAACCTAAAACAAATAGACGAAAAATATGAATTAATATCTTATAATACTTTGAACAACCTTATCATCGAACTTTGTTATTGTTTTAATTAAACAATTGCTTGAATTTAGAAATTGCTTAATGTGCCTCCTTAGGGGAATGAATAATGGACAGCCTACTAAAGCGGAAGTCGCGCATTCGATACCTGCCTAGACCCAGGGTGTTTTCCTAAGTAAATTGGTTAACAAAAAAAAAATACTTTTCGCGCTTTATGGGTTAATTAAATGTTGACTGTAAATTGCGGAAACTAAATAAATGATTTTAAAAGGAGAACTAAAAACAAAGAAGCGGAAAATATAAATTAATATCTTCTAATACTTTGAACAACCTTTTCATCAAACTTTGTTATTGTTTTAATTAAACAATTGCTTGAATTTAGAAATTGCTTAATGTGTCAAGCCGAAAGCTTTGCAGGTAAGCTAATTAGAAAAAAGAAACGTTAATAATATATTGCATTTCCTTTCTAATTAAAACTTTCATTTAAATGTTGACTGCAAAGTCGATTAAACTAATTTTTTTTGTTTAAATTTTATTCAACATTTTATCGCAACAACACAATTAATTATTAATGTGTTCTTAATAGTGACCGCATAATTTGAATTTGATTGTACTTCCCAAATTACCGGATGTTTGGAGCAAATAATACAAAAAAAGAACTTTAAAAATGTTATGACTTTTTCAAAAGAAGCAATTAGTTTTAAGAAATAATTTATAAAATTGTTAAAACTAATCCAAAAAGAAAAAAAAAATGTAAGAAAAATTTTAAAAAGTCACGAGTTCTTATACTTTTTCTTAAGCTCAACTAAAATAAAATTAAAGTGCATTAAATTTATTTGTTTAAATGCTTAAAATCTAGTTTATTTACTTTTAAATTATACAAGATTTGTTTGGGCTTGTGACCAGTTACAACAAAACAAAAAAAAAAAGTATTTTACACACGTAAAGAACTCATTTGGCTTGGGAAAATGTATATCAACGGGTTTCGTGTAACGCACCTTTTTCCTTATGGTGTTTCTATTTTTCCAGCAATTTGTAGACATTTTAATATTAAAAAAAAAAATAGTCTTTAAAATGATAAGAAAAATATTTGTGTCGCTGTTTTATCTTTTTCTGAATTACTAAATTGTGGTTACCATATTAACGTGAATTTATTGAGTCGCCTTGTTTGTTAATTTTACGCTCTAAAGATTTTAGAAAAGACGGTTGGCAAGAAGAGATGCAAGTGGGCAAGGAAATGCAAAGCGGTTTTGGGACTAGTCGTGTTGAATACGTCATACGTATATTTTGTAGTCTTTCAGCTGACGTAAAGCAGGCAGCGTTAAAGTTGTCACAACCAATTAACGTACATTAAATCAGCTGTTCTGACATATAAAACCCAGAACAAAGAACAGCTATTAACAAGAGGCTGAATAAAAATTCAGTAAAACTTCAAATGACGTTTGTCAAAGTACTAAAAGTATAGAACCAGTTGAAAGTTGCCCCACCTTTAGTACTTTCCTTTAGTACTTTTGGGTTTAGTACTTTGTATTTGATTCCAAACAGTCAGCTGAGAGAGGACGAAGTATACTTATGAATTATGCTATCTGACTAGGCCTTTAGTCTTGCGTAAGGCATGGATTTTCTGTGCCCGAAAGACAAAGCTTTTTTTTGATGTAAGCCCCTAAATGATATGAACACACATGTTTCCACATCCTTCTTACCAATCAACAACCATCAATTTCACTGAATATTTAAGTAAAAATATTAATTTGAAATTTTATTATTTTATTACGCAATTGTTTATTTATTTCCACAAATTTATATGAATTGAAATGATTCATTATCGCCTTCTCCTTTCTATTCGTTTCTAATGACGTCTATCTTCATACCAGTATTTTAAGTTTATTTTACTAATAAACTAATAATATTTTACGGCTTAGACCCTGGGAGTTTTCCCAAAGGCAAGTTAAAAGCTTTGCGGTCTGTGTTTGTATTTTTTTTGTCTCTAGTATAAAATATTTAATTGCAGATTTTCGTTTGTTAAAATTCGTTTCGCTGTTCATAACAATAGAGTTTCTTAACTTTTAAGTGAAAAGATTACTGAATTTTAACTAAATGTTTGCTGGGGTGTTTTTTTTTTGGCAATAAATCAGGCGATCTTTTTATAAAATCAATTAATAAGAAAAAGTTTAAAAATGCGGGTTTCAATTTATTAAAAATTTGCAATTCCATATACGAGTATTTATAATTCAAAAGCTATCATGAACCGAACGAGAATTGTTAACATAAAACTGCAGAAAAAAGCATCTCTGAAGTTAATAGTGTGCCGTAAGAAAATTTAGAGCTGAATTAAAAGTTTTCCTGAACCCAAAACTACAATAATTAAATTGGAATTAATTAATAAAAATATTGTTTAATATTAAATGGTAGCGAAATATTGAAATATAAAAATAAAACTACTTTTGATAAAAACAAAAATAAGATAATTATTAAACTAAATTTTGTAAAAAAATATAGAATTTAAAGTTTTTTTTAAAAGTTTTTCAGTTTTCAGAAATGTGAAAAATAACAAAAGCTGGATTAAATAATTATTAAATGTTAAATTAAATGAGAAAAAAAAAAATTTAAATATAAAAAAAAAACAAAATTAAATTTAAAAAAAATTAAATTAAATATAAAAAAAATAAAATTAAATATAAAAAAAATAAAATTAAATATAAAAAAAATAAAATTTAATATAAAAAAAATAAAATTAAAAAAAATTAAATTAAATATAAGAAAAACAAAATTAAATATAAAAAAAATAAAATTAAATATAAAAAAAATAAAATTAAATATAAAAAAAATAAAATTAAATATAAAAAAAATTAAATTGAAAAAAAAATTAAATTAAATATAAAAAAAATAAAATTAAATATAAAAAAATAAAATTAAATATAAAAAAAATAAAATTAAATATAAAAAAAATAAAATTAAATTAAAAAAAATAAAATTAAATTAAAAAAAAAAATTACAAAAAAAATTAAATTAAATATAGAAAAAACAAAATTAAATATAAAAAAACTAAAATTGTCTCCAAATTTCCAATTCAAATTAAATGAGAATTATTACCATAATAATGGAATAAACTAAAACCAGATTAGATTAGGTGGGTTCATTATTTATGCTTGACGTAAAGAATTCTTTTTACACATTTATTTTCTTTTCTGAAATCAATAATTGCTTATTTCCCAATTTGTCTGTTAATAAAGAAAAAAATTGGAAACTAAACGAGAATTAAAAGGGAAAATTTTAAAATTTGGTATTGGCATTTTTAGAAGAATATAAATACGTATTATTAAATAATTTTGTATTAATTAACTTGTTTAAAATATATTTACTGGAATATTTACAGTTGAAATAGTTTTTCTTCTTTTTAAAATTTGGAGTCCCCTTGGACTTTTGTGCTGGAAATTTATTGTAATAAAACAACTTTTATTATAAGAATAATAAAAAGTATAGGGTGCTCCATTAGGCGACTACATTAAAATAATTTAAATAAAACCAAAGGTTATACAGGGTATTACAGTAATAGTTTTTTATTTTAAAAAATTTTACTTCTAGTTTATATTATGAAGAAAATTTCATTGAAATATTTGTCACGGCTGGGCTTCATATCTTTCAAACGATCGTTTCAATTTTGAAGTAGTTTTTCCCATAAAGTATCACCAACGACACGTTCAATATTCGATACTCAATTCGTCAATTGTTTGTGGGTTGTTCGTATAAATCAACGACTTCACGATATCCCATAAAAAGTAAGTAATGGCGTTAGATCGGAAGATCTTGGAGGCCAATTCACTGGTTGAAAAGGTGAAATTAATGGATCCTTGGCTTTTCTACGGAATAGATGCATTGTATGTCAAGTTGTATGTGAAGTTGCACCGTCTTCTTGGAAGGAGCTGTCATTAAGGCAATTTCAAACGATTTTTGGGAGAAATAATCGTTCAGCATTCCCCTCTAGATCCATTGTATGGCGAGTTGTATGTGAAATTGCACCGTCTAGCATATGTATTGCCCAGTAGATTCATTGTATGACGAGTTAAATGTGGAGTGACATGTTCTAGTGGGAAGAACGTGTGATTGACGCCATTTTTATACAAATGCTTTTCATGCGAAAGCAGAATTTTTCGCTTATTTAATAATTCTTAATTTTTCATTAATTTTATTATAAATTTTTACAAATTGTAAACGTCCTTCTACTATATGACGTTCCATGATAAAATTAATATTGACCCCAAAAAAAAAAATAGGTGTAATATATCTGTCGCAACCCTAAGCGAAAACATGTACGAACAATCCTAATGTGCATGTTCGTACTGGATAACCCTATACTTGTAATTAATTCTTTCAATTATTAAGTTAATTAATTTTTTCATAGAAGTTTTTTCCATTTTTTTTTTTATTTTTGATTTTCATTTCTAAAAAAAAGTAAATGAATTTTCCATCCCTGATTGTGAGTTTAAGCATAATAATTTTAAAAATTAATAAAAATACCCTAAAAATTTTTATTTCAATTTGACACTCAATTACTAAAAAAATATCTAAAATAAAATTTTTAATTATAATTTCCCCCCACCCACTTTTCGCGTTCATTTCTTGTATACATTTTTTTCAAAAGTCATTAACTTGTTTATGGCTTTTCGGGTTCTAGAGGCGCTGCCATAAACACAGAATTGATAGCAGACAAGATATTGGCAAGAGGAGGACGAGAGAGCACATACTTTTCGAGTGGTTTTATTTATTTTGGCTTTTCTTTGGCAGCCGTTCAAAATGTCATAAAGTGTTTTTTGTCGTAGTCTGCGTAGTCGTTTGAGGGTAATTTTTTGGACAAAATTTATAAAAAAATATTTTTTGTTTTCCTAAAATAAATAACATTCTTAATTTATTTTTATATAGAGCAAATTAATTTTTAATTCTGGAAGAGGGATCTGGGAGTAGGTGAATTGCAATTACTTTAAAAATTTTCTTATAAAAATCTTCAAAATGAAAATGTAGAAAATTTCAAAGCGAATAAAAAGGAGGGGAGTGGGAAAGCAAATACAGGATTTAGCTTATGATGAAAATAACTTTTATATTCTTTAAAGATATTCAAATTTATAAAATAATTTTTTTTCTCAAATTTTAAATAATTTTAAACAAGAAAAAAACTGCAAAATATTTTAGCCGGCACCCTAAAAATAACAAAATTTTTGGCACTTTTATTTTGAAAAAAAAAATAATAAAAAAATGTGATTCCTTAAAGCAACAAAATTTGTAATTGAAGTAAAAATGATGCAAAAATTTAATTAAAAATAAAATTTAGTTTTTTCTAAACAAATTTTTTGTTTCCCTGATATTTATAACAAATTCTGAATGGATATTTGAAGTTTTGGCCTTTTCCAATTTATTTATTAGTTAATAAGCTGGTCTTATTGTAGTTGGCTTAAATTTAAAAATTCTCATTAGTTTCATTATATTTAGAAGCAAACCTATTGAGAAGTGTAAATAGTAATAAGAAATACTGAAATTATTGAAGAAGAAGAAATTTGATTAAAGCAAGAAAATAATTTGAAAAAATAAGTTTTTTTTCTCAAAGAAATGTAAATATCTTTTTCTTTCATAGAAATTAATTTTTTTTTTAAGGCCAGCAACTCAGCTGATTTTATAGAGGGTTTATAGAGGGTTGCAAAGCTTTCAGATGGCATTAGGGGAAAGGTGTAGTGATAGAAGAATCTGAGTAGTTTATTGCAGAGAAGTAGAGAAATTAGTTTTATTTTGGCGTTGAAGTAGTGCTGCACAAGCACAGTGACGGAAGGTGTATATGAATTATTTGCTGGGTTACGTGACTATTATCTACGACTTCATATGAGAAAAAAAAAAATTGTATACCATGACTGCTGCTCAGGAACTTGTAGCTGTCGAAATCTCTAACTATGGTGTATGGCCGCCACCAAGTCATTGGATCAACATTATCCAAATTAGACTTCCTTATCTTGCTTTCATTTTGGCACACCCTTTATTATATTCAATGCAATCTGATAAATTAAAAAAGAAAATAAGTACTGGGGATAAGACTTATGTCATTATGGCTTCGTAGCCTCAGAACCAGCTTGGCCACTCAGACTTCTTTATCAATATTTGCAAAGTGTCTCTCCTTAAGATCCTTCCAGAAAACCATAACACTTTTGCTGTGCAAATATTTCACAACGCATTCGCATCAGTATCACTTAACATACGAGTGTCATTGTTGTTGTTGTAATTTCTTAAAGGAAATTACAAAATGCATTTAAGTTGATGTTGTTGCGGTTTTCATCGCCATTATGAAGCACTCACCGGTGCTTACAAGCTCTTTGACTTCATCATCAGCCGTTCATACAATTGGCAATTATTATTAACATGTTGTCGGTGTGGCAAACGAGAAATTATTTTGTTGCATACGAGACGTAAATATCATAGCACGGCTTGCGTTGCGTATTTAAATTAACAAACCTCGCCATCTACTACGTAAGTTGTTGTTGGCGGCATTAAGAAATTGTTGTTAAGCCCACCAACATTAAATTCAATTGAGAAAACCACAAACAAATTCACACTGGCACGCAGAAGCAGTTCACTTGGGCTCTACAGGAGCTCTTAATTTAATAAATATTTATTTATTTCATTTGTTTAATTCACGATGACAACTAAACCAACTTTTGGTTAATAATTTGGTTAGCACTGCACCAGCTTAATCCCGAGCAAATCGCTCGGATTGATAATGTTTTTACATTTTCTAGATTTTTTTCTTCTTTAGCGTTCATGTGGTTTTACTTTTATTTATTATTTTTTCTCTTCACTGTTTATTTATGTTTTTCACCACAATATTTAAATGTTTAACTTTTTTTTTTAAGCTTTTTTTTTTTTTGCAAAGTTTTTTATGGCCCCTTCAGCATGTTTAACCATGTTATTTGCACTGTGGTTAAAATATGTAAATAATAATAAAATAGTTTTTCTTGTCATTATTTTTATTTGTTTTTTTTTTTCTTCTTGTTTTTATGCACAGTAAACACAATCATATATATAAAATTTATAAAAAAAAAAATCGGTTTAATGCTCGATTAAGTATTTAATTGAGAGTGACTTTGTGAATATTCAAAGTGAAATAAAAGCAAATAAAATATTTTAACAAGAACAATTTGTTTCAGAAACTTTAAATATATTTGAATTTTTTTTTTTTGATACTTTAATAAAGAAACAAGTTTGAAACATTTGAATATAAAAGTACACTGGGCCACAAAATTGAAATTCCTAAAGAGCATAAAATTCCAAACAAAAAAATTTTAATATAAAGCAGACAGAACAACATAATTTGAATTTCTAAAGAGCGTAAATAAAAAAAAAGAAAATATATCAATATAATAGCACACTGGGCAACAAAATTTACATTTCTAAAAAGCGCAAAGTTCCAAACAAAACAATAAAAATAAAAAAATTAATTAAAAAGAACACTGGGAAACAAAATTTACATTTCTACAAGCTTAAAATTGCAAAAAAATAAATCAATATAATAGAACACTAGGCAACAAAATTTAAAATTCTAAGGAACTTAAAATTAAAAAAAAATTGATCAATATAATAGTACACTGGGCAGCATAATTTGAATTTCCAAAGAGCGTAAAATTAAAAAAAATAGATCAATATAATAGAACACTGGGCAACAGAATTTACATTTCTAAAAAGCACAAATTTCGAAACGAAACAATGAAAATGAAAAATTAATAAAAAAAAGGACACTGGGTAACAAAATTTACATTTCTACAAGCGTAAAATTGCAAAAAAATAAATCAATATAATAGAACACTAGGCAGCAAAATTTAAATGTCTAAAGAGCGTAAAATTCCAAGCCAAAAATATTAATATAAAGCATAAAAGAGCATAAAATTGGAAAATTGTATTATAAAGTACACTGGGCAACAAAATTTATATTTCTAAAAAGCGTAACATTAAAAAAGAGAAAATAGATCAATATAATAGAACACTGGGCCACAGAATTTAAATTCCTAAAGAGCATAAAATTGCAAAAAATAATAAAAACGCACACTGGCCAACAAAATTGATATTTCTAAAGATCATAAAATTACAAAAAAAAAAAAAAAACATATTAATATAATAGCACACTGACCAACAATTTTGTAATTTCTAAAAAGCGTAAACTTCCAAATAAAACCATAACAATAAAAAAAATTAATAAAAAAGCACACTGTGTAACAACATTTACATTTCTAAAACAGTAAAATTACAGAAAAAAAAATAAAAAAATTAATATGAAGAAAATTTTAGTGAATTATTTATTTATGTTTATGTTCAGGTAAAAAAGAAATAAATACAAATAAAAAAAAAACTTTTTAAATAAATTCGCTTTTACAAAAAAAAGCGCAACTCGTTTCTGTATGTCGTTTTATTTATTTGCTTCGTAAAAGTTGCGGCAATTTTAATTTTTAATTCTTCTGGAATGTATTTTTGAGTTTCCCAGAGCGCGAGTATGAAATTTTAACCTTTTTGCTTATAAACTTATAAAATAGTTCTTAAAAGTTCATAAAATATTAAAAAAAAAAAACAATTTTCAATTAAAGTTCAGGAAAAAGTATTTTCCAAATCAAATTTTCATAGTCATTTTTAAAAAATTTTGGGCAAATAAAAATTCTTAACTTTTGCACAGGCAATCTTAAATTCTTTTCGAGTTCGGAATAAGTCATTTTGTTGTAAGAATAATTTAAAAATAGATTTAAAATTAAAATCCTTTCTTATGTATTTGTATCAATTTTAAAAAGCTCCAAAAGGATAACGCAGTAATAGTGCCAACTTATGGGCAATTTAAAAAAATATATAAAATTTAAAAATATATATTTTTAGCGAAAAAAGTAAATAATTTTATTATATACTTCCGAAAAATTTATATTGAATATGACATATTATTTATTATTTAAAAATTGGATAATAATTAAAGAACTTTTGTGCGAAAACAAAAAAAATCTAAAAAATATATTTTTTATTATTTTAAATGTTGAGATTTCTTTTATAAGTAAATTGCACCATAAACCAATTTATACGCTTAAAAAAAAACAAAGCATAGAAAAAATTTTGTTAGCCAGTGTAATAATAAGGTGTTGCTTTGAAACCCTCACCTTAATTAATTTTTATGTAAATCCCCATAGAAATTAACACACCAAAACACATTATTTTTCGAAAACATCTAAAAACTTATTTATCAATAATTTAATAGAGGAATGCCGCCAGCATACACTGGACAACAAATTTAACTTTTTTTTGTTTTTCAAAATTACTCAGTAGAATTTCTCCATAAATTATAATCTAGTTTAGGTTAAAATAAAAAGTACTTTATATGGCGCCGTTTATTGGAAAAACAGCTTATATTAAAAAGTTATTTTTTTGGAAAAAATTTTTTTTGCCAAAAAAGTTGTTTGTAAAATGTACTAAAGAGAACCTAAATGATCTTTGAGTGAACTTTTTGTACAAGATATGAGACTAAATTTAAATGTTGGAAAAATTGCTTCTTTAAAATAAGAATTGGCGTTTTAATTATTTAGTTATTGCACTTGCTCATGCTCATACACTGTACGCTTCCAACAGCAATATTGGCTCAAAGTGTATATTGCCTTCGTAGTTCTCGTTTCTTTTCTACATATTTTTTAATGAACAATTAGAATAATTTTTTTCTATATTCGGTTTATTTTATTATAAGCAATTTTGAAATATTAAAATCCAGTTGTAGTCTAAAACAAAAAAAATTTTTTTTTTTTATAAATTCTAAATTATCTCTTGCTATAAAAATTGCGCTCGCTCAATTAACGATAAATTTTTTTATTACTTTCCCATATTATTTCGTGTTGTATTGTATTCTAGAAATAAACGAGGCTACGAACGTTAGCCGAAATAATAAATCAAAATAATATTTTGGTTTCAAAATCTTGCAGGGTTTTTTAAAAAAACTGCTTAACAGTTTTAGGCAAATTTTTGGTTTAAAAAAACTTTCTAAAAATATTTCGTTGGAGTTTAAACATTTCCTAACTTTTTAATAAAAATGTGACAACTTGAATTCGTGAGTTATGACAATCTTAAGCTGTCGATTAGTGTTACTTGTGTGACTGACTGTATTAAAGCTTTATTTACATATTTCGGCAAATGCTTTAAATTTTATGATTTTTTAAAAGCTGACTAGAATAGTTTCTTATTATTTTAATAAAGCTATTAAGCGAATTATATAAACTTTTTTCTTTTATAAAAAAAAAAAAAAAACATACATTTTTTTTACAGTTTTTAAATGGTGATAAATTTAAAAAAATTTTAAAAGGAATTAAAATAAAAAGAATGCGTCTTTTCAAGTTATAAAAGGCGAGTCTTATAAAATTGATTAAAATTCATTCGTGTTAATGACGAGTGTGATTGAAAAGAGATTCTGAAACAGTTCAGTTTCATGGTTAATACAAAGTTTATTTTTTTTTATTTTTTAATTTTTTTTTCGGTTTTCTCTCAATGCTGGTTCCGAACTATTAATTGCCTTTATCATTTAAATGTGGCACAAGTAGTTTATGGACTCATTTAACTTTTATTATCGCGTTACGGTTATCATTTTTTTTTTATCTTCTCCAGCATTATTATGCAAATTCTTATCCCCCAATCGTGTGATTCTCATTCATTTTGGTTTTAATTAAATTAAAAGGCTTTCTCGTGTTTGTGTAGCAATAATGAGAAGAAGCGGCATTGAATTGGATTTGAAGTTAGAAATAATATGAAATGTAAATTAAAAATTTACATGATATGTGTAATGAATAATAAATTAAAAAGAAGAAAGGAAAATTTAATGGATTAAGACAACGAATTTCCACAGCTACGAATACAAATGCAGCAGCTAATTAGATTACATTAATCAATAAATAACAACAGGAGTAATAAATTACAAAGTAATGCTTTTCCAAATATCCAAAAAAAAGAATTCTTTGAAGAATGTTAAAACCATTTTTTTACGGTCTACGCAAACTGATTAATAAAATAAAACTTTGAAGGATATTATATATTTTTACAAGAGAATGATTTGTTTGCTGTGTTATGTTTTCAATATGGTAAAGAAAGTTGGCAAACTAAAAACAGACAAGAGTCCTCTAGAAGTATGCGAAATAACTTGAAAATGTAAAGTTTTAAATTAAATCTTCTTCCCCCGTTTAAGAGTAAAGTGTGTTGTAATTTAAAATATTCAATTAATCAATTTAATCAATTTATTATAGAGAGCCTCAGAACTTAAATAAACTAGGAAATGCAACCCTGCTGAAAGATTCATATCTTAAATATGTATTACATATAACAAGAAGTTCAACATAGTTCATAGGATTAATGAAAAAAATGCATTAATTATATGTACAGATACTGCCAAATCCTGTACATTATTTTCGTTTAACTTCCATTCTTCAATTTTCAATACTTTTGCATTTTCAAGAGCTTTTGCTGCAGTCGCCGCAATACGATGACGAGACGTTTATTGCCAAAGTCAAGAAATTAAATTAAAAAATTATTTTTTTTAATATTTTGAGTGGCAAGTAAAATAGACCTGTTTTGCATTTCATGATTTTTTTTTCATATATTTGAATAAAAAGAAATTTATTTAAGTTTTACAAAAAAAGAAAATAATAATAATTTTTCTTGGCTGGGCAATTAAATATGGCGCCTCAAATGTACGACATAAGAAGCGAATGTACAGCGGAATCTTTATTATGTATGTCTGTGTCGGCTAAGCTTAACCGCAAAAGTTATGTTGCATTCATATTAATTATGAAGAAAATCATTGGCTACAAGTACGAGTATTATTTGGCTCTCCTCCTCTGCAATTATTGTATTCTCCCAGTAAATTTTTTATACAGAATTATTTGAATTTTTTTTTTTTTTGTTTTTTTATGAAATTCTCGTATTATTTTTCAATATCTTTTAATAAAAGCTGGAGCAGTTAATAGATTTTGGTTTTATTACTTTCGCTTCATACAGAAATACAGTCAACCAAAAGTTGTTTTCTCCTCATGAATACTTAAAAAATATGAACTCAGAGTTGCATTTATTTTTATATATGTATGTATTTTGGACCAACTTTTACAAAAACTGCCCTAATAATTTTATTTTATTTGAACATCTTGGAAGATTATACAAATAAAACTGCACGCTATACTTGCATTTATTTAAATATTTATTATCGTTAAAGACAAAATATAAAGCAGGCGTTGTGATTATTCTTCTCTCTACTTTCAACTAAACTTGACTATATTTTTAGTGGCCGCAATGAACGGCCCAAATCTTACCGCACACACTTTTAGTTGCAGTAAAAAAGCTATTTGACAACCGCCTACACAGGAAAAAAATGAACTAATATTTATAATTTTTTTTTTATTAAAAATATATTAAAAAAAATTTATATTTTTTTAAAATTGCCAAGTCTAAATGGCCTTTTTTTATAAGGCCAATGATATCGTTTTAAGTTGCACCTTCTCCAGTAATTTTTTAAAACATCTTACAAAAAAAAAATTAATTAAAATATTAATTAAATTAAATAAATTATTTTTGGACAAAATTAAAAAAAATATTACTTTATTAACCCAAAAGAAGAGCTGAAGGGAGTGTGCCAAATAAGTCCAATTTGATCAGATAAATTTAAAAGTGAATAAGTAGAAAAAATATCAAATAAATATTATAATTAATTATTATAAATAAAATAATATTAATATTATTAATATATAGTAATATAATATTTTAATATAATATAATATTATAATATAATATAATATAATATAATATATAATATAATATAATATAATATAATATAATATAATATAATATAATATAATATAATATAATATAATATAATATAATATATAATATAATATAATATAATATAATATATAATATAATATATAATATAATATAATATAATATAATATATAATATAATATAATATAATATAATATAATATAATATAACATAATATAATATAATATAATATAATATAATATAATATAATATAATATAATATATTATAATATAATATAATATAAATAATATAATATAATATAATATAATATAATATTTATAATTAATTTATAATATAATAATTTATAATATATATAATAATTAATAATTTATAATATAATATTTATAATATAAATAATATAATATTAATATTATTATTATATTATTATTATATTTTTTTCTTTCAATTTTCTTGTACCAACGGTGAATGTATAAAATTTTTGCCCACTACTTTCTTTAACTGACTTTACAAAATTTATTTAATTGAAACTATAACATTTTTAATTGTTTTTTTCTTCATTTTCAAAATTTTCCTTATTGAATCGAAAGAAAACCAATAAATTTAAATACTTTTGAAAACTACACTTCAAGCCCTTTCCAATGATATATAATTTGTAGTATTTTTTTGTACTTACACCACTTTTATAACAGTTGCAAGTTTATGCACATAAAAGGGACTACTACGCACTTCTCATTCTATCAGGGGTATTTTCTATATAAGCAATGCAATCACATCGAATTTTGTAGTTCGTGTGCGCGTGTATGTGTGTTGTATTGTGTTGTAGTGCATAGTGAGAGAAATAAAGTGCTCTTTGTGATCATGTGTGAGTGTGAAACCAGTAAGCACACAAAGATACGTTTGTCCTTCTGTCCGTCTAATTATTGTTGTCTGTCTTAAAGTGGACTTTTTTGCCGCAATATAATACTTTTCCATTCCGAAAGCATGGTGGTATGAAATTAGAAGAATTCGGAACAGATATACAGATTAGGTTAGTTACAAAAAAAAAAAAAAAATCATAACAATATCGTCTATAAATATTTAATAATAAAATATATAACTTTTTTTTTTTTATTTTTTTTTTATAACTTTTTTTCATAACAAATCTAAAAATACTTTTCTTGCACACTGTTGATTATAAATTTATTGTAGTGAAACATTTATCTGTTCATATAAAAAGTGGCAAGAACAGCAAGAATGTCCTAAAGCTTATATGACTTTAATAACTCTCATTTATTTTCTTGTAAGCACGAACTGAAAAAACGTTTTTATAAAATGAAATTATATATAAAAAAATATTGTAAATTATTATTATGAAAAATGAAATTTATAAGATAAATTATAAAATGATTAGAAATAAATATTTTCTAATGCCAATTTCCTTTATTTCTTTCTATTTGCAGCTTATATTTCTTTAAGTGTCGTATTTTTAGGTAAGTGCAATATTTTAAAAATTCAAACGATATAATTTACATTGCTAATAAGAAATTAGGAAGGCCCACTGTAGGTATAACAAATAATAGAAATCCTTGAAACTTATGGAGGTATTAGAAAATCATTCCTTAGTTGGTTCTACGAAAGTAGTTCGCGGAATATGCGTAATTTTTAGGAATAGAAATAATAATATGATACGTTGTGAAGGCGATAAGAACTCAGACTCTTCGGATTTCAACTCTTCTCTTGCCTTTATTTATGGCTTCATAAGAGAAATGCTTTAATTCACCAATCATAAGGTAGTTAAGGACATATTTTGGAGAGATCTTTGCCTCAACCCAATCAATTATTTTAAATGCAAATATTTTTGCAAATGCGTGTGTAAATACGTGTGTATGTGTATCACAATTATCACTAAATGGCGCACACGTTGCACTTATAGTGGCAGCTATTCCTGGCCTTTTGCGAATGTCCTTTCTTTAATTTCAAAATAAATTCCCAGAATTTCTTTTCCTTAATTGTCGCATTGTCCGTATGAGCGTTTTATTAAATAAATCTCATGTTAAATTAGTTGCTTAAATTTTGATATCTTATTTAAGCTCTCCGTGGTCTTCATTCATGTTAAAAACCAGACCACCTCTAAAGCATTTTACTTTAAAATTTCATTAACCCGGCAGACACGTTGCAAGTAAAAACAAAACTTAACATTCTTAAAGTTTTGTTAAGATTCTTCGCTGCTGATAACCTACTCTGGGAAGCATTCAAGTAAAACAGCTTAAAAACAAACAGAAAGAAGTACGAAAAACAAAAATAAGAAAAAACTTTTCTCTTTTTTATTCAGTTTAGATTTTATACCGTCCAGATCTGTTTGAAACAGACCGTAAGAAAGGAAAAAGGAAAAGATTGAAGGGGCAACAAGCTGCCATTTCAGGGCCCAGTTACATGCCAGAAGAAATAAGTTGCTTTACACAGAGAAAATCATGCATTAGCTTGTCTGAAATGTTTTTATGTTGCTGGTTTTATGTTGTTGGTTTGTGTGAGTGCAGTTGCATTTAAGACATGCAACACACTTTAAAAATGTCTGTAAAACAAACAAGTTCAACTGAAAACATAGCCATAACCACACAAACACACACACACACAATATATGCTTACATCTGTATACATGTGTGTGTAAGATTTTTGAGGGCGCCTTACGTATGTACCTCTGCAAATGGCTTACATTCGTTTAGATGCCAGAGAATTATGTGATGGGCATCAGTATGTACCTCCAGAAAATCGCCAGTCAATCAATTTGCAGTTTTCCAGATACTGCAACTTAAGTAATTGCACAGGAGCAGCTCTTTTATTTTTCATTGAGTATTGTCCTTACTCAAACAATTGTCAGTGTAACATTTATTAGTGCAACTACTTCTTGCACTGCAAAAATGTTCGTCATTTGCAAATGGAACTGTCAGTGCATTTTTCTAGAAGAAATTTTTCAAGCAATGCTAAAATTTTTATTTTATATAAATGCATTACTGTCTAGTTTATTTTGAAACCTTCTAAAATACTTTTGTTAACTCTATAATACCTTCAAATGGCAAACAAATCATTCGAGATGAAATTGGAAATTATAATGTAATCAAGATACAAGTAAATTTGAATATCTACTTTATTTTAAAACCCTATTAAAAATTATTAAAAAAAAAAGGTCTTAGTTATAATTTGGAAAAATAAAATTCATAAGATCAATTTTATATGATCTTATTATAAGGTTTTTACCTTTTATATAAGAGTTATAGGAATATAATTACAAATAATTAATATTTACATATTTAGATATATAACTAAAATTGATTAACTAGTTTGTTCTAAAGCCTTTAAAAAACTTGATTTTACCTCTTCTTTTTGAATACTATGATTCGACGTAATATTAGTTGAAATATATTAAAGATATAAGTAAATGTGTTTTATATTTTCATATACTTTATCTAGTTCGGTAGGAATACAGTTAGAATGTAATGAAGATATAAGTAAATCTGAATATATACTTTATTTCAAAACTTTTTAAACACACTTCTAAAAAAAATCATTATTATTTTATATAAGAGTTATAAGGCGATATCAGATAATGAGAATATAATTAATATTTACTAAATAGTTTATTCCACAACCTTTGAAATATTTAATAAATGGCCTAAATATGACTAAATATGGTAAAAGCTAGCAATGAACGTTAATAAAATGCACTGCTGATTTTATTGTGCAATTAATTTTATTGAAGCAAATGAAATACAGTGCAAACTTGTCTAGCTGAAAAAAAAAATTTTAAATTTTATTTCAAATGTCACCATTGTTTACTCCAAAAAATTCATTAAACTTTATTTTCTTGTCATAAAAAATCATTTTTAAGGTAAAATCATAAAATTAACATTCTATATAAAAATAAAGAGAAAAAGGCCTTCGGAGCTTTCTTGATTTCTTGAAGAGTGATTAATTTTTAATCTTAAATTCCACTACAAACAAATGTCAAGGTACTTAGTGACAACTTTACTACTTTAGAGTCAACAATTTCTTCGTCTGAAAAGTCTATGGCAACAATTTCTTCATCTGAAAGGTCTATAGCTA
Source organism: Ormia ochracea (assembly GCA_963402855.1). NCBI lineage: Eukaryota > Metazoa > Arthropoda > Insecta > Diptera > Tachinidae > Ormia > Ormia ochracea. Next base: position 10,745,321 of record OY727107.1, on the reverse strand, counting down.
CAATTTCTTTGTCTGAAAGATCTATGGCTACAATATCTTCATTTGAAAGCTCTATAGCTACAATTTCTTCGTCTGAAAGATCTATGGCTACAATTTCTTCGTCTGAAAAGTCTACAGCTAAAATTTTTCCCGAATAGTCTTCTATGATCCATTCTGCAATTTCCAGTGATATCCTGAACTTTCAGGTGAAACCTGTTCTTCTGCTATCTAATGCCATAAGAAAATAACCAACATCTTTGTCGGTCCATTGTTGCAACATTCCAACCTTTCTTAATGGCAACGGTAAAAACTTTGTCCCAGCCATTAGCTTAATTGTGTTTTCATACCTAAAGTTAACAGCTGGTTTTAACTTAAAACCTACAAACAGCTGATTTTGTGTTCACATACAATTTTGATAAAATCAGGTTTTATAATACAGTTTGTCAAATAAATTTGTTAATGATAAAATAAATTGTTTGTAGAAATAGGTGTATTTGGTGTAATTATTCTTCCCACATTTATTTGACAAACTGTACGACAGCTGTTATTGTTTATATAAAAAAAAAATAAATTTTAAAAATGTGTTCTAAAATTGAAATGATTTTATATTTTGTGAGTGAATATTTGTGAATGTGAATGAATTATCAGCTGTTTTCAATCTTTCTAACTTGGTAGCACTGAATATGTACTGTATAAAACAAGGTTGTATTTCATAAAATCTACTTTAAACCAATTCCAAAAAGGTTTTAAAATGGTTTTATGAGAATTATTTTCTATGGTAAAACCAGGTTTTAAGGATTGGTTTTAAGGTTAAAACCACATTTTGTTTTAAAACCAGGTTTTATCCTCAGTGTGAAAACACTATAAGATGTGATGTTTGCTGAAACTCTAAGTACTTGTTAAGACCACTCTCCGGAAACAGCAAATTCAAAGAGAAAATTCCTTTCAATCTTATAGCAAAAAAAGTAGCACTTATAAAGACTTTAATGTAAAAAAATTGCGTATTACGCTAAAAGAGAGTTGTTGCGCAAATCGAGCTCCTACTGTGCATCTTTAACTATAAATTAAAATTGAGCACAATAAATAAAAATATAACATATTTTATTATATATTTCATATATAACATAACATATTTATATTTTATATTTTATATATTTCAAATTATTCTGCATAGAAGGCTAAATTTGAATACTAACCTTCCTTTTCAATACAACCCTGGTATTAGCATTGAGGCCAATTGATGTTCTGTTCAAATGCCAATTTCAATTATTGTGAAACTTGCGCACACATGCTGCAAGGAGGACGAATAACATGAATCATCATACACGCTCACCAATCGTAGCACCCACTGTATGACAAATAAATTAATTTGCTATTTTTCTCATTCCGAATTTATTTTAGCTATTCTAATTTTTCTTTATTGTTTATAGTTTAATGGCTTTGCTTTTTCTCAATTTATGATTGTGTTTTCGCAAAATGTACTTGCATGTACGTGCGAGTCACAGCGTTTTTTGATTAATTTTTTCTGTTTCATTTAACAGTTCTCGTAAATTGGTAGCTGCTGTTTTAGAGTTGTTAACAATATTAAACATTGTGTTTATCTCTTCTTAACGTGGTTATTGTTGTTGCCGTTTCTCTGGCTTGAGCTTGTTGTTGTTATTTAAGACATGCCTAGAAGCTTTATTAGTTTTTCATACGATATGTTTTTTTTCTGGTCTTTCTCTTCATTTTAGCATTACAAGAGAAAAAAGTAAAAAATAAATTGCACATAAAAACACTTGTTGTGTTTTCAGCACGAAAAAGGAAGAAAAAAAATGCAACTCTAAAAAGTGCTGCTAAATAATACACACATGCACATGCGCACATATCCATACAAGCGCTTAGTCAACCTTTGCTTATTTGGTTGATGACAGGGTTACCGTTGTGCCTGCAGGATGTCTCCCAAGAAACTCCATATATAATTCGTGAATTCAAATCCTTTATGGTCAGCTAAATTGGGAATTTGTTTCTCTAATGCGATTTGGCTACAGTCTAAGCCAAAACTCACGATTGCTTGGAATTATTTTATTATTATTTTCTTTTCCAAATTATAAAATATATAAAGTGGCACTTTAGTATTGAAAATAATCTCACTTAAATGAGGTTCGTTTTGAAGAATTTTCCATAAAAGTTTTCAAACTGAAATCTACATCTCGATCTAATGCCGCGACATACAACTAATGGGTTGTAATGGCTCTTGTATTTCCAAGGCTGCCAATCAAATAATATGCTCCAATTATGTTTCACAATACCTCTACAACACAACACTTATACTTTTTCTGATTATGGTTTACAACATCTAGATGTTGTGTATGTCACAGGGTTGTTCTTCAAAGTTAGTATAGTTTCCTTAAAAATGCATCTTTGAGTACACAAAACAGAGAGTTGAAAACAAAATTAACACTTTGCAACAAATTCGGCGCAAAGTGAAAATTTAAAAAAATAATCAGAAGTTAATTTTTATTAATACACAAAACATAAATAAGTAATATAATATTCTGGAGGCTGTATTGAAGCCTTGGGCATGAAAACATTTTGGCCGCAGACCTTGGACATTCCAACAGGACCCAGCACCATCGCACTCAGCACGCGCCACCCAAGAATGGTTACAAAATGAGGTTCCTCGCTTCATTTCCAGGGCACAATGGCCACAAAAATCTCCGGATACCAATCCGTTGGACTATTGTGTCTGGAGTATTTTGGAAAGCAAGGTTGACACTAAGAAATACCAAAGTGTCGATCACTTCAAGCAAGCGCTTCGCCGGGAATGGGCCAAAATACCGCAGAGCAACATTCGGGCAGCGTTTGCCGGTTTCATTGGCCGTTTGAAGGCCATAATTCGTGCCAAAGGTGACCAATTCGAACAAATCTAAACTTATTCTAAAATTGGATGCTATTTCCGCCATTTTTTGCTTTCATTTAATAAAATTTAAAAAAAATTAAAAAATTATGGCGTTTTACTTTGTTGCAGTTTTTCACCTCATCCTGAAAAAATTATAATAATAATAAAATTGTTTCAAATTGAAAAAAAAAAAAAATTTTTAAACCTAAATATATATGAAAAATCTTTAAAATCCAAAATTGAGACACTTGAAAAATAAAAAATAAATCTTTAAAATAAATAAAAAAACATTCAAGAAAATAAAACTTATTGACAATAAATATTAAGCAGAATAATTTGTCAAAGAATAATTTCAGAAACAATTTTCTCTTACAGTGAATTATATTGAGAAGACATTCTTTTTTTAACGACACAACACCTACTTAGCTGTTGTAAATTTTTGACAGTACTGACAACACTTAAAAACAACTGTTGTGAATCATAATCGCAAATCCCAAAAATACAACATCAAATTTACAACTGTTGTGAACCGTAATAGGGGCAATAATCATCGGATTTTCAATACAGTTGATCTGCTTTCTGGCCAACTGTAAATTAAAACTGAACTTTAACTCAAAAATTAAAAAATTTTCGCTCTATATTGAAGTTTAGAAGTTCAATACTACGGAAGTTGAAAAAGGAAATCGTAACGGCTAATTAAGGTCACCTTTGTTAGAGATCATTTTCAACTATTGCTTCTATATCTTTTTTCGTATTATTTTCACCATGTGATATATTATTTTTGTTATAAAAATTTATTAAATTTAAATATTTCAATGATCAGAAATATTTAAACCGTTAAAAATTTTTTTTTTTGCGTAATTTTTTATTTCAGATTCAAATAGTGATCTTTGACTCCTTGTCATTGTGATTTAATGCTTTACAAGAATTATTTATTTAAAATATTCGCTATTATCGTATTGCTACAACTCTTTTTCACGCCACACTGTAAAAAGAAAATTAATTTCTATTACTGTTTAGAAAAAACAGAATTCTCCTTCTGTTCCCCTATTTTTTTTTAAAAAAAATTGTCTTTTGTATTCCTTTTGAAAACTTTCGCGGTGGCAACGTTGGCTACCACCCTCCAACCCAGAACACTCCTCTTACGGAAAACACAAACGAAACAAGTTTTAAAAGAGCTTCATTTATTTGGTTTTCGTAATCTCGTTTGCTTTTTACTCACAAAAAAGTATACTTGCGCTTGCGCATAAAAAATAACCACAAAATTTAATCACCAAATATGGCAATGATCTTGAGCAAAAGCAATAACGCTGTGCCGCGTGCCATGTTGTTTCCGAATACCACAAAAACAAAAAAACAAAAAAAAGCACTGCAAGACTTTAAAATAAAATAAGAGTTGAATATTAAAAGAGGAAATTGTGTACGCGATAGAAGTATGACGACACTCCTGATAGTCCATGACATTTACGAGTATATCGATACTTAATAAACAAACAGCTTTTTTAGCCACAATAGAGGTCGATAAGTCACGAATCTGGTGGTTTAATTTAAAAATCGAATCGATAACTTCTTACAACTTCTCAAATTTCTTTCATACTTGACAGCAGCGGAATAAAAACCGCAGCGGAATAAAAATGCCCTGTCAATAACAATGTCGATAGCAAAAAATAGTCAGATAACGATATATATATGCTTTAAAATTAATGGTGAAAGAATGAAGCCACATTATTCTGCAACCATTTATCGACATCTGCTCTGCTCGATAAATCTCTTCGAAATATGAAAGTCATCTGTGCATTGTCAAGTTGCATCAATTCGCTACAACGGTAGAGACTCCATACTAAAAATTTTGCAATTGTAAAATTCGTCTTTGGGCTATACGCTGTTCCAAAACATTGACTAAAATCTATTACTGCCGGTTATATCGTGCAGTTACGTAACTGCTCACACTTCACGCCATCAGAGATACTAGAGAGGACTTGCAGCAAATATGTTTATATGCTGTTGTAATTCACTCGCATGCTAATAGGAGCTTTCCTCAATGGAATGAATTTTCCACTTTTTGTTTTCATACTTCGACTTTTCCTTTCGCCCCATTATCTTACGTGTAGAGGGGCTTACATTGTATAGCAAAAAAAGTCAAGTGCTTTTTAATTTTTATTTAATTTTGAATCTATCGCGAACATGACAAATAAAATAAACTCTTTAGTGCTTTTTAATTTTTATTTAATTTTGAATCTATCGCGAACGTGACAAATAAAATAAACTCTAACAAATAATTTGAATTCGGTACAAGGTAGTTGGTCTCAGGCTAAGTTATCAGTGTGCCGGCGGATAAGGTTCCTGTAAATGTAAATCCTATAAAACTAATCCAACTGCAACTTGTAATAACTGTAATGCACTAATTGCCACTAAGCAGTTGGCAATACTTGTATTGCAAAATAGTTGTCCGTTGGGAAAATTGATGTATGACGCATACCACGCTTACTTAACTCATTGTGACCGTGGGCTCAACATAGCTAGTAATCAAGTTGTATGAAGGTCGTTCAAACGCCAAAACTAAATGTGCGATCTCATCCACCTCGTAGCCAACTCTGTCGTCTAGAAATAAAAAAAATACTGTGCGACAGTCAAACCAATGTAAGCTTTAGATGTACACCTAAGACACAAATTGGGCAACAACAATACAAGCCTTGCAATCTCCTTCAAAATTTACTTAAGTTGTATCAATAATTTCAGCGTGTATGGCTTGCCTTAGACTGTCTTCACAGATTATGGGGAACCTCTTTTGTAATTAATGCAAACAGAATGCTAACCGTTCAACTCAGACTTGGACAATATATTTCATATAATAACTCATCATCAAACTTGCGATCAAACCCAGTGAGATTGTATGATTTTGGCTAAAGGTTTATATCAAACACAATCCGTTGAACAAGTTCGACGCAACTCAAAATCCATACATCTCTACTCGAATCCATGATGATACTTAATCATCAAAATATAATTAATTAACACAAAAAATTGCGATTTTTGTAAGATAGCTACCTTAGTGATTTTTACCCGTCCAACTCCTTCCATTCTCCTGGAATTCCTCCTTAAGTTGAATTCTAAACGTGAAAATACCATAAAATGGCAAAAATTTGATTAAAAGTGAAAATGATGCGCAATTTGATGATTCCCTTCTTCTGGACGTCATCCTTCAATGAAATTCCAAATTTTTTTAAGCTGAACTCGCGTTTATATTACTCTTTCTAGCTGATTTTAAGGCTTAGAATATACGAGTATACCTATTCCGTTCCCCTGAAATTTGGACTTGCTCCTTAAGGTGCTGTATAACGTCTAAATATAAAAAAATGTAATTGCTATAGTGTGTGTTTCTAATGAGTTCTGGTGTTTTTACAGACTACGTGGAGGCGCCCACTTGTCCCAGCATTAATTTTTCTATTCATAAATAAGTATGGTCAGAATTCCATTTAGAATGTGCACTCCCTGAATTACAAGGCTAACAGAGATATGCTGTTAAGTTAACAGGCGTCTGTTAAATCATATGGTTTGTGTCCGTGGTGATAAATTGTGAAATTTAACTGCACACACATGCTCAGAAGGTGTTTTGAACTGCAACGATTTTTTGTATAGTCGTCAATAGACGAATTCTGTTTCGATGCAATTAAACCGTCAAAACGGTCCTTCAAGGAAAATTAATTTACATTGCTTTTCTTCCTACGACCGAATTTAGTCCGAAATGGTACTTATTTTGTACTCGTTCAATTTCAGTTTTTGATTGATAATTTTTTTTTCTTTGACTTGAGACTAAAAGCTTAGCCCTAATATTTCTTTCCAATACTTAAACATGCCTCTGTTATAAAATCAATTAAGTTTTAATAGAATTTGAAATGTTGGCAAAAAAAAAGAAAAAAAAATTAATGAATACCGAAGCAAAAATTTTACGCCAAATTGTAAAAGTACTAAAACAAACTTTCAAATTTCTTTAATGTAAAATGCATTCAGTAAAATATTTATTATTCATTTTTTTATTGCATTTTTTTTTTAATGTTTTTGCCTGTTAACAGAACCACATTCCTGCAGAAATTTTTTTTAAAGCTGGATTTTGTTTTCCTCTTTTTCCATGCCACTCACTCATTTGTTTTATTGCTGACTGGCTAATGGCAAAAGAAAGGCCTTCCAATAAAGAAAGAACTTCTCGTTTGATCGTGCTTGCAGTTCTCTTTTCCCCCCTTTTTTTTTTGTGGTGATAAAAAGTGATTGGCTAATTTCGCTAGAGATGGAGTTATTTGGTTATTTGGTAGTCAGTGTTTATAAAAATTTGCTTTGTTGTTTTTGGGGGGAATGTTGGAAACTGTTAATGAGCAAAAAGAGTCAAAACAATGTTGTGGTTAACCGGTTACTTAAAATCATGTTAAGTGAAATTATCAATTACAGGTTTGCATTTACATCTTAAGAGTACGTTCTTCTACGAGTTTAAAGCTCTTTTATCCTAATTAAAACTATGATTCACTATCCTACACAGTCTTGCGATTTGTCAAATGTGACACAAGTCTGCTAGAAACTGTGTCAGTGTGTGCTAGAAATTCATCTCTGCGGCAGATTTTTTTTCAAATTCCTACGATTTTTAAAAGATAATAATTTCCATGCCATCGTTTTTGTATGACAGAGTACAGTGCCATTTCGTTACGGTATACTAAAATAGAATGGAATTACATGCGATTTTCGCGGAAATGAATCGTACGACTGTGAGTCATTCCCTTTACTAGTTATCACTGCAGAAAAGTTAATATTTTGGTTTAAAAACCACCAGAACTTGTGTTAAAGCTATGATTCACTATCCTACACCATCATGCGACTGGCTGGAAACTATGCCAGTCCGTACTAGAAATGCATTTCTGTGGCAGATTTTTTGTCACTTCGTATGATTTTCAAAAGATAATCACTTCCATGCCATCAGAGTTGTAATGTTTGCATCGTTTTTGTATGACAGAGTACAACGCCATTTCCAAACGGTTTACTAAAATGGAATAAAATTATATGCGATTTTAATGGGAATAAATCGCACGACTGAATAGTTGGAGAGTCATGTCCTTTACTAGTTGCACTGCACAAAAGTTTTGAAAAGGTTGGCTCGGTAACCAGCAGAGCTTTGGTCTCACTGGCAAATCTGCTAATCTTTGCACATCTTTTGTTGTACCCGTTACCCTCTTAAGTGTTTGCACTGTTGAACATTTTGCTGGAATGCAACTGCACAAAAAAATAGTATACCTGAAATCGAAATAAGAATCCAGAAACGGCATTCGTTCAATAACTTATAGGCTCGACTTTCAATATTATAAGAAAAGTATTTTATAGCTTGAGCTTTTATTCCTTGTTTTCAATGTGAGTTGATGTTGTTTTAGTTGTTTGATCGTCTTGTTGTTATTTTATTTTGTTGCTCTACTGCATGTTGTAAATCGAACTTGTTTTGGCAGATGTTTGTTGGTCAATTTTAAATGGAACCTTTTAAATAAAATGAATTAAAGAAGTGGAAAAGATTGTGGAAAGAAAGAAATTAAATTGGTTTTTAGAGTTATTTGTGTTGTATTTTGTGCTTTGGTGGTTGCTTTCATTTACATACTGGAATTCGGGGGGTTTGCAACATGGAATTTATTTAATTTGTATAACAACACAGTGGCACGGCGAGTCTGGAAAAGAATTATATATTTTAAAAAGAAAAATGAAAAATGTTGCTCAAAATGTACACATCATGAGGAATTCGTGAAGTTCTTATTATTTGCATTAAAACCGGATCGGGCTCATATAGTAGTTAGAACAGGTTGCAAGCAAACTTATTATCAAACACCAGCTAATTAAATGGGGTTTTTGAAGCTTGAACTATTGAACGAGTTTGGTACCCATGCAGTGCCCAACTTGCAAATTAGTTTGATCAAAACATTTTTAATGTTCGGCAGAAGTTTGTCATGAACGCTCAAATGAAAGTTAAGTATTGGCGATTTGCCAAATATGGCATCTCTGCAGGGAAAATAGGATACTGTGACTTAAAAGTGTCCGATTTTTATGACAACTTTTATGCGATCAGAGTTGCGTTTATTTCAACCGGAACAGATAAAGTTTGTTGCATCATATTTGTGTGATAAGATGGCACCAGGAATAATAATGCGATTTTATAAAATAGTAGGAAACCGCTGTTGGATTTAGCTGTGAATCGTACGACTGTTTGGGATTTTGAAAAATGGCCTTAAGATGAATTAAACTGTTAAGAACGAGCATTTTCTCAACTAATTTTCAAACATTCCCCAACTCTTCTAGAAACAAACCAAGTTATTGATAATTGTTCTGCCATGAAGTCTAATAATCGATAAAAACAAGTTATAAAACATTATTATTGGTCTACCTTCTAAAGCAACGCTAGGCAGAAGTGTCAAATAATTGGTAAATTCTCACTAAAAAAAATCAAGTTGAAAAGCCAACTTATTGATACGTTATTATCGAAATATAAGTCATCGACACAATATGAACAATTCCGATAACTTTTTATATTAAAATAAAGATGTCTATAAAATAGTAAAAATGCAAAAGTCGCTTAATCTATAGCTTTTCAATTATAATATTTATTGAAAATTTATGTCGTTGATAACTAATACATACAAATCATATTATCGATAAAACAAAAGAAGTTATCAATAACTGTTTAATAGAGAAGACCAGCCTTTTAGTAAAGTATAAAATTTGAATTTTCTTTATAAACACGGTTTGGTAATGTACATACGTTAACGATAACTATTCTTTATCAAAATAAATTTATCGATAGCTTATGTTTTATACATATTATAGTAATCTATAAACTTAGTTATTGACAACTATCTTGTTGAGGAATTACACTTACAATAATAATTTAAGAAAAAATTCAAGAAAACCATAAGTTTTCTAGAAAAAAATCCTTATCGATAACTGTTTTATAGAAGTGTAAGGTGGAATTAAAATTCAAAGTAATTGGTTTTTTTCTAATTAAAAATCAAATTATCAAAAGCTGTTCAAGAGAAAAAACCAGTTTTAGCTTTTTATTGGCACAGTCGAATTAAGAAAAACTTTTTAATTAAATTCAAAATAATCAGTGTGTTTCTGTAAAAAATCGTTTTATCGATAATGGTTAGTTAAAAAAATTCAGGTATCGATATTTTTCTTTTTTAAAAAAAAATTAAAATTGTTGTTAACCCTTTACAATAAAAATCTAGTTATCGATATTTTTTCCGATAGAAAAAAAGTTACGAGTAAGCTTTTGAAAAGAAAATCAATTCATTTAACGGCCCTACTAGAGAAAATTAAATTATTTGCTTATTGAAAAATTGTTTTCAAAGCCCGGCGAACTTTCTCATTCCTACAAAAGCCTCGTCCAGCCACTTCCAGAAAAGTTACCCCATAATTTACAGTTCACTACTCGAACACTATCGATTATTCTATTTCGTTTCATTCAATTACAATGCCGATATATCTCACGACTTGCTTATCTCTTAAATCAGATCTCTCAAACCCTCCAACCATATTCGTGTATTAACAAAACAATTATCTACACAATTTTTCCTTTTTGTTTTTTTGCCTTGCCTTGTTTTTGTTGTTGTTGTTAATTTTATTATTTTGTTTGCTATTTTGTTGTTGTTCATTCTGTGTAATAATTTGAAATGACGAGTTGTTAATGACTGTTCAATAAGGCTAGACGAAGGCATCGGTATGAGTATGATGCCGTTGCATCTGTGTGTAGTCAGAATAGACAGGAGGAAGGACGCATAAGAAAATACAAAATCCGTAATGACAAGGCCTGCAACAACAGCTTGTTGTAATATTTGCAAGTATTGTTTAAAAAAAAAATTAACAACAATAATAACAAGAGAATAGCAACAACAAAAAAACAACAAAATTAAAAGATGATAAACAACCGAGGTGGTAACATGAATTTTAATTCATCTGAAGGCAACAACTAGAATGTGCAAAAAGCTTTAGCTTTTAGATAAAATACACTAGAAAAAATCGAGTGAAAGCAGGTGGGGTGGAATCAGATTGCAGCGAACCAGGCCAGGCTAGACAGAGGCCAATTTTCAAACTCATATGAAATTTATTTAGTGGCAGCGGGGAACGTCTTTAAGGATAATTCTAATCGAACATATTTTAGAATTGAACGCATATAAATTATTCCGAATCGTGTCAAACCGCACAAGTTGAATAGCAAGTTTCCTGGTTCGGTATCTCGTTTTTGTTGCAAGCCCTTAATCAAACCATTGTAAAATGTATTGTATGAGAGCTTCATACAAAACAAGTTCAGGACAAAATTACCGTCCTAAGCAAAGTCCAAACGCCTAGTTGGTAAGCACTTATGGCATCAAATGTAAGCCCATTCGGTATTTTGTTTTTAATGCAAGCCTTTAATCAAACAATTATAAAGTGAGTTGTATGAAACCTTCATACAAAATAAGTTCAGGACAAAACTAACATCTGAAGCAAAGTCAGAGCGCTTAGTTGGTAAGCACTTATCGCATCAAACGTGAATCCATTCGGTATCTCGTATCTATAGTCAAACCATTACAAAATGGATTGCGTCAAACCTTTGTACAAAACAGATTTTAGCCAAAGTCAGAGCGCCAAGCTCTTACGAATTTGAATAAATTTTTTTTTAAAAGACAGCAATTATGATAGAAAAGAAAGGCAGAGTACCTTCCTTCAGCGCTTCTGGTATGCGACTACTGTTAAGAATTATAATAATTTTTATTAATACAGAAGAAGTCAAGGAGTTGATGCTTAGAGGGCAGCTTTCTTTCATTTGATCTAAAATGTTTGCTGGTAAATTCGGTGAGTAGTGTACTCTAGAGATATTAAAGCCCTGGAGATAAATTAATCGAAATTAATGGTTACCCTGAATTGGGTATCAAACTTATGATATTGGCGATTTGTAACTGACGAACTTTTCCAACAGTTCGGCCAACGATAAATGTGGTTTGTTGGATGAACAATTCATCAAAATCGATTAAATGCGAAGTTTCCATACAAGCCCAAAAAAAGGAATATTTGCTTTACGTTCTTTAAGATGCGAACCTTTAGGTTATAAAACAAGTTTGATGGCTTTTTTGCGTCCTATTGCTATAACAGTTTAGTAGTAAACCAGCTGAAGGCATTCGACAAAACTCTAATCAATATAAATTCAAATAACTTCAAACAATGTTTGATCCAAACTAGTTCAAGACAGCTCCACTACCAGAAGCTTACATTGTAGAGTTGTGGGCTTTTTGAACTGAAATAATTTCTGCGCACAAATCGAGAGGTAAAAATGTAAATGTAAAGAAAAAAACCTAAAATGCTTTTGAAGTAGAATTTCGTCCCAAAGCTCATTTGAAGTAGCATCACCGGTATGGCCCAAGTCAAAGCACAAAGTTTTGTTCGAACATAGCGAAATCCCTTGAATTGAACGAGTTCATTTCAAGTCAACTGTGAAGCCCTGCTGCCTTCCATAGTTGTTCACTTCATGTTCGATGCTGATCGTTTGGCAGCATCATTTCGCTCAGTGTTTCCTTCATGCTATATTTTTTTTGCTGCATTTTTGTTACGATTTTCATTGCTTGTTGGCAATAAGTAGTTTAATATTTGTTGCTGTTTTGTGGCACCAATATTAATGTTGTTGTAGGCAATTGGTAGCAAAATATGATGTATTAAAAAAAAAGGAAAGCAAAAACAAAAAGAAAAAAAAATTGCATATTTCCGAAGCAGCTGTTTGCAATTCTTTAAATAAGATTTGTAGATTTTTTTCCTGCGCAGACTTTTTGAAAGACATAAAAATTGATGAAGTGCTGCTGAAGCAGCTACATACGCGTAGAATCATCCACATCAACGTTGTCGCCATCATCGTCACTAAAGTCAGCAGCCAACAGCAACATCATTATAGTCTTCCTCAACGTCAACATTTTAAGGCATCTCGCATCATCATCATCATCATCATCATTATGTGTAAAGATCCAGCAGTGTAAAGAGTAACACGACAATTTTGTTATTCTCGTTGTTATTTTTACTTCCTTCGCCCCGCTTCAAATCAAGTGGCTGACAAACAGACTTTGGTATGGCAATGTTTTATACCTGTTGCCTCGAAAGAGGCGTCACAAAGACCATGTTTAATAATGGTTTTTGCCTGCCTGCCTCCCTGCCTGCCTGCCTCCCTACCTGCCTGCCTGTTTGTTCGTTCGTTGTTGTGTCATGTTCTTCTTCAAAATGTGTATGTGAGTTTGCTTGAAGTCAATGCCACTTGTTGTTGTGGAATTCTGCTTTAGAAACCAATCCAGTTTATGCAGGAATATGGAAAGAACTACAATACGTGTATCTTTTACTTTTTATTGCTTGCAGTCAGTCAGTCACTCATTGCGTTCATGGTTCCTTATTAAATGTAAACTGAAGATTAAAGTCTTAAAAGCGTCCTTTTTTTGTGACTGCTGGTTTATGAAACTGCGCCAAATGCTTGATTTCTAACTGGAGTCCTGTGTTGTGCAAAAATGTAAAACATCTGACAATTGGCTGGTATGAAGAGGCTGCTGCATCTATATTTAATGGTATAATTTAATTTGTTATTGTTGTTGTTGTATATTTAATTAAGAGCGTTGATTATGATGACCCGACAGCTTTTAATTCATTGAAATTACCCAGCTCCTTTTAGGCGTTTTATAGCCTTGTCCAACAAATTTTGTAACTATCCATTAAAGTGATAAATTTTCAAAACAAAAAATCGATAACTCTCAGAATAGCAGGCGTTTCACAGTTTCTAGGCGAGTGGCGCTTTGCATATGGAATATAAAAATTAGTAACACTCTTCTCGCAAACATATTTAATTATCGATTATTTTTTGTATTGTCTTAACAGTTGAGAAGTGCTCTTTGTAAAAAGTTTCCGGAGATCTACATCATTGGCAGTATATAGTCTATGAAAAATTTAACTTAACGATCCATATTGTTTGACAACCTATACACTTGATAACTCTTAAAAAATCGATAACTTCTTGTCTATATTCTTTGTTAAAAAAAATTTAGCGATAGCTTTTGTTTTTTTAAGTCGCTTTCCTTAACAAGAATGTTGTAAAAAAATTCAAGTTGTCTGTCAATCTCTTAAATATACAGATATCGATTAATTGTTGTTTGTAAAAAAATATCGATAACTGCGTCGCATAAACTGCATTTCTAATGGGTATATCAAGTTATTGATAGTTTTTTTTAGGAAAGCTATGCTACAGAGAATTTTCAACAAAGATAGTTTATGAATAGCATATTTCTGTAATCGATAAATTTATACACAACATTTTTTGGAAACAGAAAATAAATAATAGAATAATTTGCGAATGTCCACAAACACTTCTCGCTATTGCCCTTATTTTTCCGCTACCGGCTCAATGTGTAACATTGTTAGAGGAAAACCCTTGAACGTATTTGTTCCATAGAAAGTTTACGTCATCTGTTGCTTTTCCGCGGAACGCTAAAAATTTATCAACAACTCCTTCATAGAAAAGACATGTCGACTATAAATTTTCGTTTGGAAAATTCTGTTCTCAATTAGAATTTGCGTCACTCACATTTTTCCTGAGGAAATGCCACATTTTTTTATTAAAAAATTTAATTGAAAACTTTGTTGTTTGTAATCCAAATCATCGATAACTAATATTAAATTGCAAAAAATTAATTAAGTAATAGTGGCATATGTTAATATTTTACTCATGTCCTTAAGATTGTACCAGCTTTACTAGAAAAAAGTTGCTTTGATATATTTTCTATAGAAACGAAAATTTATCGATAATTTTTCTCTGGTAAAATATTTGTGATGACAATAAGTTTTATAAAGAAAACTTATCTATACATATTTTTCTATTGAAAATCCAACACATTGATAAAGAAAAAAATTGCTTTGATATATTATCTATAGAAGCGAAAATTTATCGATAATTTTCTCTGGTAAAATATTTGTGATGACAATAAGTTTTAGAAAGAAAACATTTTTATCGATATTTTTCTATTGAAAAAATGCTATAAAACCGGAAGTTTTTATAGCATTTTAGTACAGTTCCAATAGATAAAATTCTTTATAACTTTTAAATAGATTTCAATTTACGTGTAATTTTCGAAGCTCATGCTATCGATAACTTTGAAGATTTTTATATAGCATTTCAGTACAGTTCCAATAGGTAAAATTCTTTATAACTTTTAAATAGATTTCAATTTACGTGTAATTTTCGAAGCTCATTCTATCGATAACTTTGAAGATTTTTATATAGCATTTCAGTACAGTTCCAATAGGTAAAATTCTTTATAACTTTTAAATAGATTTCAATTTACGTGTAACTTTCGAAGCTCGTGTTATCGATAACGTTGAAGATTTTTATTGCCTTATTTATCGATAAAAGTATATATCTATACTTACACATATATGTATATATATGTCTTAAAAAAATATATTTTCTAATGATGTTTCTTGGCCTGCTTTTCTGCAGCACATTTAAGCCATCGTATTCCCCTTCACTTTCTCCCTCCTCCATCTATAGTATATCTGCTTTAGAAATATAGATTCCTTTCATTTATCTGAAATTTGAAATACTTTCTTTCTTTCTTGTTTTTAATGGTTTTCCCAAATAATAATGTAATTTTAATGTTGCGCATCGGTCTCTTGCATTCTTGCGGTAAAATGAGATAAAAACTTTATGAACTTGAAAGTCATTAAAAACTTCAAAATCCAAATAAACGTAAATAAAAAAAAAAAAATTTAGTGGCTTTTTATGTGTAAATTTTATTGCTTTTAATAACTTTTTTACTCAAAAAGTAATTAAATTTCTGGCATAATTTTTTTTTATAATAAAAAAAAAGTAAAATATATTTTTTTCCATGCAGACAAGGTAGAAACTCCATAAATTAAAGTGGCATGGAAAATGTAGGGGAATTTATAAGAACCACTTTATGCAAATATTCAAAATGGAAAAAAGCACAGAAATTTGGGAAATATTCAAATTAAATTCTGGAAAACTTCAGTGATGCCCCTCTATAAGCACAGACGAAATAACGCCAATCCTGTATGAAGTACTTGTGGCATTACACTCTTTTTTACGGTATATGACTGCTTCCGCATTCAGTTCTAGAAGACCTAGAAAATATAAATTTGATCAAGAAATATATTTTACTATTTTAGAGGAGTCTAGTTGAAACCGCAAAATAGCAAGTGGGGATTATTTTACCCTACATAAATTGCAAAGCTTTCCCCTTGGCTCCAAAGAAATAGCTAGACATCATGACTAGCATGTCATGTGTCAATACTGACAGCCAATGGCTGACTACCAAACCGTAACGCCCATATGTATGCAATCCTACTACGCCAATGGCGGATTTTCGAACTTAAACTCGCTAAAGAAAAGTGCTAGTCAACGCTAGAAAGAATTGATATATTATCGGGAAACTTTTATTATTCTCGTAACAGTTTTCGTATAATTATATCTAAATGGCCAGCTGTCAAATGGTTACTTACGGTTGGCAACTTTTTGCAGAAGGTGGGCAATCCATCTATATTGAGTTATTATGTTTATATAAAAAACTATATATTTGTAACCAATAGAAAGAAAAAAAAAATTTTTTTGTGGCTGCTCGGAAGTTTGAAGTGACAGCTTAAAAGGTTTCCAAAGCCTCCAACGATTTTATGTTCAAAATTACATTTCCACAGCTGCTACAATGGTTGTGCTCCCACAGCTAATATCCACCTTTGAATCAATTGCAAGGACTTTTGCTTATGCAAAGAAATTCTCGCGGAAAATTTTTTGGAGGATTTTAAACCCCCTTAAGATTTCGGTTCAAACCTTTCCTGGTCCTTTCGATTTCTGATTTATGTCTAGAACTCGCAGATAATTTAGTTCGAAAATTAATTCAAAATTTAATGAACTGAAATTGAAACAGTTAAATATATTCGCTTGATTAAAAAAAAGGTAAATAAATATTTGTTGCTTTTTATGTGAGGGCAGAAGGCGTACCGGCCTTCGAAAGACTTTAAATACCCTATTTTACTTAGAGCTGGTACCCACGTTTTCTGACTACAGTTTTGATCTTCTGATGAGGTAGCAAATAATCATGACTCAAAAACCATTTTACTCGCATACGTGAACGAAACTGGAACAAGAAAACTAAAGGTGCAGCAAGGAAGTAACCGATGAGTATTTCAAGGGGTTAAAAAAATTGTATAACCACTCTGTTTATATTGCAAAAAAAAAACGAAAAATATTCAAAATAAGTTGTTTCTCTTTATCAGGCCGGAAACTTTTTAACCCTCCTTCGTAAAAGCTTTAAGAATTTCTTCATATTTTACAATTATTCAAAGCATGTACCTCTCCGAAAATCTTAAATTAATTAAAAAAATATTAATATTTAGCGGAATTATTAATTGTAACTTAAAAAAATTGGAATTTGTCAATTGAGGGGTATCAGCTGTGGGGTACTTATTTTAGTTTATATTCGTTGTTCTAATTATTGAATCTAGAATTTTATTTTTAGACAAATGATTCATGCATATTTTCCTTTCACAGACTCTATTTTTATTTTCTTGTTTTTCCTTTTTGAAAGGAAAATATCTGCGAGCATTAATTTAATTTGTTATTTCGTGAAACATAAACTTCTGCTGTTAAGTTGCAGCAAATAAAAATTTGCATATTCAACACTCTGCTTGTCAGTTATTGTACGTGTATTGAGTGCGTACGCATTTAAATTAAGCACGCGTAGCTGAAAAACAAGCATTCAAACCACATCTCGTAAAACAAGTCTAAAGGATCCCAAAATGTAAATCAAGCTGGAGGACTGATTATTGTTCCAAGTCAGCTTGAAAGAGCACAACTGCAGAAAAAGTTGTCTTGGATTTCTGTTTGCTACGTTTTTCTTTAAAGGAAAAAGTTCATTTAAACAGCACGCCTCATTTGTAAGAAGGCAGGCATTCAGGTTTTAAGTATTTCGTAATTTCTTCCCTTCTTACTTGGCTGCATATTTACCGAAAGAATTAAATTCCTGTGGCAAAAGTAAACGGCTGGAATGTACGAAATGTAAAATGAAGTGTATGGAGTATGTGAGCAGTTAATTAAGATTTAGCGAGTTTGAAATTTAAACTATTTTAATTTGAAAGTTTTGAAAGCTGCCAGTTAAAATTCAGATTTATTTCATAAATATTTTTAAATACATTTTAATAGTAAAAGCTTTCGCTGCAATGAGCAGTATTGCGATCTCGGTTTCTTTGTTTTACAATATGATAAATTTTATATTCGAATTCTTTAGACTTAAAGCTTTTGTTCTTTGATATCTGGTTGCCTATAGTGAGCTTCTTCAGAGAATTTTAGCAAATGACAAAAAAAAATTAAAATAAATAGTGTCTAAAGTGCCAAAGGTTGGCGAAATAAAAATTAAGGGTTAAGATACCACCAATTGAAAATAATGAATAATATCAACTTGTATGCTCCATCTCTCTCACCCTCTCTCACTCTCTCTCTCACTCTCTCCATCTCATTGCTAAATACCTTAATTATATATATAAATATTTTTTTTTTTTTTGGCTCAATTTTAGACAATTGTGTCAGGCAGTTTCCAATGCCTCTTGTAGCCAGAGCTGATATTTCTCGCGATTTTTGGCCACAAATTTTTAAAGTGTTCCGATTTACCTATTTTTCGTTTAAAAATTTTGAGTTTTTTTAAAATGTTGATGAGTTGTATTCATGGCTTATTGCCAAACTATTCCTTATCGGCATCAAAATTGAACAATATCGGAATTAACAGAATTGCTAATAACTCGGTTAATTTGTATAGTGAACTTTCACATGGATGATTGAAAAGTCTCGGTTATAAAACACTAAATATGAATCTTTTTAAAAAGAATTCTAATAAAAATTTAAAATCTTACAAATAAAAAGTTACTTTCAGTTTAACGATTTCATCAAAATCATCTGGCAACTCTGATATAACTAATTTTTCTCTCATTCCTATCTCTAAAAAGCTCAAAGCCTTTATAACAGTTTTGTAAATTTTTCCACTCTTATTAAATGTCTTCTTTAAGCAATAAGGAATACCAGGATCGAATATAGAGCTCCAGCCGATTTCAAAATCAGTATATAGTAGATTATTTTTCACGAATTCCATGTTTACATATAAAAATGAAAACTGTAAAGTGTTGGGCTTTTAAAGGGGGCGATAACTTTAAACGTATATTGATTTGATTGAATAAAAGCAAAACGTTTCTGAAATGCTCGGAAGTATCGTTTTTAGACCTAGTTGTACGTACTTTCATACCATTCCATTTTAGGCCAGAGATTTTTATTCTGAAAAATTTGTATTTTCCTTATATTTTGAACAATGATATCTGAAATGTTGTGAAATATAATTTCCTGTAAAGTTAAATGGCTGTAAGAAGAAAATGTTAAAAGTTCATGCTCTCTGAGCGAGATGTTGCAGCTAGCAGAGAGGTAATGGAAATGAAGCTAACAGGCAGAGTTACGGAAAGCCTGCTTTCAGTAAATTTGGTCCACACATTTGAGATAGTAGATAATATAATGGTCAAGCTTTGTTAAGAAAAGAGGACTATAACTTCGCTTACACGCTTGACAATTAATACGAGTAGGTGCGAGCTTTTTATGTGGAAAGTATTCAAGAATTTAAAAAATGTCGAAATTCATAAAGGAAGTTTGCCAAGGCATTCTATTTGTATGTCTAAATCACTTTAACATAATAAATTATTATCTTTGCCTCTAAGATATCTTGTTCGAATTATTCATTGACGTTACCCCGTGGAATATTTCAATCAGCCATACATCATTCAAGCCGCATTTGAACTGCTTTAGCAACTGTGTTTACCTCATTTTTCTTCTGAGAAATGCTTCGTAAAACGTGGTTTTATCTTTCCTTTTTTACACACCTGTTATATTCCTTTTGCATTCTCCCCTAAAGCATGTCTGAGCGGGGTACTCCAATAGTGTTTAAAGATATTTAATTACTTTAAAGCTCTGCGCCACAGATAACAAGACAATTTCTTGATAATCATTTTCATATTATACAGTTCAGATAACGAACACTGGAAACACACACACACACACACACAAAAGCTTCGCTTACTGGACACGAAAAGATACCCATCTCTCAACATTAAATTACAACAGCCATAATCTGAATTGTATGATTTCTGTGCAACAATATCAGCTGATGAGTATTTAAATGTATTTCTTTTGTAAACGTTTCCTTTAAGCATTCCTTAGCTGGCAGGCTGTGCGGCAGTCAGGCAAGCGGCCATTCGTTACTGCTGACTGTCTCTGGGTACCTAAAGATAATGCTTTCCACATTTTTATGCACTTTAACGCGTACAAAATTTAAGCGAACCTTTAAATGTTGATTGTCAAGGTATGTTTTTTTTTTTTTTTTGTTAAATGGGGGCCTGGGCAACACATGCACAATGGACAAAACCAAATTGTATGATGAGGTGTATACTTACGAATGCCATACAATATATTCACATCTTTTGATTGGGTCTGCTATTAAAACTTAAAAGAGCTGAAGTTGAAGCTGCTTTTTTCATGCCACTTTGCTAAAAGGCGGCTTAAATACAAAAGAAACGAAATTCCATTTAAACTGGAGCTCCTTAAGCATGCATTAAAGCACAGTATGAAAAAGAAGAAAAACGAATTTGAAGAGCTGTACATGGGCAAACAGGATCGAATTTTATTTGCGTCTTTGTTCAAATATATTTGTCTCCCAGCCAGGTTCGATTCGAACAAAGCAAAAGTTAGTTGAACCAGCTATAGTTTGTTATATTATTCATTACAAATAATATTAATGCGCGGGGTATTTAGGCAGTTTAATTGAATTGGTTTTGTAGTACGCAAAAGCTTTAAATGTGCTTCGAAATCCTTCATTTTGTTGTGTGCCTTAGAAATTGTTTATTCTTGGGAAATCTATCGAGTGTCAATGGCCTTGATCACAATAAATCATTTCCATCATTTGCCGTTGCCTCCATAGGCGAATGGATAATGAACAGCCTACTACAAAGGAGGTTGCAGGTTCAATTCCTGCCCAGACCCTGAGTTTTTTCCTCCGAACAAGCCGAAAGTTTTGCACTTTGATTTCGGGCTCAAAAAGCCCTGTCTTTTTTTTAAATTTGG
Source organism: Ormia ochracea (assembly GCA_963402855.1). Lineage (NCBI taxonomy): Eukaryota > Metazoa > Arthropoda > Insecta > Diptera > Tachinidae > Ormia > Ormia ochracea. The sequence goes on along the minus strand of OY727107.1, from coordinate 10,724,277 downwards.
TAAAGGATTAGGGAAGTGTGTTGGAAACTAAACGAGTACAGAATAGACTTATACTAAACACGTGTTCATTACACTGGCTCAGTTGTGTTTGAAGCAACATTTGATTCGATTGCTAGTTGCCTTAGTCATGTCAACATTAGCCAACTAATATATAATTTTGGAGTCGACAGCAACATCACAAAGAGTTGACATTGAATACTTCATTAAATAAAAATGTAAATTTTGAAACTGCAAAAACAATTGCCTGAATTGTTAATACATTTCTAATATTAATTTTCTAATGTTGTTTGCTATTAAATAAACATTTCCACTCAAAATCGATAACCTAACCCATTTTTGTAATCGGCTAACCGTGCAGCTTCCTTTTCAACAAAAAAAAAATATTCCCTTGTGTAGTCAAGCTGTCTGTAAATTTTTACAGTCGTTAGCCCCCTGAAGTCAATGTGTTACTTGCCAGTTGAGTTTACAACAATGTTTGATTCGAACAGAGAGCAACCCGATATTGTTGTAAATGAACACATTGAAATTATATGACTTTGATTTAGAAGAAGTAAGTCAAAGTTATGATGATAAAAAATGAATCTCGAACCAACTCGCAGTAGATCATTTAAGAAGTTAACTAAAAGTATAATCCGAACTAGAACAAGTTTGATCAAACAAAAGGCAACTAGTGAAATTTTTAAATTTAACTTTGTCTCTTCTGTCTCTCTATTTATGAATATTATTATTGAAGAAGATTTAATTGTAATTGGGACAAGGAGAACATTTAGGAAATTAACCAAAAGAATGATCCGAACTAGAACAAGTTTGATCAAACAAAAGGCAACTAGTGAAAATTTTAAATTTAACTTTGTTTCTTCTGTCTCTCTATTTATGAATATTATTATTGAAGTATATTTAACTGTAATTGGGTCCCAGCGGCAATTGCCAATGAGTGGCTCAACCCATACTCGTGTACAGCACATTTAAGGAGAGTCAAACATGGAATAAATGGAATAGTTTAGTTTTCTACTTTATTTTAAGTAAACTGGAGCACATCTACTTGCTCGCGGAAGGTGTAAGGATCTTTAGTAATGGTGATGGGTCTCTATATGTAAATAGTTTGATTACAATATAATAGAGTCCTGTCAAACTCATTCCCTTTGAATCAAACGGCGTTGCAAATCCATTCTAATTACATCCATTCTTTTTTTTTGTATCGTCCTTTGGATAGAACCTCTCAGGTTTCAGTAAGAAAATGCCAACTAAGTGAACAAATTAAAAAATTAAAGGAATTTTAAAAAGCCAGTTCAAACTTAATTACAGAAAACGCCTCAACAAATGGATTACGTAATTGGAAAATTCTATAAATTTATACAAAGTTTTTCGAGGTCTGAAAAAGGACAAGGATTGGAGGAGTTTGATGAAATAAACTTAAAAGAAAAATCATTGTCGAATGTTATCAAACTCATAATGCAAATTACTTCAGAATTAATTTCCAATCGAACATGGGACGTAATTTAAATGAGTTTGATCGGGCTTTCGAACTAGAGTTCGAAACGTTCTATATTGAAAGTTAGCACAGCTCGGCAAATTTACTTTGAAGTGTTTTTGCCTTTTAGGCCAAAATTTCAGCTCATTCTCGTTCATCACAACTGATGGACGCAAGTCTGATGCATACAATTGATTTGTCCCGAAGCGATATTTTGAAAACATAAGGAGTAGGGCGCTTTTGAAATTACATTTGCTTCTAAAGATTTTCTCTCTCCAGCACTTTTGTGTAGCGAAAAAACACCAACCATATTATATACAGCCGGTATATAAATGTATGGCAGACGGTTTAATGTATGATATTAAGAGACGAATGGGCCCCAACAATAACAACAACACCATCAATATTTGGATGTAAAAAAGCAAAAACAAAATATCATTTTAATACGTTTTTTCCCCTCCCTTTTTTTCGGCTGGAAAGGGCAGAGATTGGTTTAAGAGCCGACCGACATCAACTTGTCTGTCAGAGAAAACGAATCTCAGACTATTATTATCGATTTTTAAACAATAAAAAATTATCTTAATTTCAGTTGTTGGGCCCCTTAAAAAGGCCTTAAGTTACACTATTTAATATTTAAACATTTATGGGATTGGCCAGCTGGCAGCTGGCAAGTCGCGCTAAGAGATCAAATTGGTGCCATAGAAAATGTTATGGAAAATTTTTTTTAAGTTTTCTGAAAGTGAAAAATGCTCCTTCCCCAAACCATTTTCCGAAAGTTTCCATTTTTGGTCTCAATTTGAATTAATCTTTTACGCAATATATTTTCTCTGCAGAGAAGAGAAATTTTGCTTTCAAGTCTTTTACTGCCCTCAACTGTCCTCTGCATTTGTGAGTAAAATGGCTTTGCCCCCCATCATTTTCCGAAAGTTTCCATTTTCGGCCCCAATTTACATTAATCTTTTCCGCAATATATTTTCTCTGCAGAGAAGAAAAATTTGGCTTTTAAGTCTTTTACTGCCCTCAACTGCCCCCTGCATTTGTGAGAGAAAAAAAGAAGGAACTGCGACAATTGATGATGTTGCCGAAAATTTATGCCTCCTCCTTGTGCTTTATCATTTCGCAATGATTTCGCAGGCATTAAAAAATGTTTGCTACCTTCAATTTTCATACTTTCAAATAATTGTACAGCTCTGTCTTCACTTTCAACTATAAAAAATTTGATTTAATTCGAATCACTATTATTATTATACGGTTTTCTTAGTTAAGATTTATTCTCTTTTAAAGCAAGAAAAACAACAACACCAACAACAACAACACCACCAAACCCGCAAAGAAATGGGGCCTTTAAATTATAGTGTCTTTGCTTTAAATTCTACTCCATTACGAGGGCATTAAATTGCTCTGCTTCTGAACGGAAACGGTCCACTTCTGCACTCTTTTAGTTAGAAATTAGCTTTAAACGAAATGCAAAGCTTTTTGTGTTTCTTTATTGGCCTTAAACTTTTTTTGTATATATATTTTTTTTTTTCTTTTTAAAGAGAAAATAATAATTACGGTGTTTGAAAACATATTCCAAGACTTCTTCAATGAATGAATCACTTTTAAATTTTGTATGAATTAATTGCTGGTTAAACTAAAGTAAAGAAAAAAAATTAATTAGATAAATATCTGCAAATCTAAGAACGGATGTTTAATTTTGTGTTCATTATTAAAAAAAAAAAAAAAAAAAAAAAAAAAAAAAAAAAAAAAAAAAAAAAAATCCTGTGAACTGGATTTAGAAAAAATCGATGAGGTAATTCTGGCATAATCTCATTTTTTCTTATGTTGGGTACTCTTCTTCTGGGGCCAATTTTCTCCCCGACTAGACTCTTTATCCTTCCAAAAACTTTTTAAAGCTGTAAATATTCACTCGATTGTAGTCCATCAGATACCATCAGATTGACCAGGGAACTATTGAAGAAAATTGGCAGGATACTCGAAATATAAAATTAATTAGTACCCCACACTTTATCGATATAAAAATTTTCTGAATTTCTTTTACTTTATTTTATTTTGGTAAATATTTAAAAAAAATTTTATTTATATTTACTAAATTTACTATATATATTTTATCCAGAAAAGGATAACAATAAATAAAAATATGCTATATAGAAGTGGCACTTAGCCAAAGTGCTAAAATATTAATTTAAACGTTTTCCACTTCTTTAAACTTCGATTGTCATAAGAACCAAAGTTTGTCTTTTCTAAAAAGTACTTTTTCCGAAAACCGCATCTTTGTAAAAAGCATCATTTTTGAATTACATACTCTATAAATCATATTACATATATATATACCTCCTTCGAAATTTGTTCTTTTCAATTGTGGTCTTTTCCGGAAAGTGTCTATTTGAAAAAGTACTATTTAAATACTATTTAATATACATATATACTAAACTACTATATATACTATACTACATACTGTACTATATACTATACTATATATACTACTATACTATATAAGTACTATTCAAACTTGTATTTTAAATGTATTTTCTAAAAACCATCTTTTTAAAAGTGTATCCTTTCAAAAGCTACCAATTCCTAAAACAATCCCACAGAAAAGTACCACTTTAAGTATATTTGTAATGGAGCAATTTCCGAGTTGGAATAAATATTAAATATTTAAGGTACTTTTTTCAAAAAATATCTCTTGAAAAAGTATCATTTCAAAGCAGTACTTTTTCCTGAGGGTGTCTTTCTAACAAAGTACCATCTCGCGAAAATACATATAAACATAAGTACTTTTCCACGAAATACTTTATGAAAGACATGTCTCTTTTAAAAAGTATCGCCTAAAAAAATTATTTGCAAAAATTAATTATATATTTCAAAGGACCTTTTTAAAAAAAATCTCTTATCAAAAAATGTTACTTCAAACAGCACGTTTTCAAAAGAATCCTTTTTTAAAAAAAAATAAAAGTATATATTAAAAAGTATATATAGTATATATTAAAAAGTATATATTCAGAAAAGTGCCATTTCGATAAGGGGACATGGAAAGAAACTTGTATTTAGCATAACAGAGTCCTTCAAGAAAGTGTTGTCTCTGAAGTGTAACTTAAGGAAAAAAATCCTTTTACAAGTAAAATTACTAAAAGTATCCTTTACAAAAAAGGCTTTATGAAAAAAAAATCTCTTTTTTTGCAAAGAGTTTCAGAGTTTTCTACATGGAGTTTTACCGAGTTACATAGATTTCCGATAAACATTTTGCTTAAATATAAAAACTTGATTTCATTAAATGTTTTCCACTTTGTATATTTATAAAAACAAAAATCTCATAAAATAAACGAGAATTACTAGACAAGATTTTGTCTAACAGTCGCTTTTCACTACGCCAATGTTTTTGCTTTTCTCTCATCAACAAGCATACAATCACACTTACCCAATAAGGCTTATGAGTATAAATGCTCATGCTAAGATTGCCAGCAAGGATTGCCGTATGAAATAAATTAAAGTTAAACAAAAAATTTATTGATTTAATAACAGAAATGTACTGGAATGAAAATTTATTTCAAATAAAATATTCGTGTGTATTATTTTTCTCCGCTGTGGCAGGACGGAACTCTGATTGAATGTGCTTTATCACTGACCTGGTCCTAAATCACATTCTTTTATTTATATTCTAGTTCTGACAACTGCAACAGGTTGTTATTACTCTGGCCAAAGTTTAGCCAAATCGTAAATCTAAAGCTCTGCAATAGTTATCCCAATGAAAGTAACCAACGAAAATAACTTAACACATGAACGGACACATGCTGTGCCACTCTGTTGTACACGTACAGCAGCCATTCCATTGCAAGTCAGGTTTAGAAATTCCAGCAATAACTCGTTGTTGTGTGTGGCAGGCCAGGCTCCTCCTTAGCTTTCCGTAAGAAAAATTATTTGAAAACAGCGAAAGCTCCAACTGCATTTTTTTTTTATTTATTTAAAACTGAAATGAAATAAAAATAATATTTTGTACAATTTATATTTATTGATCGAAAATTTAAGCATACAAAAAACAAGATCATACAGTCGGCAACTGAAGCAGACAAACACTGTTGGGCGACATGAATGAACATACGGACGGCCGGTCGGACATATTGTTAGCTGGACAGAAATAGTTTTGTAAGCCATCCTTAATAAATCCACTAATAAATTTTGCTGTTACAGAATGATCAAATAAATAATGGCAGACATTTTTTATTCGCATCACTGGCAGCGAAAGCGTGATAAAATAATTCAATGCAATTTACAACGACTTTGAAATTCGCTACTCTAGTGAAAAAATAAAAGCAAAAAAAATTATTTTAAAAAGCTGTCAAAAGCATAAAACTTTCTTACGCCCGATAATTTGAAAGGGAAACAATTTTTTCATAAATTTTTGAATTTTATAATTAATTTATTTATAAAAATAAAAACACTAGAACTTTCCGTTTATCGGCGAAGTACTTGTTTCATATTTTAAATAAAAAATGTATTTGAAAAATAAAAAAAATTCCCCTGCTTGAACAAACAAATTTCTCAATAATTAATTTCCTCTTTATTCTCCTTAAAAATATCCTTTTAAAAAAAAATTGTTTTTTTTGCAAAGTCCTTTTTTTGAAAGGACTTTTTGCAAAGTCCTTTTTTTGAAAGGATACCAGAGTATTTTATGAAAAAGACTTGTTTTGAAATATTGCTGTGTAGACAATGTATGTTTCTGCGTATTTCCCCTGAAATTGCAAAATTTGACAGATCAGACAAATTTGTCTGATGACGGGTAGAAATTTTTTGTATGGTATCTATGCATATGATGAAAAAATTTCTTTTCCTTCCAGTCTTTTCAACTTTTTAAATTATTTGGTTTTTAAATTTGCAATGTTTTATTATCGTACAGATTTTTAAAAATGTCTTTAATTTTTTCTTTAAAATTTCTTTTTTTTTTTTAGAAATTTTTTATAAAAAATTTCATTAAAAATGAATTTAATTCGTTTTTTACAAAAAAGTTTTTTTAAAAACATTTTAAAATATCGCATACTATATCTGAAAAAAAGACTGGTAAAACTTTCTATGTTTATTCTTGGTTGCTCTTGAATTGGCAAACGAGAATTTTAAAAGTTCTCCAAAAAAATTTTAGTCAGACACGTTTTTTTCTTTTACTAAAAATATTTTCGGTTTCACAAAAAAACGAAAATAAATTTTTTTTAAAATAGGAAATAAAACAAGTTTGCCCGCTTATAGAATTCCGCAAAGAATTCCTTCACTTTATGTCTGACAAATTTTTTTTAAAAAAAATGTCTAAAACAATTTTTTTTAAAAGTAAATCTTAACAACAAAAATTTAAAAAATTATAAAAGTTTTAAACAAATTTTTACCAAAGAAATATAATTGGGCAATTCCGTCTGTTCATACTGCAAATTTTGTCGATTGTCAGACAAATTTTGTTATTCGAAAAATGTAAAATATTTTAAATATTTTAAAAAAGTTTTAATTATTTTTATACGAAATACAAAATTTTCATACAAATTATCTGCTTGCCAATCAATTAAATTAAGAAAATTTTTTTTATATCTCAAATATATTTTTTATTTAAAAAATTAAATAGAACAAGTTTTCTTTTCTGGTAACCGACATATTTGACTGAACAGACAAACGAAGTTTAATTTTGCAAAAAAAAATTTTTTTTTATTAAAAAAAAATTTTATGAAAATTTTAATTTTGATAAAATCGATGTTTTTGAAAAATACATATTTTTTTTTATCATACCCGACAAAAATGTCTGATTGCCCCAGAAAAGTTTTAATTTTTAAAATTTGTTTATTTAATAAGTGTATTATAAAAAGCATTAATAATAAAATGTATGGTTTTAGAAAATAAATATTTTTTTCTTAACAGACAAATTTGTCTGAGCAGACAAGAATAGTATATCCTTACAAAGGTTGCTTTACTATGTAATAAATAAAATAAAAAAATATTTAATTTTAAAATTATGCTTTCAAAACATAAATATTTTTCTGACAACCGACAAAATTTGTCTGATCATACAATAAAAGTTAAATTTCTCTAGAAAGATTTTTTATTATGTAAGAAATCAAACAGAAAAAAGCATTGATGGTAAAATGATGTTCTTAGAAAAGTAATATTTTTCTGACAACCGACAAATTTGTCTGAGTAGACAAGAATAGTATATCCTTACAAAGGTTGCTTTACTATGTAATAAATAAAATAGAAAAATATTTAATTTTAAAATTATGATTTCAAAACATAAATTTTTTTGACAACCGACAAATTTGTCTGACCCGACAAGAAAAGTGCGATTTTTTCAAAGCTTTTTTGGCATTTACTTTCGAAATAAAGTAACTAAACTATTTTCGACTTCGGCAGTTTTATTATTACTAATTAAAAACAATAACGCAACCTCATACTCCTCAGACGGCGCTCGAAGGCGTCCATTAAAAATATCATGTTGAAAATGTATTAATTAAAAAATCAATAAATAAATTAAAAGATATTCCGTTTTTATTGTAGAGTGACAATTTTAAGGATTTTATTTATGCTTCTTCTCTTTGTTGCTTTATTGTCCTGCTTGCCGTCAAATTTCAAACACCAGTTGTGGTGCCACCACTTGGAATGTGTTGCACGTTTCTACTTGTAGATAAAACGATTTCTTTTCTTTAACTCTATTCATTATTTTTTTTATTTAAGTTTTTCCTATAGCGACAACTTGAACATTCTATTTGATTTATGGCTAAAGTATTGAATTTGTAGCTTTTAAAAGATGCAATATATGTATGTATTTATAATATTTTTTCTTTCTGTTTATAAGAAACCAGATCCAGCGTTTTTATTAAACCTACGCTGACAGATGTTCGAGAATTTTTTTTATTCCTCTTCTTACAATAGTATAAATTATAACTTAAATTAAACATTATAATGAAATTCCATTTTCGTATCTTCTTTCATCTCATTGCAGCTCACTTTTCGCCGCGATAAAAAAGGGAACGACAAAAAATTGTTTATTTTCAATACTTAAAATTCACAGGCGTACAAAACGAGAATTTAACCATGTTGTCACAGACATTGTTGAGAAACACCTGTTCGTCAACAGTATTATCACGTTCCCCCACTTCATCGGCCGCGTTTTTCTCCTCAAGAGCATCTTCATTATCATGTTTTTGCTTAAGAGCTGTGATCGGTGTACTTGTTATATTAACAAGTATCTGTGGCATGCAATCCACTGCTTTGGGTGTACATTTCGAGCGGTCTCCTGAATCGGCTGTAGCTCCCAGGGGTGATGAGGTGGTGTTTGAGTGTGAATTGAATTTGGCGCCGGACCGGTTAGAGTGGAAATTTCGTCATTCAAGTAATCGTTCGAGCATTGACAGCCACTTTCAATATTTATCACAAGAGGTAAGCGAGATTTGTCATTTATCGTTCATTTCAAGCAATTAAACCATAATGGGGTAGCTGGGTTGCCCAAAATGGCACTGTACGACAGCCGCACTTAATACCATTTATGTCAGTCGCAAGCGAAAGAACAGTGGCTGAAAGTTGGCGTGTTGCTCTAAATGTTTTATCGTGTGCAGCATTCTTTTCTATTAAAAGTTGCGCTTCATTTTCGATTGCTTAAAAATGTTGCTAAACTTGTTGCTGCTAAGTTGCAACCAAAAATTAAACAATTAAAAAACAAGAGTTTAAAATGATTTCCCAGAAAAAGCCATGAATTGCTTAGTATTGAATTCAGCACATACATTGTCTTCAATTTGTTAGTGGCAGCTTCTCCTTGAGAATATCGAGAAATGTTGTGGTTTTCGCTAAAACAGCCCATTCCAGCAACACAATGGCTTGACAGGCATTTCCTACCAGCGCTGTTAACGTATTTAACGCGTGAAAATCAATTACATTAAAATTTTCATGTTATTCGAATAACATCTGATTGGAAAAATAATGTCTAAGCCGCCGCTATAGCCGATAGTGAAAGCTTTATGAAATTATAGGTTACATCTCTATAACATTAAACATTATTCCTTTACATTTGACAAACAGCTGATGGAACAGCTGCTGTGATAAGTTCTGCAAATGACTTCACAAAGGGGCACATACAGACTCATCTTTCTCAGTAAAATATTTCCAAGCCAGGAGGAGATGTGATGACTAATAGGTTTTCATTTTTATTTAATGCATGCAATTATTTCCTCTACACACCTTCACCTTAACTCCTATTTTCTGTCTAATCTCCCGCCATTGATTTCTATATGGATTTTTTTATATTCCTGGAATAGGATGGCTATAACATTACCAACGAAGATCGCATCTCAATGTTAAGAGTATTTGTGCAACCCGAATCACTGGGCGATTATCAATGTGTGGCTTCGTATGGCTCGGCATCTATAGCATCTTTATCAGCCCGCCTTACACTAGTCTCTATATCTATAGATAATTCAAATGGATATACGCGTAATGCCAAAATTTATAATGTGGCTCCAAAGAATTGTGTACTGCTGAGGTGTGGTTCGATTACTTCAAATCCAGCTGCGATTTGGAGTTTTTATCGCAATGGTGAGAAACTGCCGGAAACGGAAATGATACCCACCAATGGCGCTTTAATATTAAAGTCGGTAACAGCCAAAGATTCTGGGAATTATACCTGTTCGGCAATGAATCCTATAACAGGGCAAGAAGTCAAATTACCTCAACGCATTGATCTCAGAGTGGAGTATAGTGATCGCAATCCTCCTTACTTTTTAATATTACCTGTTAATCAGGTGACCGCCAGACCCGGTGAGACAGTGGTATTAGAATGTCCCGGCGTGGGATCACCTCCACCATCAGCGGTCTGGAGTTCACCGAATGTAATGAATATGAACAATAGCAATCGTACTCGCCTGTTACCTTATGGTCTACAAATTATCGACGTTAAACCTGAAGATCAGGGCTCTTATGTCTGTCGTCTAGATAATGGCATTGCTCCGCCTTTAGTTCACACAATAAAGTTTACTGTTATGCAAAAGCCCACTATTTTACGGGGACCAGCAAGTACTTTAACCAATGAGAGTGATACACTGGAATTGGAATGTTCGGCCACCGGCAATCCCTATCCTAAAATTTATTGGTTCATCAATGGCATTGATACTACCACGGATGAGGAAATGATGCATGATGGCCGACGTTTGGTTATAGAACACGTTCGGAAGCGTCACGCTGGCATTGTACAGTGTTTTGCTAAAAATGAAGTGGGTGAGGTGAGTTGATTAGTTACCAGAAATAGGGACGGCTTAAAGCGTCTCTAACGGAAATTCAATTTATTTTCCAGACAAGCGCAGCAAATCTCTTAAAAATGAATCCTAAACAAATACGCGGCTCATCTCCGCCATTGGGCGATGTACCCACCAAAGGCAGCGAGCGCATGGGCAAACGTAAGACCAAGGGCAGAAAGAAGCAGCAGAAGGGTAAGTTTAAAATTTTATAAACACATACATATAAATAGTGCACATATTTTTCCCGGTATAAGCAGTTCAAAATTCTCTTATTCAGTTAGCAGAATAGTTGGCAACTGTCTGTCGTATTTAACTGCAATAATATTTGGCCAAAATCATATTAAGAAACCAGTGTTGCCATAAACTAGTAATTAATATAAATCGTTGTATGAGCCGTTAATTTTGAAACTGAGCCAACTCGGTTTTATTATTGCTGCGTAATTAGTGAATCCCTTTTGAGGTAGTTTAAAATAATCGCAGAGAGACCCCGAGAGACTTCATGGGAAAGAGCTACTTTAATCCAGTAAAAAAAAAAGTAAAGAACAAAAAACGACTTTAAAAACTTGTGAAAATCGATATATGAGAATATAGAGTAATATTGTTATAGAAAAAGTATCTCTTTTGAAGTTGGACTTATCTGACCTAGAAAAGCAAACGATTTCAAAGAAGAGTGTAGGAAAATTATTATAGTCGTCGGCTGCAATCGTGATGGAGATGCTTTCCGGCCTACAAATGCTGTGAAAGGTTACATTTTAGAACAAAATGTAATTGGAAAAGTTTTTCAGAAACGATATATAAAATACGATGACAACTTTTTTGGAAAATATATATGAAAGGAGAAACTCACACAAACCATAAAGAGAGAAAAACATAAGAAAAAAAGTAAATTTATTTTGTTTTAGAACAATTCCGCTGCTAATTAATTAAAAAAATTACTCACAGTGTGAATTGAAAGTTTTCGGTCGAAAGTTATTTGACACGAAAATGAACTCAAGGCATAATTGGCAAAATTTGTTACAGTATCACGTTATCAGAGGACAAGAAAACTTTCTCACATATACAAGTGGAGCGAAGTATTTTCCATGTGATGCTTTTACACACTTTCAACTTTACTAATACGAATGTCATGTAGAAGCACTGCATTGACTAACGTAGCCGTTTCTTACCAAATGGGTCTCTAATAAAAAATTTGCACCGACATTGAAATAATATCGATTGGTTGATTGCTTAACAATATTACATTATGGCCCCTATTATGTTTGACAACAGATATAAATTTGATGTTGTATTTTTGGAATTGCGATTATGGTTTACAACAGTTGTTTTTAAGTGCTGTCGTCGGATGAATTTTTTGAAGAACAATCCTGTGTGTGTTTACATAACATCTAGATGTTGTAAACCATAATCAGAAAAAGTATAAGTGTTGTGTTGTCTGCTCTACAACACAATACTTGGGTGTTGTGAACCATAATAGGGGCATATATAAATTCGGAATAAGATTTAATTGTGTTTTTTACAAAATGGACTTGTATCACTTCCACAATCAATGGCCCATTTAAAACTTAAAACAAGAAAACATTTCTGAATGTTTGAAATTTATTTTTCGATATTTCTAAGTTTTCAATCATTTTCATTTTTTAAATAAATATCGATTCAAGAACTTCGAATGACTGAATGATCCTAATCCGATGACGCATATAGCTATGAAAATATAAAATGGCAAAGTTTTTTTTTCTTTCTGATAAATAGTTCAGTTTTATTTACATAATTTTGCTGGCATTTCATATAGTTTCATAAATTTGTCTCCTTTTTTGGTTTATCACCACGAAATGTTGTCATAAAATATTGATAACTTTTTTAAATACTTAAATTTTTATTTTTCTTATACAATATTTACTACACAATATAATAATAATAAAACGAAGTTATACATATACATATATAAATAAATTTTCCATACACACTATTTTCTTTAAATACAGATAAATGTTAGTTTTTCCATTAATTCGAATAAGCGAGCAAGTTTGGGATTGCTTTACTAATAACATCTTAAACAGTAAAACTTGTTAGAAAGAGTCTTACAGGCAATAAATTAAAACTTAAATTAAAATCGTACTTTATTTATTGAAATTCAGTATCATATGGGACTATTCCCCAATTTACTGATATTTGGTTTTGTTTGTTGTGTGATTAGGATAGTCTCCCTGTAGAAAAAATAAAACCATTCCATAAATTTATAAAATTTGTAGAACTGAAGAAATTTCAAAGCTTTCTATGACGACTGGGTTTTCGGTGAGGGTATCGTCATTTCATAACAAAGTTTGATATTATTTTTCAAGACTGTTTCAATTATTTTTGGTAACAAAAAAAAATACTAATCTGGACTACCTTAATTACACAATAACCAAAAGTACGTACTGTAGTGTAACGTAACCTACACCAATATTATGAGTTGTGCATTACCAACTTTCAAACTACTTGAATGTCATTTGACACTTTAAGTATGCAGTTCAAAAGCAAGACACAATTTATGTGTCATGAAAGTGTGTCGCATTGTTTTGATGTTCTATTTTTGAACAATATCTATTATAATATCTATTTTGAGACATATTAGAATATCTATTGTAAAAGAACAGAATTAAACTAACCTTTGAGCGGACAAGTTCAGCTCAGGATGTAAATAAACTAGTAAGATTGAGAGCCTCGCTGCGTTCTTTTAATAAAGTAAATAAAGAACTTTTGTTACATTCTAGATCTTCTACAGTACGTATATATAAAATATATAAATAAATAAATAAAAATTGTATAAAAATGAAAATATTTTGTGGGCGAGACATGAATCCTTAACTGTCAAGAGAGGAAAGGGATTTGCACAATTGCTTTTCCTCCTCTTGTAATATTCGTATTTTCATTCTCAATTCTTCAACTTGCAAACGGTGGACTTCTCTTAAATGTTTCAACTGGTCTTGGGCATGCGATAATTCGATTTTCTTTTTTTCTAAAGCCACTTGTTGTTCCTTGTAGCGCAGTTCAGCTTCCTTAAGTTTGAAATAATTAATTTTTTCCTCGTAGTCATCCTGGGCACTGGAAGAGGCTATCGTTGGTGTGCTGGTTACTAAATTCGCCGTTAAAGTAGGATTGTTGGTGGAAAGTGTGGTGATATTAGAATTACTGGTGGGGAGCGTATTGTTGTGTTGATTGCTAGTGGCAGCTGCTGTAGCAGCTGATGGCAAGGCACTGAAGGTAGTACAAGTGAATGTAGGCGTACCGGTGGCAAATTGTGTTGTAGCTGTGGGTGTTTGCAGTTGCATTTTGACTTGTTGCTGTTGCTGTTGGGCAGCAGCGGCTGCCGCTACAGCAGCTGCCGCCACTTGTTGTTGCTGCTGCTGTTGCTGCTGTTGTTGGAGAACGGCGAGTTGGGCTTGTTGCGCCAATTGCTGTTGTTGTTGCTGGGCCAATTGTTGTTGTTGCAAGTGTTGTTGTGCTTGATACTGGGCCAGAGTAATTTGCTGAGGTTTGATTTCGCTGATAATCTGTTGGTTAAAACCATTGGCCGTTATAGTCGCCATTGTGTGCTGTTGAGGCTGATGATGCGTGGGTATGGTAATACGTGTAGGTGAGGGTATTGTAATTTGGGCTCCTAGAGTTAAAAAACATTTTAAATACGCGTCCACATAAAAAGAATAAAAAATGAATTCTCTTACCTGAGGAATCCGCTGGATGTTTTATTTGCAGTATGATCTCTTCTCTAGGACGTGTAGTCTTAAAATGTAATAAATCGTTAAGCGTTAATTTATCCGCCGATATTTGGTCAACGCTTATTTGTTGCGTGTGTATGGCAGTTGCCTGAGCGACTTGCTGTTGTAGCTCCTGCTGTTGTTGTTGCTGCTGTTGTTGCGCATCTAGTGGATCATCGTCAATTTCATTGACACCACTATTTTCCATTTCCATTTCCTCGAACGATTCAGTTTGCTCATTTTGTTGGGAGCTCTCGTTGTTGGACATGTGAAACTCCGGTTCATCTTTAATGACATGGTGTTGTTGTTCATTTTCTTTCATAAGATGATTGGCATTGCTGTTGCCATCCGAATTTTCCTTTTGTTGATTAAGACGGAAAGGATATTGCTTTCGGAGTCTAAAATAAGAGAAGGAACAATTTTTGATATTATTACTTATTATTATTTTACTTATTACTTATTATTATATTACTTATTACTATTTATTATTATTTTAAATAAGCTATTGCAAATTATTGTTTAAGTTGTTCAAGGACATGGTGTAAGATGTTTTTTTTTTTTTCTTAATACATATTAATTTATTAGGTATACAATGTGACAAATTGGTCAATTATATTGCAGGTGCGGGATAAACTAAAACATAACTGACTTATCTCAGCTATGTCTAAACATTTCAAAATGTTGCTACAGATTCTTGCAACTACAGCTACTATTCACGCAAATTTCCGCCAATAATATTCATGCATGTATACCCCATAACTAAATTTGAAATATGTACATCTGGCATCCCTCAATAGTTTCACATATCTTTCTACTACCATTTATTTACAACCAAATGTATAAAGTATTCTCAACTGTTAACCAAACTCACACATACACTCAATTCGTAAGTGTGTTTGTATAAAATAAAGCAACTTTAACATGTATAGATGTTCCACACTCTTCTGCATTAAAATCTCTCACTCACAACTGTACTCGATGTGTTCAAATGAACTAAAATAAAAATGAGAAGAAAATACAGAACTACTAATAGTATAAAAACAACAGAAAGGAAAACAATTCGTAGTCTTTTTTGCGCAAAGCAGGTACGTACATATTTACTCATGTACATACCGTACGTACATAAAAATGTATATCAGTGCATCGAATACACATTTAGTTATTGCTATAAAATAAAAGGGGTGAGACAGTAAAAGGTGTAGTGTAGTTAATTTTATTATTTATATTTTTATGTTTACATTGTTATTTGTTGTGAGTTTTATTCAAATCTTTTGTTATGAGTTTAATTATTATTTTTTATGAGTATAGTTAAATATTTTTCCCTAATACACTCCGACTCTCTTGAACTCACATTGTATAATTACTCATAAGACTTGGAAGACTTATTGATTAGTGATGCCACTTAAGTTACACCAAAAAAAAAACGCAACAATTAAAAATTTCTTAAAGTAAAGAAAACGTATTAAGGTTTAATGTTTATAAACTAGTTAAAGAAAATATTGAATTTTTAAGGTATTGCCTGTCAAATATTAAAGAGAATTCGAAATTCGCCACTAAGTTGTGTAGCTTGATTAGAAAAAATATTAGCAAACATAAACAAAATTGATAAAATGAAGAAAATAATATAAGATTTCATAAAGGCCTTGAACTAAAATAATTAGAATTCAAATTTGAAAAGGTAGAAAAAGTACTGAATTGCAAATAATGAACAGTGAGATCAGGATTATATAAAAATATCATATAAGGCTGTAGGGAATTTTGAAACTAAAAAGAATTTAAAAAGATCGTTTATTTGTTACATTTTTTACTAAATTTGTTCCTATAAAATAAATGGTTAATAACGAAAATAAAAAATTATCGACAGAGACTGCAAATGTTTCTTATTTAGGAAACTTGACAGTTTCCATTTTTGCGTTAGCAAGTCTATATACTGTGGAAAAACAACAAGTTGGCCACACTTTCATTAAGCTGTTTTATATTGACTTCCCAAACACACAACAGGTGCATATTTCTTTTTAAAGCGAAAAAAACATTTATTTGAATATGTTACCTTGCATTTAACCAAAATTTTTGTATCTGTTTGACGTTACGAATTGCACTAACGCCTGGTGTAGCATTAAACTCCCGTACAATTTGCGCCCAGGCATCGCGAACAGAAATTTTTGATCTTTGCTTCTTGCGAAATTTGATGTCGATAACTTCTTCATGCTGATGGAATAAAGCATATAGGATATCTTTTTCTTCGTGAGTAAAACGTGGAGTTAAGGAAGTCATTTGACACTTGGATGAATTAGAACCAGCGCCTGAAACAGATTCATCTACTTTAACAGTAACTGTGAGTCCCTGAGTGCCACCAATCGACATCATTCAATAATAAATTATTTTATTTTAAACACTCTTCATACGTAAATGATTTTAGAGTTTGTTTTTTTCATATTTCTTTTGGATTTCAAATATTTTCTTAAAACACCTATTTCATATGTAATCCATAAAAAATCAATTTTCCACTCTAATTTTATCTCACTTATTTCTCAACTATAAATATCGTGCTGTCTAGCTCACTCTAGAGTCATTTAATAATAACTCGTACGTCTTCTATAATATTCATTTAATTTCTTTCATTCTTTAAATTTGACACGTTTATTTTTATGAATTTTTAATTTTAATTATATTTTCTTTAAAAAACAATGCAAGTTAATTAACATGGGAAAAAAGGAGAGCGCGCAAATAAATTCACTAATTTTACTCGCTTAATTTTTACTCCACTCACTCGGCCTTTCAATGAGAAACTGAATTGTCGTTGGTTTGTGTTTGCTTCTGCTGAGTCGAGTCAGCCATTTTTATTTATGTATGTTTTGTGTTTTTTCGTAGCAGAAATTGCTTTTTCTTAAATGAGTTGTAAAAATACGAGTGTAATTCGGTATCATACAAGGTGGCCACAGATGAACTATTTTTGCTTGTATGTAATTTTCTTCTATCAAAAACCCAACAAACATACACTCTGCAAGTATATTTAAGATGTTTTTGCAGTTTTATAGTTTACAATATATAGACACTAAATAAAAGGATTTATGTATATATATATATACATTTATATATATATATAAATTCATATATGTATATAAATTTTACATTTTTTACATACACATGCAAACATAAATGGCTGTAAGTATAGAAAGATTTATATTTTCCCTACAAATATTTTCTAATTTTAACATTGTATTAATAGATTGAAACATGTAATATGATGAAAGGAGAAATAAATGCTCCAACAAATAAATCGTTATCATTTTAATAATAATTTTAAGTTGAAAAATTTAATATAATTTATAATTTATATATTTTCCTCTTCTATCGATAAAAGTTGTAGTTTTTCGTATTTTTCTCCATATTTCGAATATTTTTTTAACAGTGTGTATAACTGTCAAATTGTATTTCAAATATGTTGATAATGGCGTATGTAAATAAAAACTTTACATCGTTTTATAATTAATATTAAAATGACAACACTGTTGCAAGCTCGAATACAGAAAATTTGGGTTTTTTGTTCCATACGTCAAATTTCAAATGCTTGTGAATTTAAACAAAATTATTTGCTGGGTTTTAGCTCATCTCCAATCAATGCAAATTTTGTTTTGTTCTTGAAAACAAATTGTCAAAAACATTTATATGGCATCTTCGTGATATTCAAAGAATGGTTAACGTTACTCTTAATTGTTCCATTTAATGGTTCATGTATTTGCTAAGACGTCATAAATAGAAATCTGGTTATTTCGTTGCACGGTTGTTTTAGTTTAGTTCTTAGTTTACATGCTGATAAATTTAAAGTAACTAAAATAATTTACTGTTTAATTTTATTATATTGATATTTCATGTTTATTTCCTTTAGCCACTATGATACCACCGTCTCGTCCCAATATTACTCGCCTTTCCGATGAGTCTGTCATGTTGCGGTGGTATGTACCAAGAAATGATGGACTGCTGATAGAATTTTTCAAAGTCCAATATAGGATGTTGGGCGACTCTGAGCGTGGTATAAAGCGTGAAAATTGGCAAACTGCCAACGAGGAAATACATAACAACAATATGGATCGGAATACTGATGTTATCCAGAACTACACCGCTTCTGTGACGGGCTTAATACCTGACCGTTTGTACCGTTTTCGCATTATAGCAGTTTATACGAACAATGACAATAAAGAAGGAAACATTTCCGCCAAGTTCTTCTTACGAAAAGGCAAAGATCTAGACATATTAAATTTACCCATACCGGAATTGCAGGGTATAGAACCTTTGTCTGAATCGGCAGTTATGCTGCATTGGTCTATGCCCAAGAGTTTGGCGGCCGCTGAAGTGGATGGTTTCTATGCCTATTACAGACCAGCATCCTCCGCTGGCGAATATTATAAGACTACCGTGGATGGCATGAAAACAAGAAGATTTAAAATTGATTTGTTGGAAGCAGGAACTATGTACGAATTCAAACTACAGTCATTCAATCAAATGGCGGCTTCTGATTTTAGTGTCATACTGCCTGGACTTACGAAAAGTAAGTAATATTGTTTATGGGATAGTAAGTGATTTTCAAAATTTCTAATTTTGTATTGTAATCTATTTTTCTTAGAAATTGCTACTACTATTCCCCCGGCCTTAGCGACTATAATACCTGCATCGAAGGCGAATCAAGAGGACAATTCAATTTACCCCATTGTAGCAGGAGCTGCTGGTGGCGGAGTTTTGTTATTAATAGCTACCATAACAGCTTGCTTATGCATGAAAAAGAAAAAAAATTCTCAAGCGGAAGGTACATACACATACACACATACACATACATATATTTATTGATAATTTTTCCATCATATTTTATTTTCTTCTAATTTTTTTGCAAAAAATCTGTAGATGAAAATAAACCTCAATTAGATCATTTGCAAGCTGATTTTGTAACACCGCAAGTTTTAGGGGTCAACAATCATCACAAATCGCAGCACCGTTTAAATGGTGTTTTACCTCGCATGAATATCACACCAAATCCTCTCGCCCAAGAAGCCGATAAGGTGAGTTGGATGATTATTTAACACTTTTTAATCCTTATTATAATGCGACAATGCGAAATGAAATTAAAGCGGTAATAATAGGTTTGTTCCACATTTTACAAATTTGCAAAACAAATCATTATTATAACATAAAATCGAAAGTTGTTTTTCCGATTTTATTTAATCCTTTTCTTTGAAAATAAAAGAAACAAAAAAATTTCAACCTCATTAGGAAATTTGGTATAATTTAAATAATTTTTATTTCTAAAGCACTAAACATCGTTTTCATAAGAAAATAAATTGAAGCAAATAATAATATAAAATTAAATGGCAAAAATAAAGAAAAAAAATAATTAATTTGGGGGGA
This sequence comes from Ormia ochracea, assembly GCA_963402855.1. Classification (NCBI taxonomy): domain Eukaryota; kingdom Metazoa; phylum Arthropoda; class Insecta; order Diptera; family Tachinidae; genus Ormia; species Ormia ochracea. Next base: position 10,704,412 of record OY727107.1, on the reverse strand, counting down.
AATAAAATATTTCTAAATGTTTGAAATTTTAAAAATTTTAAAAGAAAGTATTTTAAAATATAATTTAAAAAAAATTAATAACAAGAAGTTTTAATTTTTTTTTTTATATTTTCAATTATTTATGATCATTATAATTATATTGCTTCGAAAATAACTTTGACAGGAATAAATTTTTAATCCTTGACTCGCTAACTCTGATTATTTTCTTTTTTTTTTGCACACTTAGCAAATTTTAGTCATTTTAAACTGCAAATTTCCTGAAAGTGCTGGAACAGACCTAATAAAGAGCCCAGTTTTCCTGTATTAGGCTTGTAATTACAAATAAATTAAAATTCTTACGTAAACAGTGAAACTGTAATCCTGGTTACGTTATATTATAAAATTTCAAATACATTTTGGAAACTAGCATTTAATTTCATTTTCTCTTTATGCAAAAATATTTTTTTTATATATACTTAAAAATATATTTATACATTTTCTACTGTAAGCAAGGCACATTGAAGAGGTAAAGAGCGCTCATTAAATTTTGGCTTTTCAAGCGATATAAAGAATTGAACTCCAAAATTATTATTTTTTTTTTTTTTGCAATTAGTTACAATTAGTGCACGACTTTCAAATTCCATGATAATCACTTGGGAGAAACATGACTTTCGCCGCAGCCTTTTGAAATGATATAAACAATAGCGTGCGGTCACCTGTTACATAAAAAATTTAAAAATCCATCAAAACGGTTTGCTGGTTTGTTACAAACACTGTGGTGAATAATAAATATTTATGTTGGCAATACCATCATTATCATCATATACAGTTCCTTGTTATTAATGCTGCCATAAAACGAATAACAATGCATGCGAGTCCTTAGTATGCGAATGAGTTTTATTGTTATTAATAAACTTATCTTTCTAATAATCATTTTCTCAGAATTTTTGCATGGACCTGCAAAAAAAAAAAATTTATATGAAAACTGAAAAGAGAAAAATTTGATGAATTTAAAAAAGTATTTACATGAATAGTTAGCTTGCATAAAAGCGGTTAATCAAATACCGAGTTTTTTTTCCTTTGTCGACATTGACTCCCGTATTAGTTTTATTCAGTGATCTTTTGTGAATTTTGTTATAAGCCTTGCAATGGTTGACTGCTCTAGTGATATCATGGATTACCAGAAGGGGATACTTTTGAAAAGTTATAAATTATAAAGAGACTGCCGTTCATGGTAAAGAAAATTGCCAATTAACAGAATGAATATATCAATGAATTATTTGCGGCGTCATAGAAAGTATTTATATATGTACGTATCTGCTATAAATCAGCAATAGAATTTCTTATACAGTTAACGAATATTTCCGTATACATTTCATTTGGCATTTAATATTCAATATTTTTTAAATATACATATGTGCATTTGTACATATGCACATACATACATAGTTTACTGTGAGTTCTATTAGTTATGGACCGTACATACTACAGGCGCATGTATTACGGCCTGACTAAAATAAAATCTACTGCAAGCCGCCCTATGGCTTCTCAGAAAGTACATTAATAGCCTATTAAAAATGTGCCTTGATTATAAAAATGTATTTTGTTTTGTTTTGTTTTTTTTTATTTGTAATTTAGTTGTGTATTTTTATATTTATTGAGAAAATTGCTTCCTTTCATAAAATATCCTTATTTTCCAAAAAAGGGGTTGTATGTAAATTTGCTTCTGCGGCTGTTGTATTCTAAAGGTGTTGATTTCCTGGCAAATATTCTGAAATGAAAACCACAAAATTTATTTCCTCCTATTCCTTACTACACACTTGCACTTAAGTCTATGCCAAATTACACATAAAATTATTAACTAAATTGTTCTTTCTCCTTTTTTTATTCTTAAGATTATATTTAAATATATATGAGTGTATGCTTGTAATGTAAAATTTTACTATTTTAAGAGCTTTTCTTTTGTTTTATATAAAGAAATGTAAAGTTGCTTCTTGGGGAAAGCTCCAGTTATATAATAATACTATCTCATTAAAGGCCATGCTTCACTATCCTATATAGTCGTATGATTCATGCACACGAAAATCAAATGTGATTTTATTCTTTTATAAAAAATCCCATCAAAATGGTGTTATAGGTCATACCTATTTGTGCCAACAAATTATATTTCCGTCTGATCGTAGGAAAATTGATCTTTTATCAAAATTTTCATAAACTTTTGCAAGTCATCACATAAATACATTTTCAGCACATGTGCCATATTTCACAGATCGCGTGATTGTATAGAATAGTGAATCGTGGCTTTAAAAATATATTACATAGTTGTATTATTTAGCAATTTATTGTTTTAAAATATAAATAGAGATTTCGCGAGTTTAAACTTTAAAATGTGGCGGACTGTTAATCAATGTTGCTTATAAGAGTTATGGGCCCAACCCCAACAGCTCCTCATGAATGCATTCCAAAAAAAAAAAGGCAAGGAAAAAGAAACGTTTTAGGTTGCATTTCTAAAATAGAGAAATTTTCTTTTTTTTATAACTTTTTCTATTAAAATTTTAATATTAACCGCGATTGTTTGAAAGCTTTTTTTTTTACTCGTAAGCCAAGAAGACTCTTTTTACTCTTTATGAAGGCAAAAATTTATTTTTAATTAATATTTTTTTGTAAATGTATAGCGTTAAGTATTTAAATTATGTGTAAACAAAACTCGTAGCACTTTTAATAGTTCGTCGCTTTTTTCTCAAAACTAGTGTTTTGCTACGTGCTTTCCCATATACATTTTATATGTGTTAAAACACTTCTGCGTTTCTTATAAAAATTACTTCGATAATTAGAAAAATTCACATTTATAATTTGCATAAACATAAAAATAAGGAATTAATAAATTATATTGCCTTTCCTATAGACTTAGGTAAGCAAGCATAATATTAAGGAAACGTTAATTGTACTTCGAAAATTCGAAAATCAAAAAAGATCGTTCGGCTTCTGCCAAAAACGATGCGATATAACGTTATTCTTGAGTATATGGGAATAACGTAAGAAAAATTCTATGAAACAATTTCGTTAGTGTAAACGGGTCTAACGCGAACACTAGATTAACATGCTTATTAAAATACAGCATTAGCACGGGACTATCACTTTTATTTTCTAATTTTTGTAAATATTAAAAGGCGTTAAGTTACATTTATGTATATTTGCTGCACAAAAAACTATTGCTTTTTTAAAAATAATATATCGTATTTAAATTTCACACTATAAAGCTTAATGGCAACTTCCTTTTATAACTTGAAAAAGCAGAAATAAATTAAATATAATATGAAACTAGCTTAGATATAGAAATATCAGCATGATCTATTTTAGAATCGCAATGTCATGGAGTTGCGCTTTATGAATGTCAACGCCAGCAATACCAATAACAGCAATAACATAAACCCGACCAGAAGTAGTAACAATAGCTGTCATAACAGCTCGGAAAAACTTAATAGCGAATTAGACACGGCAGTTATACAGCACCAGCCACAGTGTTCCAATTCGTCTTGTGAGACTTTAGCAGCTTCCGATGGTGTAAATATGTGCAATGGCTTGGATCCCAATTCACCGTTGTCGAAGCCATTGCCACCTTTGCCCACCAAGAATACAGCCAAGTTAGCAAATCATACAACTTCAGCGAAAATGCAACAAACGACAAATATAGCTGCCTGTTCAACAGCCGCTACCAATCATAAATTAGCTACAACTAATAATTTGAATAATTCACAGGCACATTTGGCGTCGCAGGGCATTCATTATTCGCAGCCTTACTACCAGACTCCGGCCACTCCTACGCTTATGACTAAAAGAGACTATCAGCAGCCGCCGCCAGTGCCACCGCATCAAAATAATAACCATACTTCAATGGCCGCCTTAGGTCATCATTTGCCTCCAAGTGGTCACCAGGCACCGCTAACCCCTTTCTTAGATACACAAAGACGTACTTTGGATCGTAGTTTACGTAACTTACCCTATTGCCAAAATGGCACAAATATTCCTAATAACCACGAGGCTAGTATGAACATGGAAGGTATGACCACACGCATTCCTTCTTTAAGACGGGCCCGACGCACTTCTGGCAGCAGTGCAAACAATGTCGCCAATAATCCTAATGGCGGTCTGGGCTTATCCATTGGTGTAGCGGCCGCCAGCCCCAGAATCCAACGATCTCCTTTGCCAACCAGAGCGGCCATGATGAAACAACGTTCACGTTTAGGTAGTCACAACGACAACATCTCCTCGGGCAGTCTCAACAGTATTGAAGTGTAGTTATAATCCACAGTAAGTTTAAAGAGAGTAAAAATTAGGTTACTTAAAGAGAGAAGAGAGTGAAAGAGTCTAATTAATTTTATGTTTGTTTGCTAATCCAATTTCAAAGCGCCACGAACATGAAAATTTCAATAGTTTTTCCTAATTGAGTGCTCACATTTAAATTGCGCTCACATTTTTTTATCCTATAAAAAAAGGGGCAGTTTTCTTGGAACAAATTTCCCAGCTTTTCCAAGAGCTTGTAAATAAAATTATTTAATTTTAATATAAAATATCTTCTAATGTTATTTAACTTTAACTTTATAAGACAAATTAGAAATATAAGTTAAAAGTAACGAGATCGAATTATAAATGAATTTAAATTATAGCAAAGTAAAATTAAAATTAGGAAATAGAAGCTTAAAGTTGCTTCGCCACAGGTTTTGTTGAGCAACAAGACTGCTTGGACTTCAAAAAGAAAGCCATAACAGAAACTTGTCTTGCTCTGCGCCTAAGACTTCAAAACCTCACCGCTTATATATTTTTTGTCTGTAGAACCCGGAACGATGTTCTAGCTATTTGAATAAGATGAAGTTTAGAAATTTTCAAAATGGCTACTGCAATAAAGTAGTTTTGCTCCTATTCGAAATTCTAACTTCGAAAATTTTCTAAACTTCGTAGCAGTTAATGTAGGTCTCAATAGGAGTGTATGGCGTTAAGATGTATTAGGAGTGAAAAAGGAAACATGCATGTATACTTTAATCGGTTTAATTAAGTTTTTATTTAATCGAAATACTGATTAATCAATTAGTTGTCGAAGGCCTACGCTGCAATTCGAAAACCAAGAAAATGCCTTCAGATAAGAATGTTAATAATATGCTGATTCTAACCGATTTTTTTTGATTTTGTCAAGAACGGCATTAAAATGCATTAGATCACTGAGAAATGGTTTTTCGTATCCCTGGCCCTTATCGCCAAGGAAAAAATCAGCTCATCAGATTTTTAATACTCGTAGAAGCACTCACTACAGCGTTAATCGGCTAAAACTTTAATTTTTAATTTTTTTTTTTTTTTTGTATTATTTAAAGAAACTCCTAAAAGTTGTATAATAACAATTTAATTTATTTGAATGAAATCAAATCTCTAAATTATTAATACATTTAACAGTTAATTTATTATTCAGTATTTTAATTAATTAAACTAATTTTTAAATCGATATGTAAAAATTTATCTAAAGCAGAATATATAAAAATTTGTGCTTCTCTCACACTATTTCTCAAAATTGTCAATATTTTCCAATTTAATATATAAATAATGCAATAATTCCAATACCACAAACAAAAATAATGCCTTTGCACTTTCAGCTATGTATTTTGAATCAGCTGTTGCTTAAATCAGCTGTTGAATGTGCTTTCAAATATGAACTGACTATTCGGGAATATCGAATTTAGAAATTTTCTTAAATACCACCCTGCTTGCATTGAAAGTAAAAATAAATTTTAAAATAGTGCTTTACTTTTAAATGGGAATTTGTAACATAAAATAAAAGATCTTCTACTTTGCAATAATATTGCACAATCTCAAAAGTTGGCCGAGTTGATATTGCTGGTATATTATCAAATTATTTATCAAATTCCCCTGTATAATAACTTTTAAGAAAAACTTTTAGGACATTAACAAATTTATTGATTGACAAAATTCATTTCATTATGGAAATTTATTTAAAAAATCTGGAGGATTTTTCCGTATCCTACCCGCTACCCGAAATTCTGTTTCATAATTTTAAATATTTAAACAAATATCAAAGCAACTCAAACAATCAGGTATGTGATGAAAAACGATTAAGTGTGATACATTTGGCAACATTGTTTTCTCTTATTTTTTTTTTTACATGATTTATTTACTGTATCTTCAAAATATTGAAATCACAATAATTATTCAAATCTTAATATATAAAAAATTAATATGTATTATGTCCAGCCATTGCTAGACAAAAAATGATGTGTTGCGCTGGATTTTTTGTTTTTGTATCCTTTTACTTATTTAGGTTTGGCTAACGGCAACCAGGTCCCTCCTACTCAAACGCGTATATCCCCTATCGCTTAGAATATTACGGGCTAAAATATTGGCCCGTTTCTAACCTTTTTAGGTATCTTCCTGCATATTTTTTAATTTCAACTTTCACCAAGGGCACTTCCAAATCCTTGTGTATATTTGAGTTTTTAATATACCAGGGCGCTGCTGTAATAGTGGCTGAGCATGTTTTGCCTTTAATACATTGGGGTTAGAGTGTTGTATAGGCGGAGGATGAATATCCACCAACGGCTTAGGAAAGGTTACTGGAATAGATTTTTTATAATTGGTTATGTTTTTCACAGATGCGTATACTGGAAAACCCCTATAGTTAGCGGTATGGTTTCCTCTGCAGTTGCTGAATTTCTTTACATTTTTGTCTGTTTTCGGTTTGTTACACTGGACAGTGTTGTGTAATTCTCCACATATAACGCAAACGGAAGGCAGTCCATGATCATATGCCTTCGTGTGACCATATTCCTGACAATTTAAGCATTAAACAGGACCAGATTTTTTACGAGGCTGTTCAATAGTAATTCTTCGATGTAGTAGATATTCCAACCTATATATTGGATGAATATCGTTTTTCTTCAACTTGACATCTGATGGTTCCATTTCCACACTAAAAAGTGTTTGTTGGATTTTTTCCCGATTTCTAACATTGCTTACCGTTTTAATTTTGAATCCTTTGTTGATCAGACTGTTCTTGATATCTTCTGGCTCGACATCAGAATAAACGTTTTTGTTTTTGTTTTTGTTTTCGAAATCTTTGACCACTTTTCGATACTCTATTTTACTCTTCACCTGAATTTTTGTCTCCAACACGTTTCACTGTTTTAATGGGATTACGAAGAAATTATTCTCACCGATTAGTGAAACTAAATTTTTCACGAGTATATTAGAATTTTTCTCTCGTAAGTAAATTGGTGGGGTGGTTTAAATTTTACCAACGGCATTGGCGATTCACTATCGCTACTGTCCAGAATTGAAAAGCGATTCTGGCTACTGTGGCCGTGTGTCTGATCTTCTCTGGTTAATTTTGCCACGGATGCTATTTTTGCAGACTTGGGAATTCTTTTTCGTTTATCCACGGTTATATACCCCGGTCCATAGAAATATGTAGTCTTTGTATAATTAGTTTAAATTTTTTGTGTCTGTTTTTGTTAAATTTTTTTTTAATGCGAAAAGAAAACTTTCGTAAGCAACGATGTCTGACTTGTCTTATTGATTTCAAATTCCATTTTGTTTCAAGTAAAACGCAATTGTTTTGAAATGTGATGAAAAACAATTGAATCAGTTTAAAATTGTTTTTAAATCAAGATTGTGGCAAAAGTCTGTTTTCTTTTTTATATTGCAAAATGTAAGTATTTTTTTTTTAAAAAAAAAAATGTTACAATTTTTTATACGTATTTAAGGGGAATGCAGAAAAATTCAAAACAAGAAAATGCATTAATAGAATTTATGCAAAATCATTTGGATTTGGCCAGAGAGGATTCACACGAAGTGATAAAATAGGTGTGGAGAATTTGTGGAAGGATTTAGTTAAGGAACTGAATAGTTTAGGTCCGCCAATATATGATTTAACTGGATGGAAAAAGGAAGCTTAAAATATTTTTTTTTATAAATATGGATAAGTAAACTAAATTTAATGATTTGAAGATATGGATATGTTGGAAAGCAGGTGTAAAAAAGAAAATGTCAATAAATAAGAAAGAAGTCATGGCAACAAACAGCTGGTGGTCCGTTTAACCAAATTTATATCTCAAAAAATGAGGAAACAGTGGGCCAAATATGTGGTTTGCATGTATTTGTTGAGGGAATTGCAAATGCAAAATCTGCAGAATTGTTTTTTTTTTTTGCATGTTTTCAATTCTGTGCTCTTTATCCATATAACTAAAGCTGCTGCTATAACAAACGCCATTTACCTTTTTTTTTTATTTCAAACACTTTTATTTAAAAATAATTATAAAATGTAAATTTTTATATGTTTGAATTTGTCGTTAAAACAAATGCAGACTAGTATTTCTTAGGTAGTATTGTTGTAGCCTTCTTTTTAAAAATGAAATGGAATGAAACAAAAATTGGAATATGAAACCAACCAAAATTCATCACATCTATATCGTTTTTAGAATTGATTTGCGTTTTAAAAACGATCGTTTTCCATCACATACCTGAATAACAATTTATTTAAATAATTTATTTTAATAATTGAGCTTGATTTTTTTTAATTACTTTTATAAATTTTTAATTATGATTTTCAACAAACAGCATTGAAAAAAATTACACTGCCTGACGTCTGCAATTGTAGGTTTTTATATACTTTCGTATACAATATATATATATATTGTATATAGATCAATCATCTGATCACTTTGAGAGAACTCTATTATGGAAACGTGGTTGCGATATAGGCTGTATAACACAAATTTTAATTTCCATTAAATTGCTTAAAAATGCTTTTGAAATTTTACTCATTTTTCCATTTAAAATTTTTTCGAATTAGTGAAATTTGTTCAAAATCCCTTTTTAAAAATTTTATAAAAATTAGTAAACGAAAATATTGTTCATTTACTAATAATCAAACTTTTTTGATTTATCGATAACTTACTATTTCCTCACTGGACACGATCAAACAACGCTCGTCAGTATCATTGCATATGGGGGAGTGTAGTGTGTTGTTTGCCAGTCGGCATTGCTATTATGACTTTGCATCGTTGCCATAATATTACAAAACAGCTGACCTTTTTCTTTCTGTCCCACTAGGCGACGATCAAATAATTGCTCGTCAAATGAAAATATCAAAAGTTTTTGTGTTTTTTCTTATCGTCTCCACGGCATTTAAAATCGAATTAGTACATGTAAATGAATGGATTGGTAATAGAAGAATGTCTTAACAATAAAAACTATTACCAATTTGTATGATTTTGTCAGACACTGTTTATGATACAAAAGTAAACCATTTCCGTCCTGTATTTTTTTTTTAAATGAATTTAACTATAATTGATTTAATTAATAATTTAGTAATTTAGCAACTAAGTTAAAAAATTAAATTCTAATAAGAAGACTTTTTTTATTTTTTTTTTTTTATTTATAAATGTATATAATTTTCTTAATTAAGTTAAAATAAATATCAACGATGACGAAGCATGTTTTGAAATGTGTACTAAAATTATACGAGTAAAATATATAAAAGGATATAAAATATTCTGTCATTTGTAGTGTTTTAAAATTTATATATTTGCTTATGTCCTATTTCAGTTTTTACTATAATTTTATCTTAATTTATTTATCCTTGTCAGGATTTTTATTACGTTTTTTTTTTTGTTTGCCTTTAATTTTGAAATGTAATGCTTCCTGCGTTTAGCAATAATGGCCTTAATTTATTATTACGAAACTATTATTTCTTTTTATTAGTTTTTAATTAAAAAAGTACATGAATTTTAAGAAAACTTAAAAAAGAAGCAGATAAATAAATAAAAAAATTTTTTTAAATTAAAATAAATAAAAATGTTTAAGATAAAAGCAATAGAAAAAGCATTTGAGACTTAAATGTGTGAAATAAATGAGTAGATCACGACAATTGGGGCGTTCCGAGGATTAAAAGGATTTACAGGAGAGAGAGAGAGAGAGAGGGAGGGAGCGCTAAGTATCCACAGCAACAAGCCAGGTTATGAAAGGAAACAAATTCCTTTTTTTGTTTTATTAGTAGGCTGTTTAGTAGCTTTCGGAAAACAACCAGGATCTAGGCAGGAATCAAACCCGCCACCTCCTGTTTAGTAGGCTGTGCATTATTCATTCGTCTACGGAGGCACCCATTTGCTTTGATTTTGCTTCGTCTTTATTCAGATTTAATTTCATCTCGCCGACTATAATACAGGTAATATCAAATTTTATTTTACCTGAAAAGCAAATAATTAATTAAATTTTAATTTTATATCATTACAGTGGCGAACAAAAATATTGCGTATAAAATATTGCAACATAAAAGACAATTTCGTAGCTGCTGGGCCTGCTGAGAACAATGACTTGTTTCTAATCTCTGTTTCGCTTTGCTGTAGTTAAAACAATTTTATCGATTTGATTTTGTACTTTAACCAAAAATCAACACAAAACATAATTTAAATTTCTGATTTCAGTAGAACCATCATCGAGTACCCGCACTTGGACAGCACCCATCTGATTAACCGAATTAAAGGTGAGTACATTTTTAATTTACTTCCAGTAATTCATTTGATTGAATAAAAAATATATTTTTTTCCACAATGCAAACAAAGTATTTGATAAAACATAAAAACATACTTTCTAGCGAATTCCATATAAATATTTTCCATATAGGACACTTCTTTACTTTATGGCAACAGGCAGGTGCAGTTTATTTAACTGCCGCTGGTGCAGTTTATTTAAGTCAGAAAATAAGTTTTAATGTCGCCCGTGTGTGCTGGCCTATTAATTTTGATTAGAGATTGATTAAATTTCAAATAGTGCAATTTTTCTAATTCCATAGGGTTCGTATCGAAATTTAGAGTTTGCATAGCTTTCGCTTGGTCCGCAGGAAAAGAGCCAGGGTCTGGGTAGTATTCGAATCCGCAACCTCTGTTTTAGTAGGCCGTGCGATATTATTTCGCCTACTGAGGCACCCAAAACTTTCTATACAAAGTTTATATAAAATTATTTTAGAGTTGAGAGGCCCCTAAGGCCATCTAGTCTTCCAATTCCAGTTTTGATAAGCCATTTAAACTTTTCCCAAAGCCAAACAAGCAAAATTCAAAGTGACACATACTGGAGACGAACGAACTCTTCAAGCAATCACTGCTCAAGGTAACTATCTGTCTAAGTCTCAGCTCAATTGTAAGGCTAGTTTTTCTGTAGACTTCTTCTTAAGGGGATTGTCTTTAGGCGTTCCAACATGTTTCCAATCATAGGACTCCTTTACATATAATCTTATGCGGTGTCTGCTCCTCAATAGAATAAGAAAAGCCATTTTGTGACTTCAGTATGTATGAAAGAGGGAGCCATTCAAGTGACTCCGTTTTTTATTTGACTAAAGATATTTTTTTTTGTAGGCTGGATTTTTTAAGTTCATTTCTACAGATATCGAACTCTACAGAGCATATATAAATAATAATGCTTAACATTTTCTATATACAATTTTATTGGTTTACTTTGACAGTTCTTCTTACAGGCGGTTTCATCCTGCCTAAGTCCTTTATAAGTCTTTAAGTCCTTTTTATAAAATTATTCCAGGCGAAAACCATTATTAAGAATTATTCGGCACGCCTAATTTTGGTGCACCCTAAATATCTTGATGTCCAATAAAAGACCCCTTTTGAGCATCATATCCTTGCAGTTCTCTTTTAAACCACTTTGAGCAATAATTTTTTTATTGAAAAATCTCTTTCAATTACAAGGCCCATTTTAGTTCTCAAAACTTTGTTTTGAATGGAATTTCTTTTTAAAAAACATTTTTATTTTTAACATTTTACATATATCATTATACATATTTTTATATTTTACATAAAACCCGGTTTTATTTGCTATATTTTTAAAAGCGTAAAAAATAATTAATAATTGAGCATTTTAATTTATTTTCTTTTGAGTTTTTCTTGCCTTAAAATTAAATATTTCATTTTAAAAATAATTTTTAGTCTTAAATTAAAACTTAAATAATCACATATCCGTACTGATAAAAGAGATAAAATTTATAGAGATATTTTTAAAAAATAGATCATTTTAAAAGTAGAATAAAAATAAAGATGGCAAAAAGTTTAGCAACTCACGTAAAAGATTTCGCATTAGAAACTATCGATTACTTTCGATAACAACTAATTCAAATTTAGATTTGTTAATTTTTTTAAATTTTTTATAAAATTCAGTAGCCTTAAGGGCGGTATTCACAATTATACATAATCGTATGGTTCATTCACATGAGAACCGGATGTAGTTTTATCCGTTTTTGGGGTATTGGATCAAAATTACGTTTAGTATACAAATATGATGCAAACAGTGTTTTTAATGCCGGAAACTAAATGCAACTCTGATCGCATGCACGCTATAATTTTATGGCTTGCACAAAATCGGTTACACAGTTATATGCTGTGCTTCACTAACCCACATTGTCTTAAGCATGAAAATGGCGTTGTAGTTGCCACACTATCACACAAATATGATGCAAACATATACATTTTTTCTTTGCTGATTGAAGTAAATGCAACTCTGATCGTACTTGTCAAAAGAAAGCTGTCGGATGCATTTTTAGGCCACACTAATCTATTTTCCCAGCATACATACCATATTTTGTGGATCGTACGATTGTGTAGGATAGTGAATCATGGCCTTTAGTACACACATCATACTTTGCCAGCAGGCGTCCCTTATGGAAACAGACTATCCATGTGGAAACCTGCTATAAATCAGCTGGTAGGAGTCTTAATTTGAGGCATGCCGAGCTTTAAAATTTGTCAAAACTATTAAATAAATAATTAGAAAAAAAAAAAATTCCGTTCAGCAAATAAAACTAAAGAATAGATCTTTTTAAGATATTAATAATGCAATTTGAATAATTTATAACTAATAATACAAAATATAGGACGGACACTACATCTTACATGCCTTATAGCATTTAAACTATAAATACGATTTTCTGGTAGTTCAGTCATTTCCCAATTTCCAACATCCCTCGTCACTGGTAATAAAAAGTGAAATGTGGTTTTCTTTCATGAAATATTAGTTCTACATTAAAATGTGGTCATAAAAATTCCACGCCATAATCTTCTCTTTGAAGAACAGCTGTTTTCAATAACACATGATATTTCGCTCCAGTCATGTGGCCAGGCAGAGAAGCCATCAGCTGCTCGAGCGGGCAGCCATTCAAAAGCCCACGCAGCAAAACAGCCAGCTTGCCACGCAGTCAACCGATCAGTTCTTTTTTAAGCAGCGAACCCATCAGCTGGTCGAGCAGGCAACCAGTCAGCTGTCCAAACAGTCAGCAGATTGCTTGTAAAAATGAATAGAATTTCGAAATTAGTCAGACAGACGAGACTGACTGCTGCTTACCAAGGAGACTCTTTTAAGGAAGTTGCTAAACATACTATTTGTATCACTTTTCTTTATAAAATTTTGGTCTCTGCGATTTTTAAAATTACCATACTCGCACATATCTATATTAATAATTTTTAATAATTTTTTATAATTAAATAAATTAAATTGTCGTGTTAACAATTTTAAATTCGATTTGATTACATTTCAATTTGTCTCAGTTTAATTTATTTTTATTTTTAATTTTGATTTTGATTAATTTAATTTTCTGTTTGTGTACGCATAATTTTTGCTACGAGTGTAAATAATTTTCTTTGCATTTCATTTTAAATTTACCAGAATTGTTTCAACAACGCGGTACTTTAATAATTTTATTTTTATATATTTTTTTTAAAAAGAATATTTAACTAAATTTAGTTTTGTTACAAAATTAATTTTGTTTATTATTTTTATTATATTTTTAATTTATTTTTTTTTTGTTTTTTTTAAGCAAAATTAAGTGTGTGTTTCCATTTTAGTTGTCATAAATATTTTTGGTGGCTTTTCATTATTTGGCATCACACATTTGTTCTGCAATCAAAAGAGAATGAAACAAATAAAAAAAGAAGAAAACATTTTAAAGAAGAGACAAGAAATTGTTTGTAAATAAATTATTATTTTGTAAAAGTTTAATTAGTCTAGATAGAAGCATGCCAAGCAAAACTTAATCAAAAATTATTCTAAAATTATTATTGTATGGTTTGTGAAAAAGGAGCGAACGCTACGGAAACTATTTGGCTGACTTACAAAATGCAAATGCAAGCATTGCCTTTGAACAGGACCATATCCTTTATGGAAGAAAACGCTTTACGAGAATAACCAGCTCAAGCTAGCAATTGACATTTTGGAAGTCAGCCTTTCACTACCAACAGAACTACGAGGTATATTGAAGATCTACATTACGAAATTAATTCTTTATAGTTTTAGACTATGCCAGAGCCTACGTAATGTATGATTTATAAGAATCACAACCAAATTTCTAATATTGTATAGGTACGTACTTAATAATAAACATTTAATTTGGGAATAAACCAACTAAGTACTGGAAGAAAAAGAAATAAATTTCTTATCCGAAAAGGTCGAGTTAATCAAATCTTTTTGTTTTGTGTAGCGTCGGAATACTGTTCAATTTTCATAGTGTGCATACAGTCCTGCTAAGTGTCTTTTTAAACTGTCATTTATAAAAATTCATAAAAAATCTGTCGCGTCCCCTTTTACACAGACAAACTTGATCCTATTTTCCCCAGTTAGACAGGCAAAAAAAAAATTCATTTCGCTGTATTATTCGCATTTCATTTCTCTTCTGCCAACTCTGTACTTTTCGAAATAAATTTTCCGTGTCCTGCAGGCCTTCAAGGATAACCTGACGGATCCTTCAAATGATCTCTACAGGTTTGCATTCAAGCAGTGGCATAACATTTGCTTTTGCCAGTAAGAAAATTGGAAAACGAAAAAGAAAACAAACGTGATTTCAAAAACTAAAAATAAGCAAAATAAATAATTAGAGCGTAGTAAAAGCGCATTTTAAGCAGTTTCTAGAAGTAGCGATAGAGAGCTGAAGAGAGAAACAGAAAAATTATTTTAGTATAGACAAAAGTGATCAAATACAAGTCAATAAGTGTAAAGAAGAAAAAAAAAAAAAACTAACAAAGTTAAGCGCAATCTAATTAAACTACTGCTCTGACAACTCAAATACAACTGACTCGGGAGGTTCGGATGATGCCGCAGGTACTCTTAGTACCTTTTGGCCGCGAAAGCACAATGTTAGCATCCAATTGTGCCGGCGAGGATGGCGACGGTAGTGAGACGAGCGATAACCGATCGTGTGCAGATTCGTTTGGCTTCCTACGGCATTGTTGTTATCAATTTGCAGGCTGTTCTGGCGATGGTCATGCTGACTTAGATCCAATCGGCCACTGGCATTGCTATGCGAAAGCCTGGGGCTGAGCTGAATCTTAGGACTGCTCTTGTTGCCCGACTGATGAATCACTGTCGTGCAACTGCCCTTGCGGTAATTAATACGCCTTGCAGAGGGTGATTCATTTCTAAAGAAGTAAACAATTTTACATGAATACCAAAACATAAAAGAAAAAAAAGAAGCAAATCCAAAACTTCCTACCTTTTACTATCGCCGGGATGATTATCGGTATCGGGTGCGGTGTTGTAAGCTGCTGAATACATGGAAGCTCTTTTAGGAACCCATTCGGGATGGCCACGCAGTGACATGAAAACAGCCAGACTTTTAAGTAAAACGGTCCGCACCTGCAAAATCAAAATTCACATTGAGTACACGAAATCCAGCGCAATTTCCGAATTTTACCTCTCCATTTAGGAAACAATACAGTAGTGCTATAAAAAAGCCTTGAAAAGTGGTTAGGAAATGTGTCACATATGACCACAAGGCAAATTTCCAAGGCGTTTCTAAAGTCGGTATTAAATACAAAACATTAATTGTGCCCAATAACGGCAGCAGCACAATAGCCGCCCTGACCGCCTTGCGTGTCTGCTCGATATCGCTCGCTTGACTTTCACGCAATTTCATCACCAGTACACGAATTATATTCAACAGAAAGACAAAGTTTATCTTAAAACCATTAAAGGAAAACATCATTCAATACAAATGTGCTTTTAATTGTCCGCTACCCCCCGGATAGCCGATAGTAAACTTACCGTTATAACAATTATCCGCGGCCCTTCGAGTATCCAATAATACGGCGTTAAATTATAGTTCCACCAGCAATCATGCGTACTAGCTGCATAATATATCGCTGTAAAAGTAGCCCAGATGAGTGTCATTAGTACGGGCATGCCCCACCCCACCAAAAAGAACAGTTTGTAAGGGAAGCGTCCTTGAAAAACGGTTACCGTGACCATATTGTGTAGATACCAGCCCTCAATAAACATCCACATAAACATGGCAGTTTTGGCATATTCAAGCAGAACATAAGAAGCTTCACACCAATACGGCTAAATGATAAGGTGGGCCCAAAAAGAGAGCAGAAAATATTAAAGAAAATAAAAAATGCGGCATTAAGAAAGTCATTGGACTGATATAACGAATATGAAAAGGCACATGCAACCGATTCCCACTATGAAAACTTTTCTTTCGAACACTTATCTTTAATTTTATTCAAGCAGCGCTTAAATAGAAAACGTATGCCCTGTTCCGACATACGAATAATTTTCATAACATGAAAACTCTCCTTTCGAACGCTTATCTTTAATTTTATTCGAGCAGCGCTACACCGTTTTAAAAAGGTAAAGGAAAAGGTATGCCCTGTTCCGACATACAAATAATTTTCGTAACATGAAAACTTTCCTTTCGAACACTTATCTTTAATTTTATTCAAGCAGCGCTTAAATAGAAAACGTATGCCCTGTTCCGACATACGAATAATTTTCATAACATGAAAACTCTCCTTTCGAACGCTTATCTTTAATTTTATTCGAGCAGCGCTACACCGTTTTAAAAAGGTAAAGGAAAAGGTATCACCCTCTTCCGACATATAAATAATTTGCCCCATTTAACATTTTTTCTCAATTCAGGCGTAAATTTCCTCTTTATTTATCATACAAACTATACAGTAAATTAAAATTAAATTCTCTGCTAAATTAAATAAAGTGGCCAATGCAACCCTGGCAAAAGTTTTGTTGCGTAAGCAGTGACCGTGAGTACTTGACTACACTGAATGGACCACATGGAAATTGAAATGGCGAAAATAATAAAAGTCACTCAAGTGATTTGTGTACAAGAAATGGCCAAAAATTAAATCCAGAGGGCGGTGTGTGAAGCCAACTAGCCAGCCACTTGAATTTATGTCTGAACTTGGCATGAAAAGAATTTTCATTGCCGAAGATATTTTAATAACTCTCATTCTCTTTGAAGAGAAAATTTCACAGTACGAGCAGAAGCTTAAAAGGCTTTAAGATATGCAGAAAAGGGATATATATATTGTTTTAGAGGAGTTCCTTTTGAGGGGTTTCCTGTGCTCCTAACATTCAGCACGTTCGCCAGCAATTAAATTCCACTAGAGAAGGCCAGATTGGCTTACTAGGGGCTGCTTAGGTGAGAGCAACATCCCCTTAGATCCAGGAATATGTTCCCATTTTATATATTTGTAGCTAGTAGCGTCCACTGCTGGTGCAAATCCACCAGAAATTATTGGTCTCTCAAGTTTTCCTTGTGGCATCTCTAGTGCTGAACCTCGCTTTCTTCTGGAGTATTGATCTGCTTATTAACCTACTCCAGTTAGGCTGCAGACTTAAAAATGTTTTTATGTAAATCGAATGATATGTTTTTATGAATTTCCCGATTTTTCTTCCTAAATTAACCTTATTTTTTTCCTCTGATTCTCGGTTACCCTGCACCATTTCTGGATAATTTTTCTATTTTAAAGCACCCCCTCAATATTATTTTTCATTCTCCCAACTTACCGAATTCTCTATTCCCGACAGGCTATTGTTGCTAGTTATCTCCTGACTATCACGGCGATATGCCTGATCCAAATACAAGGTCAAACGTACCACCACCTGCAGCACCATGGCCATAAATAGATTCTTATGAATTTTCGTCCGATTGTTGCGCAGTGAACGAAAATTGCAGAAAATTATCAACGAGATAATTAAAGCCACCAAAGACAATATAAGGCCAACTATTTCCAAGGTACGTGTACGTTTCGCTATCTCAAGGACGAGCTTTTAAGGAGGAAAGAATGAACAATTTCTTTAATACTTAGAAAACGTGTGTGAAGATAAATTCAAAAAGTTAAATTCATTTTTGAAAACATCGCACGTGTTGTTTTTTTCGCCGCAAGTATAAATTGTACGGAATTTGTATAGAATTTCGCCACTTTTTTTGGAACCTTCTTCACTGCATCTAAACCATTCTTCATCGCTGGATCAAACCCATGTGGAACAGAAGAAAACACCTACGGCTATAAAACTGCGTTTACAGAATATTTGAGAAATCGTTTTCACATTTTTTAGAAATTGTTGAAAATGGGGCTTAGTGCAAAATGCTCATATGCACATGACTTCTGGGAGAGATATGGCCACTGTAGCCAAACCATTCTTCCTCGCTGGATCAAACCTATGTGGAACGGAAGCAAACACCTACGGCTATAAAACTGCGTTTATAGAATATTTGAGAAATCGTTTTCACATTTTTTAGAAATTGTTGAAAATGGGGCTTAGTGCAAAATGCTCATATGCACATGACTTGTGGGAGGGTTATGGCCACAGTGGCCAAACCATTCTTTCTCGCTGGATCAAACCTATGTGGAACGGAAGCAAACACGTATGGCTATAAAACTGCGTTTGTAGAATATTTGAGAAATCGTTTTCACATTTTTTAGAAATCGTTGAAAATGGGGCTTAGTGCAAAATGCTCATATGCACATGACTTGTGGGAGGGTTATGGCCACAGTGACCAAACCATTCTTCCTCGCTGGATCAAACCTATGTGGAACGGAAGCAAACACCTACGGCTATAAAACTGCGTGTATAGAATATTTGAGAAATCGTTTTCACATTTTTTAGAAATTGTTGAAAATGGGGCTTAGTGCAAAATGCTCATATTCACATGACTTGTGGGAGGGTTATGGCCACAGTGGCCAAACCATTCTTTCTCGCTGGATCAAACCTATGTGGAACGGAAGCAAACACCTACCGCTATAAAACTTCGTGTATAGAATATTTGAAAAATCGTTTTCACATTTTTTAGAAATTGTTGAAAATGGGGCTTAGTGCAAAATGCTCATATGCACATGACTTCTGGGAGGGATATGGCCACTGTGGCCAAACCATTCTTCCTCGCTGGATCAAACCTGAGTGGAACAGAAGCAAACATATAAGGCTATAAAACTGCGTTTATAGAATATTTGAGAAATCGTTTTCACATTTTTTAGAAATTGTTGAAAATGGGGCTTAGTGCAAAATGCTCATATGCACATGACTTGTGGGAGGGTTATGGCCACAGTGGCCAAACCATTCTTTCTCGCTGGATCAAACCTATGTGGAACGGAAGCAAACACGTATGGCTATAAAACTGCGTTTGTAGAATATTTGAGAAATCGTTTTCACATTTTTTAGAAATTGTTGAAAATGGGGCTTAGTGCAAAATGCTCATATGCACATGACTTCTAGGAGGGATGTGGCAACTGTGGCCAAACCATTCTTCCCCGCTGAATCAAACCTATGTGGAACAGAAGCAAGCATATAAGGCTATAAAACTGCGTTTATAGAATATTTAAGAAATCGTTTTCACATTTTTTAGAAATTGTTGAAAATGGGGCTTAGTGCAAAATGCTCATATGCACATGACTTCTGGGAGAGATATGGCCACTGTAGCCAAACCATTCTTCCTCGCTGGATCAAACCTATGTGGAACAGAAGCAAACATATAAGGCTATAAAACTGCGTGTATAGAATATTTGAGAAATCGTTTTCACATTTTTTAGAAAATGTTGAAAATGGGGCTTAGTGCAAAATGCTCATATGCACATGACTTCTGGGGGAGATATGGCCACTGTGGCCAAACCATTCTCCCTCGCTGGATCAAACATGAGTGGAACAGAAGCAAACATATAAGGCTTTAAAACTGCGTTTATAGAATATTTGAGAAATCGTTTTCACATTTTTGGGAAATTGTTGAAAATGGGGCTTAGTGCAAAATGCTCATATGCACATGACTTCTGGGAGGGATATGGCCACTGTAGCCAAACCATTCTTCCTCGCTGGATCAAACCTATGTGGAACAGAAGCAAACATATAAGGCTATAAAACTGCGTGTATAGAATATTTGAGAAATCGTTTTCACATTTTTTAGAAATTGTTGAAAATGGGGCTTAGTGCAAAATGCTCATATGCACATGACTTCTGGGAGAGATATGGCCACTGTAGCCAAACCATTCTTCCTCGCTGGATCAAACCTATGTGGAACAGAAGCAAACACCTACGGCTATAAAACTGCGTTTATAGAATATTTGAGAAATCGTTTTCACATTTTTGGGAAATTGTTGAAAATGGGGCTTAGTGCAAAATGCTCATATGCACATGACTTCTGGGAGAGATATGGCCACTGTAGCCAAACCATTCTTCCTCGCTGGATCAAACCTATGTGGAACGGAAGCAAACACCTACGGCTATAAAACTGCGTGTATAGAATATTTGAGAAATCGTTTTCACATTTTTGGGAAATTGTTGAAAATGGGGCTTAGTGCAAAATGCTCATATGCACATGACTTGTGGGAGGGTTATGGCCACAGTGGCCAAACCATTCTTCCTCGCTGGATCAAACCTATGTGGAACGGAAGCAAACACCTACGGCTATAAAACTGCGTGTATAGAATATTTGAGAAATCGTTTTCACATTTTTTAGAAATTGTTGAAAATGGGGCTTAGTGCAAAATGCTCATATGCACATGACTTCTGGGAGGGATATGGCCACTGTGGCCAAACCATTCTCCCTCGCTGGATCAAACATGAGTGGAACAGAAGCAAACATATAAGGCTTTAAAACTGCGTTTATAGAATATTTGAGAAATCGTTTTCACATTTTTGGGAAATTGTTGAAAATGGGGCTTAGTGCAAAATGCTCATATGCACATGACTTCTGGGAGGTATATGGCCACTGTTGCCAAACCATTCTTCCTTGCTGGATCAAACCTATGTGGAACAGAAGCAAACACGTATGGCTATAAAACTGCGTTTATAGAATATTTGAGAAATCGTTTTCACATTTTTTAGAAATTGTTGAAAATGGGGCTTAGTGCAAAATGCTCATATGCACATGACTTCTGGGAGAGATATGGCCACTGTAGCCAAACCATTCTTCCTCGCTGGATCAAACCTATGTGGAACAGAAGCAAACATATAAGGCTATAAAACTGCGTGTATAGAATATTTGAGAAATCGTTTTCACATTTTTGGGAAATTGTTGAAAATGGGGCTTAGTGCAAAATGCTCATATGCACATGACTTGTGGGAGGGTTATGGCCACAGTGGCCAAACCATTCTTTCTCGCTGGATCAAACCTATGTGGAACGGAAGCAAACATATAAGGCTATAAAACTGCGTTTATAGAATATTTGAGAAATCGTTTTCACATTTTTGGGAAATTGTTGAAAATGGGGTTTAGTGCAAAATGCTCATATGCACATGACTTCTGGGAGAGATATGGCCACTGTAGCCAAACCATTCTTCCTCGCTGGATCAAACCTATGTGGAACAGAAGCAAACATACAAGGCTATAAAGCTGCGTTTATAGAATATTTGAGAAATCGTTTTCACATTTTTGGGGAATTGTTGAAAATGGGGCTTAGTGCAAAATGCTCATATGCACATGACTTCTGGGAGAGATATGGCCACTGTAGCCAAACCAATCTTCCTCGCTGGATCAAACCTATGTGGAACGGAAGCAAACACCTACGGCTATAAAACTGCGTTTATAGAATATTTGAGAAATCGTTTTCACATTTTTGGGAAATTGTTGAAAATGGGGCTTAGTGCAAAATGCTCATATGCACATGACTTCTGGGAGAGATATGGCCACTGTAGCCAAACCATTCTTCCTCGCTGGATCAAACCTATGTGGAACGGAAGCAAACACGTATGGCTATAAAACTGCGTTTGTAGAATATTTGAGAAATCGTTTTCACATTTTTTAGAAATCGTTGAAAATGGGGCTTAGTGCAAAATGCTCATATGCACATGACTTGTGGGAGGGTTATGGCCACAGTGACCAAACCATTCTTCCTCGCTGGATCAAACCTATGTGGAACGGAAGCAAACACCTACGGCTATAAAACTGCGTGTATAGAATATTTGAGAAATCGTTTTCACATTTTTTAGAAAATGTTGAAAATGGGGCTTAGTGCAAAATGCTCATATGCACATGACTTCTGGGAGAGATATGGCCACTGTGGCCAAACCATTCTTTCTCGCTGGATCAAACCTATGTGGAACGGAAGCAAACACGTATGGCTATAAAACTGCGTTTGTAGAATATTTGAGAAATCGTTTTCACATTTTTTAGAAATCGTTGAAAATGGGGCTTAGTGCAAAATGCTCATATGCACATGACTTCTGGGAGAGATATGGCCACTGTAGCCAAACCATTCTTCCTCGCTGGATCAAACCTATGTGGAACGGAAGCAAACATGTATGGCTATAAAACTGCGTTTGTAGAATATTTGAGAAATCGTTTTCACATTTTTTAGAAATCGTTGAAAATGGGGCTTAGTGCAAAATGCTCATATGCACATGACTTCTGGGAGAGATATGGCCACTGTAGCCAAACCAATCTTCCTCGCTGGATCAAACCTATGTGGAACGGAAGCAAACATCTACGGCTATAAAACTGCGTTTATAGAATATTTGAGAAATCGTTTTCACATTTTTGGGAAATTGTTGAAAATGGGGCTTAGTGCAAAATGCTCATATGCACATGACTTCTGGGAGAGATATGGCCACTGTAGCCAAACCATTCTTCCTCGCAGGATCAAACCTATGTGGAACGGAAGCAAACACGTATGGCTATAAAACTGCGTTTGTAGAATATTTGAGAAATCGTTTTCACATTTTTTAGAAATCGTTGAAAATGGGGCTTAGTGCAAAATGCTCATATGCACATGACTTGTGGGAGGGTTATGGCCACAGTGACCAAACCATTCTTCCTCGCTGGATCAAACCTATGTGGAACGGAAGCAAACACCTACGGCTATAAAACTGCGTGTATAGAATATTTGAGAAATCGTTTTCACATTTTTTAGAAAATGTTGAAAATGGGGCTTAGTGCAAAATGCTCATATGCACATGACTTGTGGGAGGGTTATGGCCACAGTGACCAAACCATTCTTCCTCGCTGGATCAAACCTATGTGGAACGGAAGCAAACACCTACGGCTATAAAACTGCGTGTATAGAATATTTGAGAAATCGTTTTCACATTTTTTAGAAAATGTTGAAAATGGGGCTTAGTGCAAAATGCTCATATGCACATGACTTCTGGGAGAGATATGGCCACTGTAGCCAAACCAATCTTCCTCGCTGGATCAAACCTATGTGGAACGGAAGCAAACATACAAGGCTATAAAGCTGCGTTTATAGAATATTTGAGAAATCGTTTTCACATTTTTGGGGAATTGTTGAAAATGGGGCTTAGTGCAAAATGCTCATATGCACATGACTTCTGGGAGAGATATGGCCACTGTAGCCAAACCAATCTTCCTCGCTGGATCAAACCTATGTGGAACGGAAGCAAACACCTACGGCTATAAAACTGCGTTTATAGAATATTTGAGAAATCGTTTTCACATTTTTTAGAAATTGTTGAAAATGGGGCTTAGTGCAAAATGCTCAAATGCGATTTCTCAAATATTCTATACACGCAGTTTTATAGCCTTATATGTTTGCTTCTGTTCCACATAGGTTTGATCCAGCGAGGAAGAATGGTTTGGCTACAGTGGCCATATCTCTCCCAGAAGTCATGTGCATATGAGCATTTTGCACTAAGCCCCATTTTCAACAATTTCTAAAAAATGTGAAAACGATTTCTCAAATATTCTATACACGTAGTTTTATAGCCTTATATGTCTGCTTCTGTTCCACATAGGTTTGATCCAGCCAGGGAGAATGGTTTGGCAACAGTGGCCATATCCGTCCCAGAAGGGGAGCATTTTGCACTAAGCCCCATTTTCAACAATTTCTAAAAAATGTGAAAACGATTTCTCAAATATTCTATAAACGCAGTTTGATAGCCTTATATGTTTGCTTCTGTTCCACTCAGGTTTGATCCAGCCAGGGAGAATGGTTTGGCCACAGTGGCCATATCCCTCCCAGAAGTCATGTGCATATGAGCATTTTGCACTAAGCCCCATTTTCAACAATTTCTCAAAAATTTGAAAACGATTTCTCAAATATTATATAAACGCTGTTTGATAGCCTTATATGTTTGCTTCTGTTCCACATAGGTTTGATCCAGCCAGGGAGAATGGTTTGGCCACAGTGGCCATATCCCTCCCAGAAGGGGAGCATTTTGCACTAAGCCCCATTTTCAACAATTTCTAAAAAATGTGAAAACGATTTCTCAAATATTCTATAAACGCAGTTTGATAGCCTTATATGTTTGCTTCTGTTCCACTCAGGTTTGATCCAGCCAGGGAGAATGGTTTGGCCACAGTGGCCATATCCCTCCCAGAAGGGGAGCATTTTGCACTAAGCCCCATTTTCAACAATTTCTAAAAAATGTGAAAACGATTTCTCAAATATTCTATAAACGCAGTTTTATAGCCTTATATGTTTGCTTCTGTTCCACATACGTTTGATCCAGCGAGGAAGAATGGTTTGGCCACAGTGGCCATATCCCTCCCAGAAGTAATGTGCATATGAGCATTTTGCACAAAGACCCATTTTCAACAGTTTCTAAAAAATGTGAAAACGATTTCTCAAATATTCTATAAACGCAGTTTTATAGCCTTATATGTTTGCTTCTGTTCCACATACGTTTGATCCAGCGAGGAAGAATGGTTTGGCCACAGTGGCCATATCCCTCCCAGAAGTCATGTGCATATGAGCATTTTGCACTAAGCCCCATTTTCAACAATTTCTCAAAAATTTGAAAACGATTTCTCAAATATTATATAAACGCTGTTTGATAGCCTTATATGTTTGCTTCTGTTCCACATAGGTTTGATCCAGCCAGGGAGAATGGTTTGGCCACAGTGGCCATATCCCTCCCAGAAGGGGAGCATTTTGCACTAAGCCCCATTTTCAACAATTTCTAAAAAATGTGAAAACGATTTCTCAAATATTCTATAAACGCAGTTTTATAGCCGTAGGTGTTTGCTTCCGTTCCACATAGGTTTGATCCAGCGAGGAAGATTGGTTTGGCTACAGTGGCCATATCTCTCCCAGAAGTCATGTGCATATGAGCATTTTGCACTAAGCCCCATTTTCAACAATTTCCCAAAAATGTGAAAACGATTTCTCAAATATTCTATAAACGCAGTTTTATAGCCGTAGGCGTTTGCTTCTGTTCCACATAGGTTTGATCCAGCGAGGAAGAATGGTTTGGCTACAGTGGCCATATCTCTCCCAGAAGTCATGTGCATATGAGCATTTTGCACTAAGCCCCATTTTCAACAATTTCTAAAAAATGTGAAAACGATTTCTCAAATATTCTATACACGTAGTTTTATAGCCTTATATGTCTGCTTCTGTTCCACATAGGTTTGATCCAGCCAGGGAGAATGGTTTGGCAACAGTGGCCATATCCGTCCCAGAAGTCATGTGCATATGAGCATTTTGCACTAAGCCCCATTTTCAACAATTTCTAAAAAATGTGAAAACGATTTCTCAAATATTCTATAAACGCAGTTTTATAGCCGTAGGTGTTTGCTTCCGTTCCACATAGGTTTGATCCAGCGAGGAAGAATGGTTTGGCTACAGTGACCATATCTCTCCCAGAAGTCATGTGCATATGAGCATTTTGCACTAAGCCCCATTTTCAACAATTTTCCAAAAATGTGAAAACGATTTCTCAAATATTCTATAAACGCAGTTTTATAGCCGTAGGTGTTTGCTTCTGTTCCACATAAGTTTGATCCAGCGAGGAAGAATGGTTTGGCTACAGTGGCCATATCTCTCCCAGAAGTCATGTGCATATGAGCATTTTGCACTAAGCCCCATTTTCAACAATTTCCCAAAAATGTGAAAACGATTTCTCAAATATTCTATACACGCAGTTTTATAGCCGTAGGTGTTTGCTTCCGTTCCACATAGGTTTGATCCAGCCAGGGAGAATGGTTTGGTCACAGTGGCCATATCCCTCCCAGAAGTCATGTGCATATGAGCATTTTGCACTAAGCCCCATTTTCAACAATTTCTAAAAAATGTGAAAACGATTTCTCAAATATTCTATAAACGCAGTTTTATAGCCGTAGGTGTTTGCTTCCCTTCCACATAGGTTTGATCCAGCGAGGAAGATTGGTTTGGCTACAGTGGCCATATCTCTCCCAGAAGTCATGTGCATATGAGCATTTTGCACTAAGCCCCATTTTCAACAATTTCTAAAAAATGTGAAAACGATTTCTCAAATATTCTATAAACGCAGTTTTATAGCCGTATGCGTTTGCTTCTGTTCCACATAGGTTTGATCCAGCGAGGAAGAATGGTTTGGCTACAGTGGCCATATCTCTCCCAGAAGTCATGTGCATATGAGCATTTTGCACTAAGCCCCATTTTCAACAATTTCCCAAAAATGTGAAAACGATTTCTCAAATATTATATAAACGCTGTTTGATAGCCTTATATGTTTGCTTCTGTTCCACATAGGTTTGGTCCAGCGAGGAAGAATGGTTTGGCTACAGTGGCCATATCTCTCCCAGAAGTCATGTGCATATGAGCATTTTGCACTAAGCCCCATTTTCAACAATTTCCCAAAAATGTGAAAACGATTTCTCAAATATTCTATACACGCAGTTTTATAGCCTTATATGTTTGCTTCTGTTCCACATAGGTTTGATCCAGCGAGGAAGAATGGTTTGGCCACAGTGGCCATATACCTCCCAGAAGTCATGTGCATATGAGCATTTTGCACTAAGCCCCATTTTCAACAATTTCTAAAAAATGTGAAAACGATTTCTCAAATATTCTACAAACGCAGTTTTATAGCCGTAGGTGTTTGCTTCTGTTCCACATACGTTTGATCCAGCGAGGAAGAATGGTTTAGATGCAGTGAAGAAGTTTCCAAAAAAAGTGGCGAAATTCTATACAAATTCCATACAATTTATACTTGCGGCGAAAAAAACAACACGTGCGATGTTTTCAAAAATGAATTTAACTTTTTCAATTTATCTTCACACACGTCTTAGAAACCATATATCAAATTAATTTATTATGTTAATTTTGTTTACTTCTAGATTTGAAACTTTATCCATTAAAACTTTTACTTCCTGCTTCCAGCACGGATTGTAGTCAGTCCAGCCGATGGGATTATAACTATCATTCGGTTTACTCCCCCAGTGACCATTCAACTCACATTGGCGATGGGCAAATTCTATAGGAAATACAAACGAAAATAATTTATGAACAGACGACGATCCTTCAAAATTCTAAAGCTTTTTATATTAATTGACCAATTTTCCAATGTAAAGCTTCTTTTCGGACTTGCAAAGCACTACGGCTCGGAAAATGCCGTCATTAGCGGTCCTAAATAAAATTTTTATTATTAAAAATGTACGAGTACATTATTTTATTTTATTTCGGCTGTTTAGAGATATTAATCTTAAATTGATTTTAATAATTGTAAATAAATAGTTTTTAATAATAAATTTATTAAAATTTCATATGCAACGAAAAAAGTTTAATTTAGTGTTTTACTTTGAAGTTTATCATCGAAGATTAATTATTAATTAATTATTTTTCAACACTTTTAATAAAAAAATTTTAGTAAATAATTTTTATAATAAAGAAAACCAGTCTTGTACTTACTGTCGGCATCAACACCATGGTAACCTGAAGGACAATGCATACGGGCCAATACACCAGCCGGAGTGGGAGGCCAACACAAGTACTTGTCCCACACCCAATTACAGAATAGACCTAAAGGTTGAGACCATTTTTTTCCAAAAAAAAAGAAAATGAAAAAAAGAAAGAAGAGATAAATTAAAAAAAGGAGGAAAAGGAAATTAATCAAGGACAATTAATTTGAAATCGAAAGGATGAGGACACAATACAATTAAATAAGATTAAAATAATCATTTCGCAATAAAGTTGCATTTAAACTCTCATTATTTTAATGGGATCCCAATCGAATGCAGATGATGTATTTCGAAACACAGACTATTTGAATTGATGAAATAAATCTCTGATGAAATTGTTTGCCAAACAAATAAAAAAGAAAAAATGAAAAACAATTTCTTTTATATATTAAAAAATAAATGTTTAACTCGCAAATGTTCTTTTGTGTTTTACTTTCTTAAATTTCTTTACAATTCAATTTCTTTCAAGTCAAGTGAAAGTCGTAAAAGAGTTCAGCAACACAATCTCAGTGTTGCCACACTCAAATAATGTTGGCATCGAAAAACAAATGTAATCAGTTGAAGTAGCAAAATAGTGTTGAATCATTGTATTTGCAAAATGTTTAAAATATAATATATGGTTTGCTGGACTTTAAAAGCACTGAAGTTGCTTGCAGTGAAAATGAGTGGCTCCTTGTTGTTGTTGTTGTAGTAGATTTTGTAGGAATTTTTATTTTTTCTGTCTTTCTTTTTCCTCTTTACCATTCCCAAACTCATACACGAGTAAACATAAAATAGTTTTCTTCTGCTAAGACCAGCCCTCAGGCATGGTCCCTATTCATATAACGCATGGTGTTCTAACAAATACTATATATATGTAGCATTTTAAGTTTCCATTTATGTTTCCGCTTTGAAAATTTCATCGTTTAAATAGACAATTAAATTTAAGAATTAAAATGCATTATGCAAGCAACAGTGCCTACTATGCGCTTCTCATATTAGCAGGAGTATATTCTATATAAACAATACAAAAACAAAGTGAGAGTGTATTATATCTTTCAAAATGTATCTTTCATAATTCCATAATTTCATTGTGTAAACACATCCATTAAATTGAAAGCAAAATTAAAAAATTTTAAAAACTTTTTGATAAAATATTTCCTCATTAAAACGAAATTCAAAATAAAAAAATTATACTTTGCAAAAAAACAAAATCCGGCAACTCTGAAAACCATACGCAAAAGGTTGGCCTCTAATGAAAAAATGTAGACAACTGGCAAAAGGAAAATTATAAATAAGAAGGGGAAGGGGAAGGGGAATTTACTAACAAATAAAGGAGGAAAAAATGAAACGAGTATTATAAAAATGTAATTTCGTTCGTTTCTCATAAAAGAAAAAAAGTGCTGGTAAAACAAATGAATTTTTGAGAAAAGTACCTTTTGAAAAATCCCTTTCTAGAAAACCACTTTAGAAGAAACGACAAAAAAAATACCCATACCCAAATGTCAGCTGTACCCTTTGAAAGAACGACCTTCCGAGAAAGTACTCATAAACTTTGAGCCAAATAGAAGTTGAAAAAGTACTTTACTATGCAGTACCTTTTGGGGACAGCAACCTTTTTCCCCCGGTTTTAATGAAAGGCAACAACAATTTGGGGCATCTGTATGAAGGAATTTAGTAGACTACAATGATATTATGAAATTTCCCTTTTTTTACCTTCAGTTGGATTAAACGATGAACTCGCCTGTTGTAACAGTTGGAACATCCAGATTAGAACCACAAACGCCAAATGCCATGCAAATAATGGCCGTCAAGGTGGGTTTTAGTGACCCTTGACAGGGTAAATATTTCCTGTTGTCGAATATTCAAATCAAAAATCTTATCATTTCATAAGCGACTCAGAGTTGCTTTCATACGAATCGGTTGAGGGATTTGCAAGTTGCAACTGCTTTGTAAGCACTTCTTAGCAATTTCGTCCCATTGTGCGTTAAAGGACTGCCCATGGTAGCGATATATTTCCCCCATATCTCTACAC
This sequence comes from Ormia ochracea, assembly GCA_963402855.1. NCBI lineage: Eukaryota > Metazoa > Arthropoda > Insecta > Diptera > Tachinidae > Ormia > Ormia ochracea. The sequence continues at coordinate 10,674,455 of OY727107.1, read as the reverse complement.
CGAGACTAAAAGTGAGTCTAGAGCGGCCTAGACACTATCGCAGTACTCATCAATTATGCTGGACAATCATATTGTCCTGCTTGCATGAGTTACACGGAGAGAAAAAATTTTCTTTGACATCACATAAAAGTGCACCAGATGAATCACTTTAAGCCACTCTCACTTCGAACAATCACACAGCACACACACAAACACAGACTGTGAATTCAATCTTTTTGCATTGTTTATATACAATATACTCCTGCTAATATGAGAAGCGCGTAGTAGGCAGTGTTGTTTGCATAAACTTACAACTGTCATAAAAGTTGAGTAATTATAACAAATTATGACGTATTATATATCATTGGAGAGGTCTTGAAATTAACTTTTGAAACATACATAGATTTATTAGTTTTTATGCAATTTCTTTAAAGAAAATATTATTTTAAATTAAATGAATTTTGTTAAGTAAACACACAGGCATGTTAAAGGCTAAACATTCATTGCACTTAAGTGTGCAAGTATGGCTAAAATTCTCGAAAGATCATTCGAAATGTACATGAACTTTTTAAATATCGCAAATACAATGAAACGGGACTTAAATCTCAGATATTGGGAATTTATTTAATTGTTCTAAATTTTCAGAAAAAAACATATTTAATTCGAATAAAGAGTTGTTATTTATTTTCACACACCTAAGTACTAATTAAGTACTTTTGCAAGTACTAAATAAGTTCAAAAAAGGAAAAAATTGTTTTTCCCAAAAGTATTTTTTCCAAAAATTATTGTTTAAGAACCGCATATCCTTGATAAGCAAATTTTTAAAAAAGTACCTTTTTCACAAAATAAGATAATCGCTCGTACTTTATAAGAACATTTATTTAAAAGTACTTTTCCTATAAACTACAAAATTTTAATGGTATAAGAAGAGGCAAATTGACAAAAATATAATTTTCCAAAAGCAAATATTTCTTGCGAAAAAATTTCATTCATTGACAGAGGATTTTTAGAAAATTTACCTTTATTTACATATAATTTTGTTAAAAAGTACCACAAAGGAAAAGTAACAAATACAATGTAAACTTTTCAAGTAATAAAGAATTAATAAAATTAAAAACAACGTAACTAATTTGAAAAAAAATAGGCAGGAAAAGCTTAGACAGCCAAGAACATCGATAAGGATCCTTTCAAGAACCCCAATACCTTTTTAAAGGGGAAAAGCTTTAAAAGCTTTAATTTTTTTTATAATTAGAAAATAAAAATACTTTGTAAAGGGATATATAAAAAATTTACTTGGAAAAAAATTATAGAAAAATTACCTTCTAATAAACATTTTTTTTACAACAAACAGCAGCATTAAAAAAATTTCTTTATTATGGGAAATTTATTGAAATTTCCCTTTGGCAACAACTATGTTTTACTAAAAATATTTTTATATTTTATTTTATAATTTATGTTTAACTTTTTAATTTATTTTTTTATATTTTTGGTTTCATAAGAAATTTGAATAAGTGCTTTGCACACACACACACACACACACACTTGTGCAACTTCAGCGCGAGCTTTTGAAAATCTTAATTGCCAACACATGCCACTGAACACAATTACTCGCTTGTTTAAGATTTAGAGTTTGATTATAAATGTTTTGATGTTTTGATGCTTTGATGGGTGACACTATGCGGAGCCTTTCAAACGCAGAACCACTTTTTTTTTTTTTTGATCCTGATGCTGAAGCTTTTTTGCTGGCAATGTAATGTGCACTGCGGCGTGCTAAAAGTGTTGTGGAAATTAATTGCTCCCAACAAGTCACCTACAAAACAACCCTCAGAGGTCTGGAATTAATTTATTGTTGAGGAAATTATTAAAGCAAATTCGTATTAAAAAAGTTTTTTAATAGTTCTCTTTACTTTAATGAAGGGAAATTAAATAAATTTGTTGAGAGAAATTTTTAACGATTCCGAACACGGAGTCGAGTTGTTTTGTTGTCAATTAATATTGCGATAATGGGAATAATAATTATATGCTTGATGCGAACATTTTAGTTGCGTTAAGGGAAATTTTACTTGATCTACATATCACAGAAGGTATATAATTTTAGCAAAGAAAATAAAAAATAATTGAAGTAATTTAGTACAAATTTCCCTTAAATAAAAAACTGAAATAAAAAGGAAATTTTATTTTTCCTACATTTTATATGAACGGGATTGTCTTAAAATGTGATATTTTTTGCCATATTTGGCTTAAATAAATATTTTTTCAGGGAAATTTTGCTTTGCCAACACTTATTTAAAAACTAGCACTTATTTTTATAAAAGCTTTTGATGCTGCAACAAAATTTATTATATTTTTTTAAATTTCCCTTTGAAAAACAAAAGTTTCATTCCAGGGAAATTTTTAGTTTGAACATATTTTTTAAAAACTAATTAATTTTAGAGATAAGGCTGATGCTGCATTGAAATTTTTTATTTCATTTGAAATTTCCCATTGAAAAACAAAAGTTCCATTCCAGGGAAATTTTTAGTTTGAACATATTTATTAAAAACTAATTAATTTTAGAGATAAGGCTGATGCTGCATTGAAGTTTTATATTTTATTTGAAATTTCCCTTTGAAAAACAAAAGTTCCATTCCAGGGAAATTTTTAGTTTGAACATATTTATTAAAAACTAATTTATTTTAGAGATAAGGCTGATGCTGCATTGAAATTTTTTATTTCATTTGAAATTTCCCCTTGAAAAACCAAGTTTCCATTCCTGGGAAATTTTTAGTTTGAACATATTTATTAAAAACTAATTTATTTTAGAGATAAGGCTGATGCTGCATTGAAATTTTTTATTTCATTTGAAATTTCCCCTTGAAAAACAAAATTTCCATTCCAGGGAAATTTAATCTGTTGTCCAACAACAATATTTTTCTTTTCAGAGAAATTATACTTTCTATATATATATATTTCTTAGGAACTAAACTTATGTAAGAGATACATATATAAATTTATATATATAAACAGCGCCTGAGAAATAAATTTATTTACTATTTACTATTATTATAATTGAATATATATTTTTAAATTTCCCTTAGCTACAAAATTTACCCTTTAAGTAAAATGTTTGTTAGCCTATATTTTTCAAAAGCTAATGTTTTTTTTTTAGATACGTATTTAGATGTATATCGAACTGCTATAATCCTTTATAAATTTCCCTTTTAAGGGAATATTTTTTTTTTTGCTACATTTTTTAATTAAAATACTGGAAAAACTAACATTTAACTCTCTATTGAAAACTAAAATTTTTTTTTCCAAATTTTCCAGCTACAAAAGAAATTTCCTTTAGGGGAAATTCTATTAAAATATATTTTTTTCTAAAAACTGATATGTTTTATAGATATAAACACATAAAGTTGTAATCAAATTGTTTCTTGGTTTCTAAATATCCCAAATAATAAAAATTTCCCTTCAAAGGACTTTTTTTTTTATTTTACGGATTGGATAATATTTTGGTTTAATGTATAATTAATGTTTTACAAACATGGAAAATGTTTAAAAATTTCCTTTTAAATACTGTAAACATGCATACATACATACGTACATATGTATATAGCTGTACTACACATACTAATAAACCGGACAGGAGTTAAAACTATTTACCGCTACCTATTGTAATCCATTTGAGTTTTGGATGGGGGGGATTTTCACGTTTCCCAGCGGCAAAATTCGTAGGGATTGTTATTATTGCAATGATGCAACTAAGCTGGCAGATAATATGATTATCCTTTGGTTATACTTACATACATATTATATAGATGAATATGTATGTAATTACATTTTGTTAGACGCTGGTGCATATGTGTGTGTGTGTGTGGGTATGTACGAGTGTGTACACTGGGATTGTGTGGATGTGCGTAATTGAAGTGTTTTGGAACAAAATTTTGTTTAAATGATTTTGGAATTTACTTGGTTTACCAGGAAATGTTTGTGGGTGCACATGCACACCGGCTGGTATGTACGTATATGAACGCACACGTAAACGTATGCGTTACGCAAGTGCTTACTATAGATATGTTTTAATGGCTAGATTGTATGCGAGTGTGTGTTTAATATAATCTTTTATTTAGAACTTTTGGAATTGGGAAAATATTTTTTTTCAACTCACCTTGTGGCGGTTGGGTGTAGTTGGAGAAGAGTGCGGAGCAATTTTCGTAGCTATTAATTGGTATGCTTGGATATGTTATACTTGAGGCTGTTGTTGTATTTGTTGCTATTGTTTCTATTGCAGTTGTTGCCACAGTGCTGATGTGGGGCGTTGCTACAGCCGTTGCATTAAGAAAGTCTTTTAAGTGGGTCATTGTTGATATCACGTTGTTGTTGCCTGCATGCCAGTTACTGTTGTCATCTATTGATGCAAAAGATCCAGTAGTTAAATTTGTTGTATGGCTGAGATTGCTGCTGTGCTTGTTGCTGTTGCTGCTGCCATTTAAGGTGGAACTTTGTAAAATTTCGGAGGTCATTGTGGTTGCTATTCTACTTATAGTTGATGAGACCGTAGCTAAGGGGCTTTCATATACTGACAGGGGTGTCAACTCTCTATTGTCACTGACCAATTGTGTGACGTAATCGGTATTCTGTTGTGTTGTGCCATTAGCCGTGCTTGGATTTAGCAAGAGCATATATGAGTATAAGACTTTGCTTACATTGAAGCGTATCGTTGTAATTTTGTCTGATAAATTATCGCTTCTCGTAGCAGCTACAACTACATTGTCGCCATTGCTATTGAGCACATTGTCATTTTGATTATAATCGTTATAGTCTTCAGCTTGACCGCCATTGTTGTGGGCGTCGGAATTGACATTTCTTTTGTGCTGCAAATTTACAGTCGCCCGTAAAACATTTTCCAAACTTAAATCTTTGTTATTTAGTTTTATTATTGCTGTTGAATGTTCATCTATTCTATTGAAGCTGTCAGTGGAAAATTCTTTAGTCATTTTGTTTGCAACATTCGGCGAAATTAAAATGCAAGTGGGGCTTTATTTACACTCTGCTTCCTCTTTGCGTTTGGTGGGTATTTGAAGGAGAAGAATAATTCCTAGTAAAACTAAAATTAAATTAAAGAACAATAGAAGGAAAAATAAGTTCCAAGATTGTATTTTAAATAAACACAAAAGTATAATAATAACAATTATATGTTTGAAACGTTGTTGTAAAAATGAATCTGAAAAATTTAATTGAAAAGATTTTAAAGAGCTGAAAAAATATGCATACACATAAATCGTTACGCTGCAACGCTGTAAGTTCGCTTTCTTGCAAAGTAAAACAAATTTGACACTATGCGACAAAAGTAGGGGGTTGTAGGCCTTATATTGTTTTCACACTTAAAGTTAACAGCTGGTTTTAACTTAAAACCTACAAACAGCTGATTTTGTGTTCACATACAATTTTGATAAAATCAGGTTTTATAATACAGTTTGTCAAATAAATTTGTTAATGATAAAATAAATTTTTTGTAGAAATAGGTTTGTTTGTTGTAATTATTCTTCCCACATTTATTTGACAAACTGTACGACAGCTGTTATTGTTTATATAAAAAATAAATTCTAAAAATGTGTATCTAAAATTGAAGGGATTTTACATTTTGTGAGTGAATATTTGTGAATGTGAATGAATTATCAGCTGTTTTCAATCTATCTAACTTGGCAGCCCTGAATATCTACTGTATAAAACAAGGTTGTATTTCATAAAATCTACTTTAAACCAACTCCAAAAAGTTTTTAAAATGGTTTTATGAGAATTATTTTCTATGGTAAAACCAGGTTTTATCCTTAGTGTGAAAACACTATTAAAATGGAAGGTGTTTATCGGTTTTAGGTGCTTTAATTTCCATCTTTTTACGATTATTTCAATACGAGGGTGGTTTGAAAAGTTTCCGCATCAAACCAGATATACCTATTGTAGGTAAGATATTTCAGTAACTTCTGTTATAATATTCTAATCGATTCTTTAATTAGCAAATATTTGACAGCCGATCCAATACTATTGCTCATGGGGAAAATGGAGGATTCAGGGAAGCGGGCAGTCATTAAATCATTCTATTTAAAAGGCTTAATACCATTTCAAATTAAAGAAGAGCTGGCTTCAACACTGAGAAACAGTGAAACAGTAGGTTTCCGAATTTAAGACAAACCAGTTGAGGTCCCAACTCCTGAGACGATAGCAAAAATTCCTAAAATGTTGATGGGGTATCGGAGATTGAAAAATCAGAGAAGCGGGCAATTATTAAATACTTCTATTTAAAAGAAGAAGAGCTGGTTTCAACACTGAAAGACAGTGAAACAGTAGGTTTCCGAATTTAAGACAAACCCAGTTGAGGTCCCAACTCCTGAGACGATAGCAAAAATTCCTAAAATGTTGATGGGGTAGCGGAGATTGAAAGTGATTGACAGCAACTGAACGGCTTCGGAATATTTTATATAGATATTTGATCTTGTAAAAGCTCTGTGCTACGGCTATGCCGCTTTTGCCAAAGGTTGATCACAATTTGAACCGGAAAACTTTTTCAATCGCCATTTTGTCATTTTTATATCCATTCACAATAAATATTAAAAAAGCTAAAAATCTCTTGTTAAAGCGATTTTTGTGAAGAGTTAAAATTATATCTTCTATTGATAATTTTTTGTTTCTTTATATATAAATGAAAGTCTTTTTTAAGCTATCGAAAATTACAATTTCTTTTATTTCAATGTTATCCCCTTTTGTCAATGTGAATTCAAAAAAGCTTAAATATGTAGAGGGAATGAATACTGGCAATGCAACGCCAGCTGTTTACATGTGGTTGACTTAAAATCTGGGATAATCCTGATGAATGAATCAAATGACAAAACACTGAAAATATTAAAAATATCCATTTAAAGGAAATTGGAAAAAAAATCCTTATTTGCAGTTCATCATTTCTCATGCGCCTTAAGTTAGGCAATGTTTTATGCATAGTATGCAAGAAAAATTAAAAACTAATTTCATATAAAAGATTAGCGGTGCTTTTCCATTTATTTTAATCTGAAATTAAACGATTAATGAATAAAAAGCAATAAACGAAAGTGAGCAAAGCTTCTGAGCATAAAAATTATAAAAAAAAGCTTTTTTAAGAAGTCAATAAATCAACTTTTCCCTGTTAAATTTTTTGCTAAGCCTCATGATGCATTTAAATTAACCTTTCAAACTTTTATTAAAATACAACCGTGTAGTGTCCGGCTAAATACAAGTAAGTCTTTCAAAAAAGAAAAAAAAAACTTAAATGAATAAAATGGAAAAAAGCTTCTAATGAAAAAGTTTATAAAATTTATTGAATAAAAGTGACTCTTTTTGGCGTGTTGCTTTTTAGAGTTTTTATGTGACCATGCAAATTACCGAGAGCTTTTGCAGTTGTGCTAAATTTTTTTCAATATTTAGCCTTTAAGTAAATCTAGTAACGGGGTGTATCACTACAGCTTTTCTGTCAGCTTATACGAGTACTCGTGCAAGTCAAACGTTGTGACTTTTTCCAGATTCAATTTCATTTTGGTGGGAAGAAGCAGAAATGGAAAAGGTAAGGAGACAATTTCAACACTGAAAAAAAAAAATTTTAAAGAAGAAATAGTTGTGGGTCCAGTCTTATAAGAATGTGCTTAAGGATTTCAATTAGACTACTTTTAATGGCAGCTGAAAGGTAAAGTTTTGGCTGCCGTATAATTTGCGAAGAGTAAGTTGTGGCGTGCTATTTGTGCTATTAATATATACTTAGCGCAGCTTCGTATTATCCCAGTTTTTCGAATACAATGCCATATTCGGAACATTGTGCTGCTAATGCTCAGGCAGACTGCTTATATACGAAAATCCATAGTGGTTTTGCAGAGTTTTCATACTTAACGATAAAAAAACTTTACAGCCGATTTCATAAAGCATAAACAGCTGATTTCGCCCTCATAATGCAATTTCCATTATAACAAGTTTTAACATACAAAATAAACTTTTCATATAAATACTTGCTAATATACTATCCCAAGCCCCTCGATGGTATAATGGTTAGTACACCCGCTTGTTACGCACGTGTCAGGGTTCAATTCCCCGGGGAACCAGAAGCCAAAGGCCTCAGTAGCCAGTGCTTCTATACATATTGCAATTATATTCATATAATTGTAATATTTGGTAAATAAAAATAAATACTATCCTACACATTGGTAGGATCTCCTCCCCCTTTTTTAAAAAATCACATCAAAATGGCATTGCTGGTGCCATCCTATCATACGAAAATTGTGCGCACAATTTTTTTCTTTGGTTATTAAAATAAATGCAACTCTGATCGCATGAAAACGTCTATTTTATGAAAATTCTGATAAGCATTTGCTTACCAGAAAAATTTGACATTTCTATATTTTCAGCAGAGATGCCATATGTGGCAAACCTTATGGCTGTAAAGCATATTGTATGAAGGCCTCAAGAGTAGTTAAAATTTTCTTAATGTGTCTCGAAATAGAAATTTTTCTAGAATACCAGAGTGAAAGACATCGAGTTCATACCATGTGGGAAACACCAGACCTGGATGCACTACAATAGGCTGGCACGTTACCAGGATAGGATGAACCTCTTTATGACGATGTTCTGGTCCTTCCCGAAGTAATACAAAAAGAAGTGCCGCGAATCGACACACCAAAAAAAAAAAAAGAAGGGGAAGTTTTAGTGGCAACACTGCTAGGGAAAGTGTTGGCGATCACAACAAAAAAAAAAAACAATAAATCCTTTAAAAATTTTAAATTTTTATTTAAATAATTTTAAATAAAAATTAATTAAACTTTTAAAAAAAAATAAATATAAAATATTTTTTTATTAAAATTAAAATATGAAATGGCTAAAGTCCTGATTCAATTCGGAGCTTGAAGCGGAGCTAGCCCGATGGCGTTCAAAAACTATAAATTCTATTTAATAACAATTTGTGTGCATAATTTTTGTATGATAGTATAGCACCAGTAAAGCTCTTTCGATGCGATTTCTTAAAATAGTAGGGAATCACTATCAGAATGTCGTGTGAATTATTTATTTCAGTGTATCCAGGACATGCTCTGATTTTCATATGTAGATTTTAATTGCAGAGTAAATTTTTTTTGCTAAAATAAAATTGAGCCATAAAGTGAATACAAATTTCGTTTATTAGTAATTCAGTCGTCTTTCAAAACAGATGCATTTCAAATATTTTTCACAATACGAGTGTGTGTTTTACATTCGAGTCCTTTAAAGTAATGAATATTTATGCACGTTTTCTAACAAACATGTCTGTGTATTTTATTTTTATTTATTTAAGCTGCACGTACTTGCTCGTACATCAATACTCGTATGCATACAGTTCTCTGCTTAAAAAGAAGGCACATTTAATCTGATCACTCTAAATTCGCTTTTAACTGTTTTCGCAAACGAAAGTTTTTCTCAATATCCCATTCATGAGAAACGTACATAAAATATACATGGAAAAAGGAAGAAGGATATTGCTTATACGCTTGCAAGAAGAAGTCCTTAAGATTTGTGTGTGTGTTTTTTTTAATTGCTCATATATGAACAGCAATGAAATAAATCAGTACGATTTAAAGTAATCTGTAAGATTAAAAACCAAAAAAAAAAAAAAAAAATACAAATAAATTATTTTTGAGCTTTTTTTACTATTCGCATTTCTCACACCCAACTTTAAAAAGGCGTTAAATGCATTTGGCAGAGGGAAGTAAGTTGCAGAGAAAGCCAGGCAGTCATCTAAGTGCTTATCACACTACTATCGTAATTTACAAGGCTTCTACTTAATGGCAATGTATATAAAATACATCAACTAGTTTATTTTACAACCTTCAACTGCTTTAAAATTAATCATAAACAATAAGGAAAATGTGCTCGATTAAAACAGTATTGTAGTGTATAGAAAAAAAAAGGAAACTAAAGCGTATAAAAGCCGCAATTGTGCAAAATAGTGTGCTTTAAAGACGCTCTTAAAAAAAATATATATATTTTATGAGTTTCTGGAGAATAAGTAAACAGTGGTGTGAAAATACACAAATTATTTTCTGTGATTAACTGCAGTTGCAAAAAGCACAAAAGAATGCTTTAAAAAGGATATTATTGATATGAAATATTTGGTAAATATTGGTACAAAATTTGCACTTTGGTAATTTTTAATTTTTTGCGGTACTTTTTTGGTACTTTTTATACAATCAATTTGATATTTACGCAGTTTACAGCCAATCAGTTTACAGCGTTTAATACAGATTAAAGCAAAAGATAATCTGTATTTGGCAAATATTGATAAAAAAAAAGTATGTGCTTTGGTACTTTTAAAATTTTTCTGGTACTTCTTTTTTGGTATTTTCAATACAATCAATTTGATATTTACACAGTTTACAGCGTTTAATACGGATCAAAGCAAAGTGTAATCTGTATTTGGCAAAAATTTATAAAAAAAAAGTATGTGCTTTGGTACTTTTTAAATTTTTCTGGTACTTCTTTTTTGGTATTTTTCATACAATCAATTTGATATTTACACAGTTTACAGCGTTTAATACGGATCAAAGCAAAGTGTAATCTGTATTTGGCAAATATTGATAAAAAAAAAGTATGTGCTTTGGTACTTTTTAATTTTATGTGGCAATTTTCATACAATCAATTTGATACGCACACAGTTTGCAGCCAATCAGATCGTTTAATATATATTAAAGCAAAAGGTATATCTGTATTTGGTAAATATTGGTACAAAATTTGTGCTTTGGTACTTTTTAAATTTTTCTGGTACTTTTTTTGGAACTTTTAGTACAATGGTAATGGTAAAAATTGGTACTTTTCTATATACAAAGTTAATAGAGAATAATAGAATATAATACAGATAGAAAACTCGAGTGCTTTATAATGGCTACATATTTCCAATTGTGGTACTTTTCCCATTTTTTAAATTATTTTAAAATTAATGAAGAAAATCATATACAATATGCAGACTGGAAATTCGTGACACTATAATTTTTATTATGAGCTTTAAGATATAAATAAATTAGAATCTAAAGGAGTGAAGTTTAAAGCCTTTGCATGCTTTGTATTTTAAGGGGGAAAAAGTGAGCATATTTTGTACTTTTTTCAATAAATTTACTTTAAAACTGATTGCTATTGTAAAACGAAATCGACTGCCAAGTGGTAATATTTAATGAGCTTAAATTTGCTTTCTGCAAGCAGGGTTTTTTAGTTTATGCATGCAAAAGTACGAGTATGCAAATTTTTATGTGCGTACTTAAGAGGAGGAGAAAGTATGGTTTGGCGGCTTGGAAAGGATATTTGCTGATTAATTTCAAATATAACAATCACATTCATTTGTGCTTTACATTTTAAAAGACTGTTCCCTGATGTATGCACTTATTTTTTTGTGGTTATGTGTAAAGATGTTCGTCCTAGAGACATCCCAGCAAACATTTTCATTGAAAAATAGGGTATTGAGCGCGTGTTCCTACTGATCGATATTTATTTATATTTAATTTATCTTTATCTTTCAGTTTAGCTGGTGTCACTTAGATGTGTACTAAAAATTTTGCCTTAATGCCCAATGACTACTTTGAGGCTAATTAAGCGAGCCTAAGACCAAAGCAAGTCTTGCCATCAGCCTGGAGAGATGGGTAGAAGGTACTTTTACCTTCTTTGCCTAGTACAAACTGTTTCATACTATTTTTTGTATTGGTGCTTAATAGGTGCCGCAGTGGCACATACTTGAGCTATGGTACTTCTAAAATCCCCCCATAAATTACATATATTAAGTATATATGGATATTGTCAAGTGTTTGCAACATAAGTGTCGTGATTTGCAAGATTTATGTATTGTTGTATGCCAAAAAATATTCATCAAGCCGACAAGAGATGTCCGTTGGGTTGCTTAAAAATTCGTGTACTGATTGCATAAAGTCATTAAAGTTGCAGTACAATCTGATAGATGAACTGTAACAATGATGAGTACACTTCGTTTCTGTGTGTACGCTTTTAATTATAAATTTTGTTCGAAAGACAAACAAAATTTAGTTTCTGGTTCATGTGGCAGTGTGTATTTAACCGAGAGGTATATTGCGGCAATAAATATTAAGCAGGAAAAAGTATGCCTTTAATCATGAAGCGATAGTACTATGAATGAACCTTTTAATCTTTTTACGAAATTATTCACAAGCAGTGCTTATTTAAGGAGCTCAGCCAAAGCCATTGAGTTATGCAAAATGGTCTTATTTCAGCATTTTACCAAGAAATCACAGCATTATGTGACCTGATGCTCTCTATCATTCCACTTTTCCAAGTAATTCTTCTTATTACCGTGTTTGTTTTCCTTTTTTATTATTGTTGAAAGGAAGGTCAGGGTTTAAAGTATATAATTAGGCATACAAACGTTAATACTCTCATCGTTTCCTGATTATGAAACCAGCAGACATTCAGTTAAATGCGAATGAATAATTACAGGATACAGTTGAGTTTGTTACTTTTTTTTTTTTTTGGTGTGGACATTGATGAAAGAGAAATGGTATTCATTTCTACTGGGCTCTTAAAACGTTGTAAAATAAATGAAGAACTATGAAATAGAATGGAATTATTTATAGTAATTTCCTTGAGCAATAAGTAAAAAATTACAGAGTCAGCAATTAATGCTGTGCTTGAGAGTGTGAAATTGTTAATAAATTTGGTCCAGCAAATAAACACAGAAGTAATTAAAAATAATTAGTATTAATATTTAGTACAAAATCAACTCATTATAAATTTAAAAAAAAAATGCTGAACATTAAATACAGAATGCAAAGCAGCCTTAAATGCGGCATTAAATAATTATATAAATTTTATACTAAAAATGGGCAGGCTGTAAATATCGTTAATGTTAGAAAAATAATTGAGTGAAAAGTGAAACAGCTTCAGCTTTTGAAAGCTGAAAATTAAATTCTAATTAACAAAAATTTAGTACTAAAAATTTGTACTAAAAAGTTGTACTAAAACGTTTGTTCTAAAATTAGTACTTTTGTTTTATTTTTACTAATTGAGCAAAGTTAAACATTTTGAGAGCTGAAAATTAAATTGTAATTAAAATAAATTTAGTACTAAAAATTTCTACAAAAACCTTTGTTCTAAAATTAGTACTTTTGTTTTATTCTTACTAATTTTTACTAATTGTGCAAAGTGAAACATTTTGAGAGCTGAAAATTAAATTGTAATTAAAATAAATTTAGTACTAAAAATTTGTACAAAAACGTTTGTTCTAAAATTAGTACTTTTGTTTTATTTTTACTGTTTAACTTTAGTTAAACATTTTGAGAGCTGAAAATTAAATTGTAATTAAAACAAATTTAGTACTAAAAATTTGTACAAAAACGTTTGTTCTAAAATTAGTACTTTTGTTTTATTCTTACTAATTTTTACTAATTGTGCAAAGTGAAACATTTTGAGAACTGAAAATTAAATTGTAATTAAAATAAATTTAGTACTAAAACGTTGTACTAAAAATTCATACTTAAACTTTTGTTCTGAAATTAGTACTCTTTCTTCATTTTTACTAATTGTAAGGTTTTTAATTAATTTAATATTTGTATTAGTATAAGAAACCTTTAGGCAAAATTGATATTATAATAAATATTTAGTACGTTTGGAATATCAAAAGTATAAAAATAAAACGGGTACCTCCGTAGGCGAATGGGTAATGAACAGCCTTCTAAATAGGAGGTGCCAGGTTAAATTCTTGCCCTGATGATGGATGTTTACTGCGTACAAGCCGAGAGCTTTGCAGGTTGCGTTGTTAAAAAAAATTTAAATGTACTAAAAATTAAGAAAAATTATTTTATGGGGATTGCAAACAAAGTAGTTTTTCTCAGAAATAAATCTTTAGTGGAATAATAAATTTTTTTAAAAAAAAACCTTTCAAATTTTAAATATTCTAATTACTGGCGCTTAAGGTCCCTTTTTTATATTAAGAAATTTAAATATATAAATTTTTTTTTTTAATTTTAGTGGTTATATTAAAATTAATGATGGAGGGGCATCAGCGTTGCCAATAAACATCATCAAGCATTACTAAATTTTAAATTTTTTTTATTTAATTTTAACTCTATTCTCGGAGTTAGTTTCTCAGCAATGGGACGAAAAAAATTTATAAACGTGTAATGAAGCAGTTAAAAATTGGATGTAGGCAACATTTAGTACCAAAAGAAATTTCTTATTAAAAATTGGTACTAAATTTTTTTCAACGAGCAAAACGATTAGTTATAGTTGAACTTACAATCTGGGGCAGTGCCTTGCAAATTCCTTATTAATCAGGACATTTGCTTACTAGAAATGACCTTTAGCCGGACACTGGCGATAAACAAGGATATACAGGACATTTTTATTTTGCAATAAATTCAAGTTTAAGAGTTAAAATATTCACTCTTGTCAAGTATTTCTTATACTTCATTTAATGAAAACTTTTTGGCCACAAAGAAAAAAAAGTTCTACAAATCCTTTTTCAGGTTTTAGTTTTTGTGGTCATGTTTTGCATTAAAAAACTTTCTAAAAAGCAATCTCAAGCAAAAAAATTAGAAGGCATTAGAAAGAATATTTACGCATATTTGAAAATGATTCAGATTAAGTACCAACAGCAAGTGGTAGAATTTTTTCGAAAAAAATTAAATTTAAATTCAAAACAAAAGTTAAAGGAAATGATCCTTTTACATTTTGTAAGCGTTTGTAACACATAAAGGATTACAATTTATGAAAAACAACTTTTATATTAGTTATCTAATTAAAATAATCTCTATTTGTATTTAAGCTAAAGCAATTTTGCTTCCAACAGAAATCCTTTGTAGTCTTTGCCTTTTTAGCACACACTGCTGGTAAAGCCGGCGAGGAAAAGCTATTTTTAAAATTCGTTTGCGCTCGTATTTGCCACTAAATGTGCATATTTTGATTTTCACATTCATAAAAACGTGCCTTATTTTTGCTTAGTCGGCAGATTGATTGCATCTTGTCTTAGTAGTGGTTACAGTGGTGAAAAATATAGCACAGTTTTGCTGCAAGGCTAAAAGAATTTTTCAAAATGATTTTTCCTTAAAAACACAGAAACTAAATTTCACAAAGTTTTAATTCAGTACATACATTTCTCAGACATTTTAAAATTAAAAACAAAATATATATAAATGTAAAAAATTTATGTTCATTAATAATAAAGTCAATGAGTTTTAGTACACAACGATCTAAGATAATACCGAATTCCAATAATATGAAATATTGTATTATCCAATATAGTTTTTAAATAATAAGAAAGAAAAAAAAAACAAACAACAAAATTTTTAGTACAAAAAATGATGAAAATTAAAGTACTAAAAATACTCCTACTAGAGACTAATTAATAAAAATTAATTTTTTATGATTTGAATAAATGCTTGGCAAATAAATATCCTGATTAACAAGGAGCTTGCAAAGCAACTAGTACTAAAATCATTTAGTACTTAAGAAAAAATATCCAACTTTTCTTAATTTTTAAGAAACAAATTAATTTAGTACCCAGTGTTGTAAATTTTCAAATTTTAAAGCACCTTTCAAGTCGGAATGTTTATTCCAATAAAGATCTACGGAAATTGTGTATATCATCATATCAATATAACTATTTTAGGCTAACAAAATTCATTAACAATAATTTTATAATAAATAAACCTAAGTATACATTTACCAGTGAAATTAAATTAAATATAAAACTCAATGTCTGAAAAAAATTAAAAAAATTTTAGTATAGAATTAAGGCTACCGTGAACCTTTAGTACTAAAAATTATCTCAGTGACATAACAAAAAAAGTATAATAAAAAAATCGTTTTATAAATTATTATGATTTTCTCAAAAATGATTGTAGCGCTCAAAAATAAATTTATTATTGCATTTTATAGAGTTTTATTTTATAAATTTTAGTACTAACTATTTTATTGATTGCAAGTAATTTTAGCACTAACTTTATATTTAATTTCTTTTTTCTTGTAAAAGCGCTATTACTATATTTTGTGCTACAAAATCCAAAATATGTTATAACAATTTTTTCAACAATCTTATTACTAAAAAAATTATTTTCTATAAAAAAAATTTTTTTACTAAAATTTATCAAAAGAATTTTTTCCTACAAATTTATCACTAATATTAAATTTTTGTATGAAAGAAAACTTTTAGTACTACAAATAAAATTGTAAGGCATTATTTATTTTATGTGGTTTTTTTGTAATATTTTTGTGCTAAAAGTAATTAAAAGAATTATTTTCCGCAATTTTATTAGTAAAACTATGCTTTCGTATAAAAGAAAACTTTTAGTACCAAAAATAAAATAGTAAGATATTATTTATATTACATAGTTTTTTAATTTTAGTTTTTACTAAAATATATCAAAAGAATTTTTTCCCTCAATTTTATCACTAAAATTATGTTTTCGTATGAAGCAGAACTTTTAGTACTAAAAATAACATTGTGACTTTTTTTACTAAAATTTGCCAACAGAATTATTTTCCGCAATTTTATTAGTAAACTATGTTTACCCATAAAAAAAGCTTTTAGTACTAAAAATTACCTTTTGATACATTACTTATTTATATATTTTATAATTTTTTTTTTTAAATTTATTAAAAGAATTATTTTTCGCAATTTTATCACTAATGTTTTCGTATTAAAGAAAAATTTTAGTACTAAAAATAACATTGTGATTTTTTTTATTAAAATTTACCAAAAGAATTATTTTTGGCAATTTTATTAGTAAAACTATGTTTTCCTATAAAAAAAGAATTTTTAGTACTAAAAATTACCTTGTAATAAATTACTTATTTACATATTTTTTAATTTTTTTTAATAAAATTTAATGAAAGAGGTTTTATCCGCAATTTTATCATTAAAATTATGTTTTCGTATGAAACAGAACTTTTTGTACTAAAAATAACATTGTGATTTTTTACTAAAATTTGCCAAAAGAATTATTTTTCGCATTGTTATTAGTACAACTATGTTTTCCTATAAAAAAAGAACTTTTTGTACTAAAAAAAATAGTAATATATTATTTATATTACATTGTTTTTTTTTAATTTTTACTAAAATTTATCAAAAGAATTATTTGCCGCAATGTTATTAGTAAAACTATGTTTTCCTATAAAAAAAGAACTTTTAGTACTAAAAATTACCTTGTAACGCATTATTTATTTACATATTTTTTAAAATTTTTTTAATGAAATTTATTAAAAGAATTATTTTCTAAAATTTTATTAATAAAATTATGTTTTCGTATGAAACAGAACTTTTTGTACTAAAAATAACATTGTGATTTTTTACTAAAATTTGCCAAAAGAATTATTTTTCGCATTGTTATTAGTACAACTATGTTTTCCTATAAAAAAGATCTTTTAGTACTAAAAATAAATAGTAATATATTATTTATATTACATTGTTTTTTTTTAATTTTTACTAAAATTTATCAAAAGAATTATTTGCCGCAATGTTATTAGTAAAACTATGTTTTCCTATAAAAAAAGAACTTTTAGTACTAAAAATTACCTTGTAACGCATTATTTATTTACATATTTTTTAAAATTTTTTTAATGAAATTTATTAAAAGAATTATTTTCTAAAATTTTATTAATAAAATTATGTTTTCGTATGAAACAGAACTTTTTGTACTAAAAATAACATTGTGATTTTTTACTAAAATTTGCCAAAAGAATTATTTTTCGCATTGTTATTAGTACAACTATGTTTTCCTATAAAAAAGATCTTTTAGTACTAAAAATAAATAGTAATATATTATTTATATTACATTGTTTTTTTTTAATTTTTACTAAAATTTATCAAAAGAATTATTTGCCGCAATGTTATTAGTAAAACTATGTTTTCCTATAAAAAAAGAACTTTTAGTACTAAAAATTACCTTGTAACGCATTATTTATTTACATATTTTTTAAAATTTTTTTAATGAAATTTATTAAAAGAATTATTTGCTAAAATTTTATTAGTAAAATTATGTTTTCGTATGGAAGAGAAATTTTAGTACTAAAAATAACATTGTGATTTTTTTATTAAAATTTACCAAAAGAATTACTTTCCGCAATATTATTAGTAAAACTATGTTTTCCTATAAAAAAAGAACTTTTTGTACTAAAAATTACCTTGTAACGCATTATATATATTATTATGTATTACTAAAATTATTTTACGCAATTTTATTACTAAAATTATGTTTTCGTATAAAAGAGAAAATTTAATTTCATTGTTATTATTTTTTATTAATTCTTTTTGAATGTTAATTTATTAAAAGTTTGCAATTTTGGTACTAAAAATTAAATTGTAATTTATTATTGATATTTTATTAAAGGATTTTTTAATTAAATTAGAAATTGATTTTTAGAGAATTCTTTATTTAAACACAATTTTTTAAAATAATAATAATAGTGCTAAATTTTGTATTGAAATGTATTCTTTTTAGAAAACACAAAAATTTTCTAATTGCTTTCTTGGATAGATTTAAAAGAAACCAATTTTTCATAAATCTGTCCGGAGTTTAGATTTAAGAGACTGCCGAAAAACCCTCCCCTCTAAAATGAAATACTTGCAGCAGTTAATTTTAATATTTATTTTCTTACTTCGTATTGTAAAACAGTAACTTTTATCTCACAGGCAGGAACACTGTGCTACTTTGCCAAGTGAAAGAGTGCTACGCCGTCCATTGTTTCCTTACTTGCATTCATTTTCCTTCGAATAAGTGCAACAACTACCAAATCAGCATTCTTTTGTTGTTCTTGTTTGCTCTCTTTATTTGCTGCCACTATTTTTCCATCTGCTCACAAGCGCTCGTCTTGATGATGATAATAATAATGATGATATTGTATTCCGCTTGCTTAAGGACTTTGAATAAAAAGAAGGACCTGTTAAAAACTGGCAGCTATAAAAACAAAAAGCCTTTTAGGAACAACAACGTCATTGTTTGCAAATTTCTAAAAGAATAATGAATCCCATGATACTAATAAATAAGCACAAACTGAAGTAATAAAACAAAACTAACAATTATTTGCTAATAAAAATAAGAAAATGGGAAACTGTTAAATTTAAAAATTTATTTGTTTATTATGAAAACAAAAATTTTTTTTCTTTTGTATGTGAAAGCTCAGATTTAAATTAATTTTGAAGGCAAAAAAAAATCCTGTTTTAAAGGACGAATCAATAATGGACAGTCAACTAAACAGGACGTCGTGAGTTGCATTCCTGCCAATGTGGTTCAAAAAAAATAACCCATTTTTATATTTTATTGCTTGTAGGGCGAGGCAGAAGCTTTTAACGATTTTCGCCAGAGTTTAAATTAACGATACAAAAATTTTTTAAATATTTTTGTTTTAAATACCGGCACGATGTTGACAAGTAAAAGCAAATGCCAGTCTAGAATATGTTTATTATCTAAACTAAAATTACTTACTGACATATTTTACAAAAACAACAAAAATATTTCCCAACGAATAAACGAAACTGTTGCAAATGAGAATTATTATTTTATTATTAAGGATCACAAAATGCTTTTATCCTTTATTTTATAGTTCATTCCTCAGATGAAATCTACCGGAATTTTTTTCAAATTATTTAGCCTAAGAAAAATTAAATTAAAATTAATTAATTAAAATTTACTTTCAAGAGAACAAATTAAAATTTGTCTAAAAATTATTCAATAATGAAATGTCCTTTTTATTTATATTCAGTTTTAAATCTCTGTAAAAATATATTGAATTTCTTTTTATTTCAATTTAACAATTAATTAATTATTTTAAAGCGGATTTAAATGAGCTGAATGGTTTCTAATCCGAGGAATATTTCAATTACTCGGCCTTGAGTTCGTCGGCGGCTGTAATAACAAGCAAAGGAACTCTGCTGCTGAAATCGTAAGTAGATTTCGGGACAGCTTAACAGCTCCCTAAAGCCTACACATTTTCAATGTATTTTCGATTGAGAATTTAAACACAAGTTTAATTGAAAAAAAAAAATTAAAAATTTAATAAATTTAAGGAGAAATAATTAAAATATGCCTGTTTTTTACATATTAAAATTTAATATGGATTACGTAAAAAATTATTAAATTAAAAAAAATTAAATTAAAAAAAATTATAAATTAATTATAAAATTATAATTATTAAATTATTAAAAAAATCAAATATGCAAAAATATGCTGCAAATAATCAAATATGCCAAAATTTTAGAAAAAGTCTTCAAATGTTTAACCAACTCATTCTTATTACTCACTACTCTCTAGTAAAACAGCCTTTATTACAGGGTACGGACACATCCCTGCAAGCCAGTAATTAACTTTTACATTTAACGGGCAGTCGGAAACTGCCCCTTTAAAAGGATGGCCGAGATTATACAAAAGCAAGCCGAAACTGGTAGCAGCAAATCGCCTTGTGACAGGGGTTTGTCGTAAATCTGAAAAGTTTAGGTCTATCATCTTATATGTCCAGCTGCTACGAATACGTTGTAATCAGAAAATGGTAAAACTGTAGTCGAATGTAATGAGAAATTATTTTTATAATCTGAATAATTTAAGAAATAAAAAACAATTCAATTGTAACCAAAACATTTTCCTAAAAACGTTGCGAACTGCCAATTTCGTAACACATTAATATTAACACTAACACTTTTGTCATCGTTTAAAAAAGCATAGCGGTCATACATTTTATCGTTAAAGACAATTTTTATAGATAAGAAGCTCATTTTAACAAAAATCTGAATATAATTTTTTTAATTTTTAGACGGAATTGACGACTTCAATACAATTACAAATCGAATTAGTTATATTTCGTAACACCGAGAAAAGGAGTTGAGTTGTAGACGGAAATTCGAAGGATATCAATGAAAGACTATAAGCAGTGTTGTAAAAATCCTGCTCCAGGAGTTTAAGATCATATTAAAGTCATCTAGAAACAGAACTTCGAGCATGTTTTTAAACATCAAGATGATAACTCTGACCGTTATAAAATTGTCGTTAATTTATCGTTAATTTTTTCTTAAGTCCTCCTTCAATTTTCTTGACAGTGTAATGCGAGGATTTTGTCCCCCTATTTGCATTAAATTTTGAAATTATAAAATTTAAATAAATAAAAAAATTATGTTACACTAGTTCGGAGGTGACCCGAAACGGCCTTAATACTGCTTTTAAAACTGATAATTTATGAAGGAAAATAATTTTATAAAAAGGGTCACTTCCAAAATATACTTCTCATTGCTTTTAAAACAAGAAATCCTTAAATTAAATAACAATATAATTTTAAATATAAACCTTCCACATTAAATTTCAATTATTTTGGTTTAATTTTTTTTTCAAGTTTTCTATAATTCTAAAAAAATATTAAAGAAAAAAAAATAACCAGCAGTACAACTTCTACTGAAACCTCAAAAACAAAAATATTAAAAAAAATAATAAAAAATAATAAAAAAAAAAATAATAAAAAATAATAAGAAAAATATTACGAAATCTCTGTGTGGATGTCTTTTATAATTCTCTAGATCCTGTGAAGTATAATTTCTGCACATTCTTACAAACGGTTGCATAAGCATATCGCCACGTTGCATATTAGAGGCACATACAGCCACACACACACACCCACCCACACTTATTTTTAGATTAAAAACTTTAATGTGTGTGTGTGCGTATTAAGTTACTGCAGTGCCCAGCCAACATTTTATTTAATGAACGATCATACCTAAAAAGGATACCTCTGCCATGATACTCTGCTATTTTAAAAATGAGTTTTTTAAAGAGCCTCATTTACGACCCATTTCGGAGCCCGTTACGAGTCTTTGTTGTAGTAATTTTTCAGAAATATTGCTGATCGGCTAGCCTGGATCGCAAAA
The DNA here is from genome assembly GCA_963402855.1 of Ormia ochracea. Taxonomy (NCBI): domain Eukaryota; kingdom Metazoa; phylum Arthropoda; class Insecta; order Diptera; family Tachinidae; genus Ormia; species Ormia ochracea. The sequence goes on along the minus strand of OY727107.1, from coordinate 10,652,596 downwards.
AAATGGTTAAAAAATTAGTAAGGAGACTAGGCGATATCTCGAATTACGAACAATTAATGATTACTGGTCAGCAAAAATATTGCAGTTAGTGAAGGTGAAGTAGCTGCCGGCGTCATGGCTGCTGAAGGAAAGCCCTGCAAGAGCTTGAAAACTATTTAGTGATTGTAAGACCTCCACACTGTATTTTTTTATACATCTATACAAGGGAAATTTCACTAAATGAAAAACTTTCTCACAGAAGACGGGAAAAGATGACAAGCTGGCAGTTGTTACGAGATATTTGTAGTCGAATTTCCACATGACCAACTCTGAGTTTATCAAATATCTAATTAAAATAATTTTAATAAAGCAATCCGAATCGAATTTTTATTTGATCCTTGAAAGAATATTTTTTATTCATATTGAATTTTTAATAAATAACTTTCTATAGGGAATCAGAAGTGCTGGTCTATACGAGTTACCAACCAAAAGTGACTCAGAAAAGTGTAATGCAGTTGATATAAATTCCAGATTAGAAGATTTTTATAATAATTATAGAGCACATATAGAACAGAGCGTTGCCTAACATAGAGTCACCATATAGATGCAAAGCTGATCCAGATGGAACTAAAATCAGTTGAAATGAATTTCTTTACAGGCAGGCACTATTCGTGAAGGCCAGACTTCAAACTACTATTATCGGGTATTGTCTCTGTTCCGTAATTCCTGCATATGATACCCTTCCCCACCAAGAATTCAAAAAATTAAAATAATTAATTACAAAAAACAATGTTTTATATAAAAAAGAAAATTGTAACGTAAATAATTCTGAGAACATTGCAAAAAATTATCTTAAATAATTCGCCAATTGCCCCAAAAATTGGATAATAAATAATACTTCTAAATTGTGGGGTAGTGTTCATTCAGGCTGACAGCAAAATTTTTGTAATAAATAATTGTTTACGAAGGTGGGGCGTGAGATGCCACAAATTATTCAGAGATGAATAGTAGTTGACCAAAAAGTTGGCTTATAAATGATTTCCACATGAAGAGTTGAGAATGGGGTACCAATTGATCAAAACTATTAAACTCATAAAGAGCTTTTTAAAACTAGTCGTTTATTGGACCCCATTTACACGCAATATTTAAACGAAATGTAACTGCAATTGAGCAGAAATGTCAACTATAAATAATTGATACGGTGATTCGGATACATTATGGAAGGTTGATTCACTGGCGAACCCCTCAGTATGCTCACCAATCAACATGGTACCCTCATCTGGATCACAGCAGATTCTATGCACACCTATCGAACTCTCTGTGAATAGTACCAAGAATTGATTTAGAGGTATAACTGGAAAGCAGTACACCTACTCGAGTGAGTTAACTTTTGTAAGGGTGAGGGCAAGCCAGCACAGCTGGTTGGCTACGGAGGCAATACCTGAAGACTGCAAAGAGAGTTTTGGTGTACCGGTGTTCTTGACAAAGATCTTCTATCAATGGGTGGGAATAGATTAGCGTATGGAATAGATTTTATGGATTCATATCACAATCATTAATTATAAAAATTATATTTACACAGAGTTGCACATGGGGTTGCAAAAAAATAACTTGCGAATGTGAGGGGTACCATTCACCGCCAAAAATTATTTGAAAATAAATTGCAGTTGACCAAAAAAATGTCTAATAATTATAATGATTCACGAAGAGTGGCAAGAGTGGGGTATTATTTTCATCCGGAAAACTCATCTTATTGGTAATGTTTTTCTCAAAACTGAGACTTTTGAAATGGCGACTGGGTGCTTATACATAAGCTAGTTATGATTACATCAGTATCATTATAACCAGTAGTTTATTACGTGTGGTGTTCTTTGCATGCACGGGCATGTCTAATGTTAGCTAATGCTGTGGTTTTTCACATTAGAGCAAGTGAGTAAGTACTTGTATACAGCAGCTGCATTTTTATAAAAGGTCGTTTTTTCTCTTTTCCTTTGAATGTTAAGCCCTCAGGTGCATTAAAATATTAGATACTAGACATTTCTTATGCTCATAATAAACAGCAAAAGAATTCCTTGAATACATAATTTAAAACAAATAAGAAAATTTAATTTTGTTGCAAGAATGTAGAGAATTGAAGATGAAAGTTTATTTCTAAAGTATTTACAGCTGCAAATGCAAACATGCAATGGAAACGAGAAATGATCACTTTCTAATGACTTTTTTTTTTTTTTTTTTGCAAAAATTTGATTTACAAATTTTTTGCTTGTTTTGCGAGTAAATAAATTGTTAAAGTTTATAATTTTATGCGCAAATGTATTTGATAACAAATACAAATAAAACATCTGTTACTATTGATTTTAAAATGCATGCAAATGCACACACACACACACACACACACACACCCTGGCACGTCAAATGTAAGGGCCGCCAGCAATGCTCACTAACATAAACTCACTCAAATATTTCAAGTTTAGAGGCAGAACTACTCCCGCATTTCCGCCTCTACAAGTTTCACCTCAATTTGAAAGGAAAAATAACTAAAAATTTCTACTCACGCTCAATTGCATTATTGTGTTTAATGGTGTGTGTTTAATACCACTCAGCCTGAAAGGCTGCAACGTGATAAAACAAAATAAAATCAGCACATGGGCACACATATCAAAACCATTCAAAACTTAAACGCATATAAACGCTTTCAGCATAGAAAACCAATTTAATTTCGTTCTGTAATAAAAAAAATATATTGTTTACCGCAAAACAAATAAAAAAAAATATTTTTTTTTAGAATTTAATTTAATTTAAAATTTTCTAATACAAGAATATACAAACTAGAACTGCAAGGAAAATATTTAACAAAAGAAAATGGTTTTTGTAATTAATTTCTTTCCGCTAAATTAACGCTGCTTTTGCACAAAAACGCGTAGTGAAGAGATTACATGTGAAAAGTATGGAAGTGGAAAATAATGCCGGTTCTCACACTATTAAATTATCTTACGTCATAATTAAGGCTTAGTAACTAATTAGAAGCCAACTAGTTTATTATTGAAACCAACTGGGAATGTATTTCAAACCTCTTTCCCTAATTATAATGCAAGTTATTGCATAATTAGTGACATGCTATAATTGCTAGAATGATGTCTTTATAAAGAATTAAAACCGTACTAGTTTATTCTGAAACCTTTGAAACAATTATATGTAGTTGTATAGAAGATTCCTAAAGCAATGCTTTTTAATGTTTTCAATGCTGAAGCCTAATGGCTGAAAGCCCTCCGATTCCACTACTTATACACTCAACACAATCAAAAAAAAAAAAAAAAAAAAAAAAAATAATAATAATAAATAAAAATGGCGTAGAAACTCTACACAGATGCACAAGTACAAGTCCAACTACACTGCTTTCAATACTAAAGTATTTAATGCAAATTGCTGCTTGTAATTTTCAGTTCAGGGCACGACAACTGCTTCCCAACTGCATTTTTATAAGCAAATATGAGTATTTCGAAGGTTGTAGAATAAACTGGGCAATAACTTTTAGTTATGTTTTAGACTGTATCTGCAGCCTTTTTGAATTAGATATATTTTCTCGGAGAGAAGCACATTTTCCCCTCTTTAAAGAGGGATACTAGTCTGATATAAGTATTTCGAAGGTTGTAGAATAAACTGGTTAAAAACTTTTAGTTACGCTTTGGACTGTATCTATAGCCATTTTGAATTAGAAAATTTTTTACTGAGAGAACCACATGTTCCCCTCTTTAAAGAAGGATATCAGTATGATATAAGTATTTCGAAGGGTGTAGAATAAACTGGGTAATGACTTTTAGTTATGCTTTGGACTGTATCTATAGCCATTTTGAATTAGAAAATTTTTCACCCAATGAAGCACATACATATTTCTCTCTTTAAAGAAGGATATCAGTATATATATCAGTATGATATAAGTATTTCGAAGGGTGAAGAATAAACTAGGTAATAACTTTTAGTTATGCTTTGGACTGTATCTGCAGTCTTTTTGAATTAGATATATTTTCTCGGAGAGAACCACATGTTCCCCTCTTTAAAGAAGGATATCAGTATGATATAAGTATTTCGAAGGGTGTAGAATAAACTGGGTAATAACTTTTAGTTATGCTTTGCACTGTATCTATGGCCATTTTGAATTAAAAAATTTTTTACTGAGAGAACCACATGTTCCCCTCTTTAAAGAAGGATATCAGTATGATATAAGTATTTCGAAGGGTGTAGAATAAACTGGGTAATAACTTTTAGTTACGCTTTGGACTGTATCTATAGCCATTTTGAATTAGAAAATTTTTTACTGAGAGAACCACATGTTCCCCTCTTTAAAGAAGGATATCAGTATGATATAAGTATTTCGAAGGGTGTAGAATAAACTGGGTAATGACTTTTAGTTATGCTTTGGACTGTATCTATAGCCATTTTGAATTAGAAAATTTTTCACCCAATGAAGCACATACATATTTTTCTCTTTAAAGAAGGATATCAGTATATATATCAGTATGATATAAGTATTTCGAAGGGTGAAGAATAAACTAGGTAATAACTTTTAGTTATGCTTTGGACTGTATCTGCAGTCTTTTTGAATTAGATATATTTTCTCGGAGAGAACCACATGTTCCCCTCTTTAAAGAAGGATATCAGTATGATATAAGTATTTCGAAGGTTGTAGAATAAACTGGGTAATAACTTTTAGTTATGCTTTGGACTGTATCTATAGCCATTTTGAATTAGAAAATTTTTCACCGAGAGAACCACATGTTCCCCTCTTTAAAGAAGGATATCAGTATGATATAAGTATTTCGAAGGGTGTAGAATAAACTAGGTAATAACTTTTAGTTATGCTTTGCACTGTATCTGTAGCCATTTTGAATTAGAAAATTTTTCACCCAATGAAGCATATATTTCTCTCTTCAAAGAAGGATATCAATGTGTAAGAATTCTATTGTTTTATTTGTTTAGTGTTTAAAAAGGACACTAAATAAATACGAAGGCATGTGCGTACAAATATTTCCGAACTCTTACATAAAACCATCAATGTCAGTGGCATATTTTTTTTTAGATTGTTGTCAGACGTTTACGAAATATTTTCTGTAGAAACGTTGCTACAGAACTACTTGGAATTGTAAAATGTATTTATTTTTTTATTGTTCACCCTTTCGTTATTTACAATTGAAACTTAACAATTACTTGTAATCTGCAACTATTTATTTCCAACTTGGGTGTATTTCATCGTTGTCGTCAAATTAATCTGAATCCAAATTAAAAAGGATATAATATTGGCAGGAACGAGAGGAAAATTCTTGTACTGATTGCTTTAAAAGGAATGCTATTTTTAAAGGTATTTTTATTTTATATAAAAGAAAAATATTTTTTATCGACATATAAGAGGTTGTATGTTGTGGAGGAATTTACAAAAAAAAAAATGCTTCAAACGAGTATTGGGGTCCATATTTTTCTTTAATATGTGCATAAAATTCATATTATAAACAATAAAACTGTCAATAAGATTATTGGCGAATGTGTACAAACAATTATACGTGCTGCAGTGTTTAAGAGGTGAATATGACATGAGGTGATACCGGTAGACATTAAAACCTCTATAAAACAATTTGAAATCCTGCGTGTCTGCAGAAAATATTTTAAAATATTCACACAATAGTGAAAAGAAAGGATACGTTTTGTTCACCAATACAGACAACCATTTATGGTCAATAATGTAGTGGCAAGTCATGTGAAGACAAGTATGCTGGGGTATGTATTCCACTGGACACGTATTTAAATTCTATACTTTTCTTTGGAGAATAGAATTGATTAGTTTTGCTGGAAGGATAAATTTAAATAATCGTTAAAGGAAAATATGCATAGTCTGTTGGATGAGTCTAAATGTGTCACAGGACTCTTCATCATGGCTAAGCTTAGGACCAGTGACGGCGTAGTACATCTAACAAATAACATGGCAACGGTGTAACATGACAATCTCTAAGCAACATAATGCGTAAAAGCTGGTTTGCCAAAGGATTAGGCCTTCCACCACCTCTCAGCTTGATATTAACCCCTTCCCCAAGAATATTAACAAATTATGCAATTAAGCAAGTTGTTACCTCCTTCAAGAATAGAAAAGTTCAGGCATTCCTTTGAGCTTACGACATGCTCGAAGAAAAACTCACACAGAGCCGAAAAGTAGCTCATGCTCGGTATGAAATTGCTCCATTTTTGCGAAGATTTGATAGGGCAATTTATTATTTCATTTTTAAATACATAAGAATAAGTAAATAAGTCATAAGAATGACTTCAAATTACTTGCTGGGTATTTTTCCCGACAGTTCAGAATACGCAGTACTAAAATCACACCATGACGACCTTATGCTGTTCTGGATTCTCTATAAGTATTATCGAATGGCTTCGCGAAATGTATTTACGCTCTGACTGAGTAGGGCGATGATTGGCTTCATCTGCAGCTGCGACTGTAACAATCCTGCGAAATAGTAATAATATCAAACAAGGACGAAGCCACACTCTTATGTTTAAAATTGCAAAAATGTCAAAGAAGCAGTTAATCCAAGCGTTTCTAGGATTTTTTTTTTTTCGGAACACAAAAGCTGTTATGTTTCACTCATACTTTACTCCCTTTGACACTTTGTAGTTTATGTAATAGTGTTTCTCTACACGAACACACACACCCACACAAATCTGCACCACTTACAGAGTAAAATTTATAAAATATTTATAACTGCTGGTAAAGGAAAGCTGTCAGCGTGATTATTATAAAATATGAATGTACATAAATTTATTTCGCAAGCAGTGTCTTAATATGAGAAAATATACACCAGTTGGTAGCCTGGACAGAAGGAAAAAAAAATCTCAATATCTCTTAGAGTTGCCGCCATTCAAGGCATTTGTATTGCGCACTAATAAAATAAAAAAGGCCGAGAATCACTTTCTGCTTTTCCCCTATTCTGGTTAGCTAAAATAAAAGTTTCCCTTAAAATAGAACTGATCGCAATACAGAAAGATTTCATGGCATTCGAAATGGAGACATCGAAAGGGCGTGTTGTAGACTTCTGAAATATTTTGCAAACTTATTTCCAAAATTAATAACGTATTGAAAAAGTTTTGAGGGAATTGAAGTAAGCCGCACATGAGCTGTACGCAAATGGGTGTAAAAATTGTATCAATCACTTCGAAAACCCTAACTGACCACCGATCTTAGAAATTGTCCTTTTAGACACAATTCTGAAATATATTTGCCAACAATTTTCGGCTTATTTCCTTTAAGATCTCATTTAATCGCCTCTTGGCGGCAAATTCCCAAATTTAAAGAACTTCTAAACTTATATAAAATTTGCTTAAGAGGGTACGAAAGAGAGAACAATATTGCCGTATCGGAAGAAAACCAAATCATAAGGCATTCACAAACAGTGATGGTTTGATTGGGAATTGGTGACTCCAAGTTTGACACTACTGGTACTCGCCCTCCGCATAATACCAGTTACGTAAGTTTCGCATGGGGAACCACAAACAAAACTCTGCTTTAAAGCTCATACCCTCCGGCAACATAGAAGAGCAAACTAGAAGCCATCAACAAGTCGCAACTTTGAAGCTCTTGGAAAAAGTCTTGGTAAATATTTTTTATTGCTTATAAATCTATAAATTCTTTTCTTTTAACCTTCAAAGAGACTCTTATATTTGGACTATCAATTATTTATTAATACGTAAATTTAAAATAAATTATATAAAATATTTATTGAATTTATTATCAGCAGTAGAAACATGTGCAAGCAAAAGTCAAGGGCAGCAGGAATAAGAAAGGTGTCCTGATTACATGCCGGTTATGTAAACTTTTTAGTCGTTTACTTGCAAAGGAAGAGAAGTGCGAGGAAATATTAATGCTTAACAGTCGTTTAAAAAGCTAATAGTCTATTATACGCCTTAAACCCTTAAATATTAAAGAGCTTTTGAAATAAATGTGAACAGTTTTCAGAATAATTAAGAAAATAAATTGCTTTTACGTTTGTTGTCAAAAATTCTTTGAGAATGAATAATTAAAATGCTAATAAGTTTTAAACATTCATTGATTTATTAAAGGGCATGATTTACTATCCTACACATTTATATGATCTGTCAAATGTGGCATCTTTGCTGCATAAATACGACAGTGTGGCCTAAAAATGCAACTCTGAGAAATTATCATTTTCACGCAATCAAAGTTGTATTTACCTCAATCAGCAAAGAAAAAATTTGTATGATAGTATAGCGCCTATAACAATATTTAGATGCGTTTTTCTAAAATAGGATGGAATCACATCAGATTGCCGTATGAACGATAGTGAAAAATAATTCTAAAAATTTTTTCGCGGTGTAGTCTGGGGGTGGGTGGCACTTTTTTCAAGGCTATTCTTTCTATTAGGATATATAAGGACTTATATTCTCTTTTTTTTGTTCAGTATTTATATATACCCCCAGGGTAGTAAGGTATGCACCTTGGTGAAATTTACATGTTGGTGGGGTGCACTTTGGGGAGACGGTATCCTGCGTTTCCAGAGCTTGACCTTTGGCAGACACCTGTAAAACTTATCTGTCACTATGTCTGTCCAATCGATGAAATAACATGGCAACGGGCGTGCTTATAAGTAATTAAAAGGTAAATGCAAGCTATGCTTTTTGGTCTGGGATTAGGTCTAGCATAATCTAATCGATTCAGGGTTGAATATTGTAGGAGAGTTCTCTCTTGAGATTTCTCTCCGAAAACACCACCAGTGGCTATATACTGGCACCACGGCTACCGGCAGCCCCACAATGGATTTCTATCGCGTAGATTAATGAGTGATTTTGGGTTTGCACAAAACCTGAACCGAACTTTTATCGAGGATGGACTTAGTTCCCACTACACGGAGTTAAAAAAATAAATTATTTTTGGCTACCAGACTTCGACACTCGCTTATTCCTAAACCTCAGTTTGATGACAAACCTTATTTTCCTGCTGATACATGCTCACAGTTTTTTAAAATATGCTTTACAATAGCCGTTTAGTTCCTCAGTCGATGTAATCCTTATCGACTATCGATAACTTCAAAATATTAAAGTGTCAGAAAGTGCTGAATCACTTTTTGTTTATTAAAATAAATTGTATAAACTTATTAACTGCTTGTATATTCCCAATAAAGCCAAATTTAAACAATATCTGTTTCCAAAATTAATTGAAACCGCTTAATAAAATTACTTATTAAAATATTAAATTTATTTTTTTTAGCAATTTTCAATTTTCTAATATACTTATCAAATATTTAAAACTACATAATTTACTACAAGCGGCCAATTACGCCATGGAATATAATCATCATTATGCTGTAACTCATTTTAATTAAATGTATTACGTTTTGGGGAAATGTAAATTTTACAATGTTGCACATAATAAAGTAATAAAAAATGGAAATTTCAAAAATTATGAGAGAAACTTTTCAAATTATGTATGTACATGCACAAGCATGCATTGCCACAATATGTATTTGGTCCGAAATATTACAAAGGATGTTCTATATGATTAATTATTACACAAGCACAACACACACACATCCACACAAACGCACACATGTGAGCATATTGTAGCAACTCCACTTCCATCTGCCTGCCTGCATATCCCCCCACCACCAAACACAAAATACTCATGAAAATGTGTACTTGGCTACGAAAAACAGAAATTCATGTGAAAACATCAATCACATGATGTCCATAACAAGCCCGTTGGCACACACCATTTCAGAATGCACAATTACAGAGAAACGAGACACAAAAAGGTTGACTATTTAATTGTGGCATGTGGCCAATTTAAATGTCCATTCTATCAGCAATTATAACCATGAATAACTGACGCTTTATGGAACGAATCAAGTTTGTGAATTGTAAAAAACTTGTTGGTAGCCGATACAGATGAATGCTAATTCCTCCGACGAAAGGGGAGGATGGTAGGGTGCACCAGGTAATTAACAGGGAAATATACCCAATTACAATTATAATCTTCAAAATATTTTAAGATTACCCTTTTTAGATTTTCATGCTTGAAGCCTAAAAGAGCACTTTAAAAAAAATCACTTTGCAAGCAATAAAAAAAAGTCCAATAACGCCGTTTCATTATTTTTAAGATTTTTTTTTTCCTTTTTTTGTAAAAATATCAGCACTACTTTGATTTTCAATAAAATCGCAATTTCATAAAAACAATTTGCGATTATAATTTTTATAATTATGTATTATGATTTTTTAAATAAAAACTTTAATTCTGTAATATTTTTTTTTTAATTTTAACTTTCAAAATCTTTTTCTATATTTTTTTTAAAAATATTTTTATGAAAAACAATTCTTAAAAACAAGAATAAAATATTTGCCTTCGGAAACCATATGTTTTTCTATAATTTTTTTTTAAACGATAACAATATCGTTTCGTTAACAAGTTTTCATTAGCTCTAATAAAATTAAAGTACTAAACAAAATTTTCTTATCGACAGAAAAGTTTTTCTAAAAGATTTAATCGTTTACAAAAGTTTTTTCTATAAATATATCCATTGACTATCATTTACATTTTGACTATCGTAATCTTTAACAAAACTTTTTTTTATTTATATATCCACTATCGATAGTAAAATAGGTTAAAAAAAATTATTTTTTTTAACAAACATTTTGACTATCGTAATTGTCAACAAAACTTTTTTTTATTTATATATCCATTACCGATAGTAAAATTTGTTAAAAAAAAATTATTTTTTTTAATAAACATTTTGACTATTGAAATCGTCAACAATTTTTTTTTACTAATATATCCACTATCGATAGTAAAATTTATTAAAAAAAATTTAGATTCTTATTAACATTTTGACTATCGCAGTCGTTAAAAAAACTTTATTTTACTTATATATCCACTATCGATAGTAAAATTTTATAAAAACAATTTTTTTTAATAAACATTTTGTCTATCATAATCGTTAAAAAAAATTTTTTTTATTAATATATCCTCTAACGTAAGTAAATTTTGTTAAGAAAAAATATGTTTCTTATCAACAATTATTATTGTTAATAAACATTTTGACTATCGTAATTGTCAACAATTTTTTTTTACTAATATATCCACTATATATAGTAAAATTTGTTAAAAAGAAATTATTTTTTTTAATAAACATTTTGACTATCGTAATCGTTAACAAATTTTATTTTTTTACTAATATATCCACTATCGATAGTAAAATTTATTAAAAAAATTTGTTTCAATTTTGTTTATACAAAAATGTTTTACAGTGATTAGTCTTGTTTTAGATAAATCCGTTAAGGATTTTTTGTAGCATAATTTAACGAAAAGGACGATTATTTGTTTTCAATTCAAGAATTGTTTTTCTGTTTTCAGAATTGTTCTATAAATGTTTTAGTGAAAAAAATGGCTTGGAAAAAATTTCGACAACAAACGTGATCGGTTATTTATGAAATATTTTTTTGGAAATAAAAAAATCTTTTCTATAAAGAATTTTATTTGCTGCAATTGTTTTTATAGTTAACGATTAAGAATTATTTTAATAAACTTTTTCTTTTAGCCATTAAAATTTTTTTTATAAAAACTTTCCTTAGCGATAAAAAATGTGTTATAGTTTTTATTAATAATAAAAAAGTAATCGAAATATAGTTTTATTTTTATTAACACTCTTTTTAATAAAAAGTATCCTTATAAATATAATATCTGTATCTATAATATATTGTTGTCGTGTATATCTCACTTATTTATGCAAAGACGGACGTAGCGAAATTCTTCAAAAAATAGTCTTCAGTAAAAAAAATTTATTTTCAGTTGAAAAGAAAAGAGAACTTGTATAATGATTGTTAGTTATCGATTATAGAATTTCTTTATAAAGTTTTTTTCCATTTTTCAAATCGTTGGACAAGCCAGCTTATTTCCATGCATGCATATTTTTTTTAAGTAACAACTTTTTTAGAAAAATATTTTCATTTCAAATAAATAAATTTTTTATCGTTACAGAAGATTTTTATTGTTATTTGTATTTTTAAAAGCAAAAAAAAATTTTATTACATTTTTTTTGTTCCTTAAAATATGCAACAGTTTAATTAATATTTTTTTATATATTAAAAATTATTTTTAATTTTTTTTGCAGCTTTAAAAGCGAAAAAAAAATTATTACTTGAACAAAAATTTAAGGCTCGCCTAAAAGTTTACTATTAAAAAGCCACCAATATACACAATTCTCATGAGATGACTGAATTATGATGAACTCTAATCAGAAAATTTTTTTTGTTTTTTAAAATATGCAATAGTTTGATTAATATTTCTTTATTTATTAAAAATGATTTTTATTCTTATTTGTTGCCTTAAAAGCAAAAAAAAAATTTTTTATTACTTGAACAAAAATTTAAAGCCCGCCTAAAAGATTGCAATTAAAAATTCATTAAATATATACCATTCTCATCAGAGGACTGAATTATGATGAACTCTAATACGAAAAAAATTGTTTGGTCCTTAAAGTATGCAATAGTTTAATTAACTTTTTTTTTATTACAATTTAAATTGAAAGGTTAAGGAGCTGCCTTCACTCAATCAATATTAATTATTTGCGCCGCAGTACAATGCAATCAATATTAATCACAATTGCCGGTGCCTCTTTGCAGCCATTGTTTCAACTTTAACAATTATTAGAGCAACTATTTTTTTCTTATTATTTATTTACGAGCACATAAACACAAACTAAGTCGTTATTTAAACAATTATCACACAACTAGCAAGGCCATTTGTCATATTTATTTCCACTGACGACAAGAAGAAGCACATCTAATACATTTGAATTGTTTGACAGTTGCTTGTAGTTGATTTATTCATACTATTCTTTCTGTGCCAATAGTTATTAGAAATCCAGCTGGAAATTGATGAACGATAGGATGCCAAAGTATATTAAACTACCCGCACAGCACCCCACCATGCTTATTTTCTTGCCATTTCAAAGTTAAAGTTATTTATATTGTGTTGCAATTAAATTGAAGGGCTGCTCGTTGTTTCTTTTGTTTCAGTAGTTTTTCTTCGCGAGCTAGATAAAAATGATTGTTCTGCCTTTTGGGGAAATCTTTAAGATAAGATATTTATTTTTAAGATAAAAGAGAGAGAGAGAGAGAGAGAGAGAGAGAGAGAGAGAGAGGAGGCGCTAGTAATGATGAAATGAAATGGTTTTTTATTATCATTTTTATTAATTAAATATCGAACTACTAACCACAGATGATAATTTTTTAGTTATAGGGATTATGCTGATTAAAGCAGAATTGTGATGCAAATTATATAAATTTTAATTGAGAGCATCTCAAGAGAATATTACAGCTCAAGGATATGCCAAAAGCGAAAAAGTGTTTTCAATTCTTTGACATTTTATTACTTTAATGCGATTTTTATATTTAAAATTACTTTAAATATTTAATTCTTGTCGGAAGAAATTGAAGGCTTGCATCAGAACAAGCAGTGTATCAAATAGAATATCACTTTTTTTATAGCATAAATCTGGGAGGAACGAAGAATTTGTAGCTGCATATATTCGTTGCGATAAACACATAATTGTTTTATATATGAAAATGTGGACAATCACGTTGTTGGGATAAACACATAATTGTTTTATATATGAAAATGTGGACAATCATGTTGTTGGGAATAATTTTAAATACGCCCCAAAGTCTGCAATAAATCTTTAATCTTTTAGGTGCCTTCGTAGGCGAGTGAATAATGCTCAGCCTACTGAACCGGAGGTCGCGGGTTTGATTCCTGCCTTGACCCTGGGTGTTTTCCTGCAGACAAGCCAAAAGCTTTGCGGGTAGAGTTTGTTAGTAAAAAAAAAAAAAAAAAAAAAAAAAAAAAAAAATATTTTTCTCTTTATTGCGCGTTACAATAATTTGTTATGAATTCCTCTTTCATCACCGTTGTATAACAAGACATTGGAAGAGTCTCATATCGGGACCGAAGCTGAAGGTAAGAAACACTTACGCGCCTTACACAAAGAATTTCCATAACGAATTTTTACCGAAAAGTTCCTCTTTCATCTTCCTTGAATGACTAGACAGACATTGGAATAGTCTCACATAGAGAGCGAGTTCCTCTTTCATCTTCCTTGAATGACTAGACAGACATTGAAATAGTCTCACATAGAGAGCCAAGCTGAAGGTCAGAAACACTGACGCGCCTTACACAAAGAATTTCCATAACGAATTTTTACCGAAAAGTTCCTCTTTCATCTTCCTTGAATGACTAGACAGACATTGGAATAGTCTCACATAGAGAGCGAGTTCCTCTTTCATCTTCCTTGAATGACTAGACAGACATTGAAATAGTCTCACATAGAGAGCCAAGCTGAAGGTCAGAAACACTGACGCGCCTTACACAAAGAATTTGCATAGCGAATTTTTAACGAAAAGTTCCTCTTTCATCTTCCTTGACTGACTAGACATTGGAAGTCTCATATAGAGAACGAACCTGAGGGTAAGATATACTTATCCGACGTCGGCTTTCTCTCTTTTGCAATTTCTATATTAAATTTAAAAAATTTTTACATTTTCTTCCATCACCTCTTGATATTATGACGAATACAAAAATTTTAATTGCCAAAAATCTCATAGGAATATTCCAACAATTTCATTGGAATTATATTTACTGCATGTATTAAATTGAACATTTAATAGTAAACTTTTAGGCGAGATTTAAATTTTTTTAAGTACTTTTTACTTTTGGCTTTTAAAACGAACGAAAATGAAAATAATTCTTAATAATTTATTATTTAAAAGGAAAATGTTTTACAAAGAAATTTTTATCTATTAAAAATAGATATATGAAAATAGATATATGACTTTAGTCAAAAGGTATCCAAGCTAAGATTTAGATATTTTATAAAAGAATTTTTCTTTTGAATTGTTAAAATAAAATTAAATTGTTAGTGGTTATTTATTATTTATTTTTCGGAATTAAGAAAACTGATTTGTGGTTTTTCCATGAAAAGTATATATACTATTGACATTGTAGAAGGTTGTAGAATAAACTAAGTAACGAATTTGCCTGATATAAAGTTTGATTGCATCTTTAAATCTTTTATTAAGTAATTAATTAGTTCATTTATGTAAGAATATTCAACAAAATTACACATGAAGAAAAAATGATAACAAGTTGGGAAAAAGGACTTGAGAATTTTCCTTTTCAATATTCCTAAAATAATAATTTTTAAAGATCAAACAAAAATTAAATAAAATTAATTTCTCTCTCTATTTAAATTTCAACTCGTTTAATATAATATTTTTAATGCATATGTAAAGGCGATGCCAGCGACTGAAAGCTCAGAAAACAACATCAATTTCCTGCTTCTCTATATATTTTCACATCAAAAGGATTTTGTTTAAATGACTTAGGTATTGTGCTTCTGATTTTTATTGGCCACAGAAGCTGTAGATGGTTCTCAAATAACTTAGTTGTATAAAACTTATACTGAGCAATGGATTTAATGTAAAAAATAAATTCGGAAGTAAGCAGACCCATGTGACTCTCATAATACTTAGCCAACAACAGGCCATAAAACTTGTTTCGCCAAAAAAATATTTATATTCTAGAACCATTTGCTAAATTTAAGAAAAAAAAAATATTTTTCTTAGTGAAAAAGTAAGCAAAGATAATTTCTGTTACATACTTTTAGGAACAAACTTTGAAATTATTTAGTGCATATTTTAAGGAATTTTTTTGTAAACGTTTGTGGTTTACTCTTGCTTATTCTCCATATAAAATATTATTTTTCTTTTTTTAATTTTATATTGCATACAAAAATTTATAGCATATTTTTGGGCTGCTAAAAACGATCTTAAACTTTAATCTGTGCCCCACAGCACTTGTTTACCATGATATATAATGTTTCAAATATATTTACAAAAATCTCTATGGATTCTTACCTTGTTTTTAGCAGCTCCGAGCAAATATCATAATTTTATAAATATTTCTTTGCTTTCTTCTGTTCGTGGAATTCAACAAAATCATTTATAGTTTAAGTCTGCCTGATAACTTTACTTGTCATATTGTTGCAGTTACATATTTTAGCCATTGTATTGCATAGTTGCCAGCTTCATTTTCTTACTTTTTTTTTTAAATAAAAAATATTTTTTATATTTGGTGCTGACGGCAACGAGAGAACAATATGTTTGTTTTCATTTCGTGAAGTTAAATAAATGCTGGAAATATAAAAACGAAACAACAATTTATTTTTATGAAGAAAATGGTATACGCACAATTGATGGTTAGTTTAGAAGTTTAAATTTGATTTAAAAAAATTTTTATTATTTTTTTTAGAGTTCTTTATGAAAAAATAAAATTAAAGTTTGTGTTTAGTTTCTTGCAAAAACGAATAGAAGATTCGCATTCATGTGAACTTTCGTTAAAAAATATGAAATTAATGTTTTATAATATTTTTTAATTTTACAAGAGCACAAACAAAAATATTTAAAATTGATTTTAAAAATATTTTATAGAAAATAGAATTGAAAATATAAATTATTTTATATTTTATATTTAATAATTATTTATTTTCATAAAATGATAGAAAAATTAAATAAATAATAAATATATTTTTTTTTTAAACTATCATAAATAAAATAATTTCGTTAAAGACGTATTAGTACTTTTTTTAATTGGGGCTTTTCAAAACTAATGGATATAATAATATACTCGTATATATAATCTATATATAATGCAAATATAATAATCTGATTTCCAAGCAAGTATTCACTTACTGTCATTGTTTAATTTTGAAACATTTCTAAAGTAAAATTCCATAATTTTTCATATAAACAAAGCCAGCTGTTCTACAGTTGGTCACAAAAGTAGTATAAAAAACTACTGCATTAACTGCACTTATTCTTACATGAAAGTTATTCTTTTTTGTCCAAAACTGATTTTAATAAAATAAAATTTTCAGTTTCAATGCAAAATCAGCTGTTTATATTTTTACTGTTATAAATAGATTTTTTTCTTTCACCATAATTAATAATATTATAAAAAATGCATCACTCATATAATAATTTTCAGTTTATTTTCAATTTATTTGTTTGAATAAATTTTCAACATGTTTTTTATAGGTCCATCTTTTTTATTGGTAATAAATTTTAAGATTTGCTTTGTTTGAAATAGAAATATTTAGCCTCAAAATATGCAACATAAAATTAGAACGTATATGCATTGCACTTTATGCTTTGAATTTTAATAAAATCTTTAATTTAAAGATTTATTTTGAGATATTAAAAATTAGAAGAAATTAAACCTTTTTTTTTAAAATAGAGCATTACAATGAATACATTCAAAAATGGAATACATGTATGTATATGTAAGTGATTATAGTTGCGACGACACAGCTGCATGGCTACCCGGCTACGCGGCTAGCTGTCTTAAGCTAATTTTATTTTTATGTGCGACAATGAGCAGAAATGGGGCTGGGCTGATAGGCTAGTTTAATAAAAAAAAATAAAATATACGGTTACAAAATTATGTTTTTTTTTTAATATTTTTGCAAACTACAGTCCAAATTTATGTTATAAATGAATTAGCAATTCAGAAGCAAGTTTTTAAATATTAAATTATATTTTCGGAAATGCCAAATTTTTGGCATTGGCACTATTGGATCATTCAATATCAATCCCTTTTTGCTGTCAATGCCTCTTTCAAAATAATTAATAAAGCAGGTAGCGGCATTTGAAGTTGTGTAGCCGGCTGTGGCGAATGTGTTTAAAGTTTTATATGCATTTGTTTATCTCAGAAAAGGTATTATACAATAGAAAATAATGAGGAAAGTTTTTTTTCGAGAGTCCTACAAAACTATACAATAATTTATTTGACAAATAAATGTTGATAGAAATACTTTCACAGTGATAAAAGAGTTGGAAAACTTTTTACAAAATATGAAAAAGGAACCAGAATCACAAAAGAACTCCTTGAAACTTAAATGAGGTAAAAGGAATTGTGTTGTTTTATTTATACTACGAGTATAAACTGCACAAGTTCAACTGCAAGCAAACCATTAAGCAAACAAATAAATTTATACAACACACTAATAAATATTTAAAAATATGAGCACCAACTGTTATGAAGGCAAATGCACAAAGCCACTCGTACACGCACACACATACCCCACGCCCCCGCCCATGTCCCCAATACATATTTGGTCTTATACTGGCACATAGTGGAAGGAAATGGCAACAACAAGTCGCTGAGTACGATTTGCATGTAAATAAAACTTACATGGAAGATTTCACTCGATACAACATCCTCAGCAAATGTAAACATACTCATACTCTCTCACCTCTGGACTCATAAATATATGCAAGTGTATGTGCAAAGCAGACCTCTGCTGTTTTGACTGCCTTTACGACGAAGTACGAATATACACGTATTTCATACGAGTATTTAGTTTTATTTTCAGTTAAATTCCTTCATCGTTTGTACCGTCAAATGTCACAGATGACAGAAGACGTTTGTAAGAAAATTTGTAATTATTTTGATTTTTTTTTCTTGCAACTCTACCGTGTTTCCATGTAAAAATTAATGCCACTAAAATTCGTTGTAACCAGCGTTCCTCTTATGCGGACCAAGTAACAGTTTTCATCACCTACACATTTGCATGTTCACATATGGGGCAACGATGCGTTTTGCCTCATACCTACTTGTACAATATATGCATGCGTGCTGTGTGCATGGCTGTGTGTATGGCTGTGTGGGGGAGGGTTTAGAGTGCATTTGTGTTTAAACAAAAGAATTGCAATGTCAGGAAGTGATGCTGCTTATCCTTGAGATACTGCATACAGATGCTGATGATGAGCATGATGAGGAGAAAAAAAAGTATCCAAAAGTATTTTCTCTTTGTTAAGTATATTGTAGTCGCATGATTTCTACCCTAGACACACACACGCACAGCAGAGATGCCAGTTTATTTCAGACCTTATCCCCAATCAACTTTCATATCCTTGAAATCCTTTTAGTTAATTACAAATAGAGCAATTCGAATGGAAAATTTCCATTCAATTCTTATTGATTTTTTTTTGGAAAATCCAAAATATTGTGTTTGAAAAAGAACATTCCCAAAGTTTTCAATAGTTCTCATAAAGCAGTCCCGATATTTTCCATATGCAGTTTTGTAAGCTATGCAAAATTAGCGATTATGCCTGTCTGAAACATATAATTCTCGTATGCCTTTTATATTAAATAATATATAAAGGTTATATGAGATATACATGAACACTGAAGATAAAAGTGTTGCCAGCCTGATATTTAAAGTAATTCCGTTCTACAAAGATGCCAGTTTTTTTGCAATTTAAGGCAATTTGCAATTTCCTCAACCGCAAAATCGCCTTCATTGAATAATACCATTAGAAGGTAAAATTTTCCATAAATTTTTATATTATTTCTTCTGAAACCAGGACTCATTGGAAAGTCCTCAGCCACGTACAATTTGTGCTGCAATTACGGGAAATGAATTGGACTGGGTAACACTGTGTAGTTTTTGTTTTCTGAAATCCATCTGGAGTCGAAATCGATGCGGTTAAACCGACATTTGATAGCATTGTAATAATTATTCTTACTTCGTCAATAAAGTTTGCATGTGCTCAGCTGTACTTCATCAGCTGCACATCAGCTGTTAAAGCACTTCATCAGATTTTTTTTTGGTGAGTCCTCAAAATCGATTATATTGAAAATTTGTTTTATTTGTTATTTTTATATGTAGTAAAAGAATTGTAGGAAATCGGAAACTAAAAAAATGTACAGAATTTCAAAGAGAGAGAAATATTATATATGAGAACCACCGAAAAAGTTTCATGTAAATTGAACTTTTCCAACAACATTTTAAGTATCAAGTATCTTTAGAAATCTAAAGCGAGAAATGTATTTTTACCTAAAATCGCAAAGAAAAATCGCCTATTCGTTGCAAATCCTCAAAACTGGCTATGCTGGCACAACCACACAGCCAAAAAAGGACATGCCCACATAAATATTGCATTTGTGTGGAGGAATAATAATTAAAAGGCGTAGCTGGAAAGGTTATTATTTCCAAAGAATTTATTGTATTTTAACTTCTCTGTTAAGCAAAAAACAAAAAAAAGAAAATAAAATATGCAGCTAGTTTTTTATTTAAAACAAAATACACGTAAAGAAATTTTAAACCAATTACAATGAGTGTATTTCAATGCCACATGCTTTAAAAACTTTAAATAAATAACAAATAAATAAATATTTTAAATAAAAAATTATATAAAAAAATAATAAATAAAAAAATTATTTAGATAAAAAATTATATTAAAAAAAACATTTAACAAATTATAATAAAAATATTTAGTTGCCAAATTCTTTAAAATATTCAAATGAATAATGAATAATAAATAAATAAATAAATAAAAAAATTATTTAAATAAAAAATTTCATTAAAAAAAACATTAAAAAATTATAATAAAAATATTTAGTTGCCAAATTCTTTAAAATGTTCAAATAAATAATAAATAATAAATAAATAAATAATTTAAATAAAAAACTATATTAAAAAATAATAAATATATAAATAAAAAAATTATTTAAATAAAAAATTATATTAAAAAAAACATTAAACAAATTATAATAAAAATATTTAGTTGCCAAATTCTTTAAAATATTCAAATGAATAATAAATAATAAATAAATAAATAATTTAAATAAAAAGTTATATTAAAAAATAATAAATAAATAAATAAAAAAAATTATTTAAATAAAAAATTATATTAAAAAATTTCATTAAGAAAAAAAACATTTAACAAATTATAATAAAAATATTTAGTTGCCAAATTCTTTAAAATATTCAAATAAATAATAAATAATAAATAAATAAATAATTTAAATAAAAAGTTATATTAAAAAATAATAAATAAATAAATAAAAAAATTATTTAAATAAAAAATTTAATTAAAAAAAACATTAACAAATTATAATAAAAATACTTAGTTGCCAAATTCTTTAAAATATTCAAATAAGTTACTTTAATTAAAAAATGTATTAAAAAATAATAAATAAATAAATAAATAATTGAAATAAAAAATTATATTAAAAAATTTCATTAAAAACATAATTTTAATTTATTTAAAAAAGAAAGTAGATAATAAAACAAAAATATAAAAAATTATTAAGCATTAAAAATTGTTGGAGGGTGTGAAAAAATAATTTAATAATAAATAATAAATAATTTTGCAGCATTTTCCCTAAAACAAGAGGAAGAAAAATAGTTTCAGCAGAGAAGTTTTGGAAAATAATTTTTTCCAGTGTACATATTGAAATACTTTTGTTAAGCTTCTGATTTATTTTTTTGTCGAACTACTGTGCAATTTGTTGTTGTAATTCCTTTTAATTCATTCCAATTATTATTCAATGTCTACTGTGTGATTTAATTTTACTGTTTTAATTAAACTTTATTTGTACTAAAAAAAATATTTTTATTTTTGCATTTTTAATGAAATGGGATTCGAACCAAGGCACATTAAAATTTAAAGGCAAGCACTCTGAACACCTGGATTGTCTACCGGGCTAATTTTTAGAATATAAAAATATTCATATGAAATGAATATTTACTTATAGATTACAAGTGTATGGAAATTGCATACTAATCAGGTTAAGCAAATACTTCCTCAGAGTAAGAAGAATGTTGTCTAAAATTATCGAGTCCTTTCAAGGACATTTTCTGAACTTTGTAAGTAAATATTTCTTCCGTGTAAGAAGAATGTTGTGTAAAATTATCGATTCCTTTCAAGAACATTTTCTGAACTTTGTAAGCAAATATTTCCTCAGAGTAAGAAAAATGTTGTGTAAAATTATCGAGTCCTTTCAAGGACACTTTCTGAACTACTCGTATAATGAAGGAATTCTTTTTAACATTTCACTTTATAATTTATTTCACTATTAAATTGCACTGAATTGCCAGAAACTAATAATCGGCAGAGTTTAGAACTGCAGTTCCTGTTCACACTTTGTTTGTTTTACTGCGGACAAGCCGAAAGCCTTGCAAGTTGAGTTGGTTAAAAGAAACATAAAAAAAAAAAGAAATTGAGTTCCTATTATTTATGAAAAAGTTCATTAAAAATAGTTGAACATTTTTAAGTCGTAATATTTTCAATGTCAGCTCTGCAAAGTGGTAACGTGTTTTATTTCCCCTTGTGAACGCCCGCCACTGAACTTAGGCGTATCACGTACATTTAGTTTCATTAAACTTACATTTTTTTTTTTTTTTTATATTTGCAATGCTTTCTGTGCTTGATCATGAACATACTCGTACATACGTTTGTATGTGTGCTCGCATATAGAAGCAAAGGGAATAAAATTAAAAGCGACAAGAAAGTTGCACACAATAATTAGTGGGAAAGTAATCATCAGCATCATCATGAACGATACTTAAGAAAAACCATTTACAAGGGAAATCATGCTTGAAATGGTACATATTTTCCAAGCAAGATACGAATATTCTTGCATACTTCACGCAATGCAATCCTAAAATGTTACTCACACATAAATAGAGAAAATTATGAATTTTCTTAAATTCAATTGAAAAGGAAAATTATTAAAAAACTTATCAGAAAGGAAATTATTAATTATTTTGAAGGAATTTTATTTCTTTTCGTAGTACACTGGTCTGGTTTCGAACACAACCCTTCGGCGCGTATGGACCATTTATTTATATAGAAAAAAAATTTTTTTTAAATGTGCTTATTCGCAAGCAATGTAAATTGATTTTGTAAAGCTTTTGAAATTTCTCCGAAATTAAAAATAATAAAAAAAAACCAAATACTATTGCATACTTTGCGGCTAAAAGTTTGATCGCTACAGGAATGCTATATTTAAATGGGAAATTTTTAAGTACAAGCATGCAATGCACGTATTTTAATTAAAAATAATTATATTCATTCTGGAATGCTAAGAGAAAGAAAGAAATGTAAGGGAAAGAAAACGAGCCTTTTGTGGACTTTCCCCTGCTTGTAAGCTCAGTGCTGATCCATTAAAATTAGTTTATATTAAATTGCAAATTGGTAAAAGTAGTTTATTTCAAAATTCTCAACCTTGTAAATATAGTATACATTTTTCGTGTAACTAACGACTCCTTTGTGTATAAAAAACCGAATGCCCCACAAGATATGCTTTAAAAATTTGTATTTGAAAATGATTACATGGGAAACTTATTGCCCCCAGCTAACCTAAAAAAATAATACAAAAAGGCTTTGCAAAAAAAAACTGCTTTTAAAATACAAATTAATAAGGTTTGGAATTTTTGTAATGTTCGTTTCAACAAGGATAATTTCAATAAAATTTCTCAGCTGATTATAAAATATTCTAAAACAAATCAAATAATATAATATGAAAATGTAAAAAAAAAAATTTTAATGAAAATAAATGTAAATAACATTTATCATGCTCTCTTTATTTCTGGTTACGAATAAAAGTGGTTCCTCCGTGAAAAGGATAACTAAAGTGTTGGCGAAATGTTGCCTATTCTCCAGGCGTTTGAATTAAATTTCTTTCTAAAAATTTCACATGCAAAATAGTTTCTAAATAAAATAAAATTGAAAGAGATAAGATGATCAGTAAATAAAATTTTCTAAAATTTTTTTTTTTTTAATTTAAATAATTAAAATTTTTAACATTAAAAAAATTTCAAAGCAGGTAACCATAAAAGTATGCAGTGAAATTGGAAAATTTTTATTGCTTCATAGAGGATCAGGACTCTCAACTTTAGTTTTTCTTTAAAATGTTTAAAAATTCTCGAAAAATACAAAATAAACAATTCAGAGAAATGTAATTGCCAGTAAGAAAAGGAGCAATTATTCAGAATATTCCATATGCCAATTTTTTTTCTTAATTTTTCTACTCATTTGCCAGTGAGGGGGACATTTGTCAGATGTACAAAAAATCCTTGAATATGACAAGTTATTTCCGAATTGTCTTATTTGCAAACTATTTGTTAAGTAAATAATTTGTCTGATACTAATTAAAGAAAGTGTAGCATAATTTATGGGGTATTTATAAATGTTAAAAATAATTCCGAATTTCATAGCATACTTATATGGATGCCACCTTTGCACTGTTTTCATAGGTGTTTCTAAGTGACTTATTATTAAACTTGCCATGTTAAGCCATGTCAAGGGTCAACACACAACAACTTTTTATATTTAGAAAAGCAATTCTTTTCCATCTCTCTTGAGTGGTTCTACACTCCTGCAAAACTTTTCCCTTACAGATGATTTACAGTAGTGTCCTCTAAAATTTTCATACTAATTGTTGTTTTAATTTTGTTTTTTAGTTATTTCCTTGTTTTTTTTTTTCTTTTTTTTTTTTTTGAACATGAGTGTCATTTCATTTGGCTCTCTGGGTGCTTGGCTGACTCTTTGCAAGTGTGATCTGTGTACCTTTTCAAATTACACAATGTTTTATCTGATGATGACGGAATTAATGCAGTGCTGTTGTAAAGCAATGGAAAGCTTTGTGTTCGTTTTAGTTAGTGCTGCTGTTTCTTTTCAAACAAAATATTTCTTTTTTGTTGCTGTCAGTGCATTTAGTTCTTCTTCTTAACATTTTTGTTTTTTTTTTCGTTTAACTTGATAATGGTTGGGTAAAAAAAAAAGGAAAATTAAAATTCTCAAGTGTGTGTTTGTATGCGTAAGTATGAGAGTGTGTGGCGTTAAGTATTGTTTGGCAGGATTGTGTGTGGCTGGGAGAGCTCATATGCAAGCAACTCATGTCTGGCAATTTGCATAAGTGTTGGAAGAGGGTATTTATAAAAGTATTAGTATTAAGTAGCATATTTATGGGGTTATTAGTTTTGCTTTTCTATTGCATATTGTAGTGCGTTTTATATTGAGCGTGAAAATACATCATGCAGTAAAAGTGTAACATGTGCCAAGCACATGGTTGTTAGAAATTAGCTTTAACAACCGCACTCATATGCATACACACACACATACACAAAATACCCCAACAGTGTTTTTTCAAATGAGTTTTAAATCTATTTAAAATAATTGGATTCCGAGCGTATTTAGAAAGAAATAAATGAAATTGAAATTATAAATTAAAAAAAAAATTTTTTTTAGAAATAATCTTACAGCATTCTTTAATAATTTATTTTACTTTTTTTTTTTTAATTTTAGCTAATAAAAACTAAATTATATAATTTTTATAATTTATGTGCAATAATTGAATAGAGTTTTTCCTTTGGCAGGAATTAAAGAGTTTTTTTCCAAGCAAAACACTTGTTGCATTCTTAGATATGATTTAAAGGATAAAGAATGAATTGCTTCAGAAGTAGAAAGCGCTACTAAAATATAGTTTAGAGAGTTTTGCTCTCTCAAGTGTGTATTTAATATTTTCTAGGCAGCTGCATATCCTTATGATGTTGGCCCGGTTATTAGAAAAACCTTAAATGTATTACAAATATTTTTGCTTGTGTTTAAAATTTCCCTAGAAAGTAATTTTTGAAAATTTTGCTTCCATGGGATAGTGTGCGTTTCATAGTTAACGTAAGAATTTAATTAATTTTAATTCTTCAGTAATTCTTTTTAAAAAATACTTATCAAAATGTGTTTGTGTTATTGTACAAACTGCTGGTTTACTGCAAAACTGTCACAACTCAAAAATACAGAAAAAAAGAAGTAAATAATCAAATAATCAAATCAAAAACTAATAGAAAGCAAGTATTTGAGAGATACTCAGTTTAATACGCAACAATTTCGGTTTCCTTTTATCATTGGTTGTATTCAAAACAACTAACAGAGGTCACAATAATTAATAAAAATGCCCAAGTTCAGTTCAATACTCGTAAACTAATGAATTCAGAATTTCCATGGTGACTTCAGAGCATTTTTTTTTCCAAAAACATCGTCAACGACTACAAAACAATTGTAATTTTCTTTGTCAATCTCATTTGGTGCTCCAGGGTGCTTAAAAGCTCGTTAGAGATACTTATATATATAAAAAAAATTGGCCACGTGATTTCCCAGAATTAAAGATGAGGTGAAAAGGAATTTTCTTCTTTTTTTTTGGAGGCTCTCGGTGGTCCTTTGCATATTGTTCGTTCTATACGAGGTGTGGTAAAAAATACCAGAAATTTAAGGCCCATTTTTATTGCATTCTTTAAAAGTAGTATATCACAGAATTTATAAAAATTCTAAATGAAAATTGGATTTAAAGTTTAGGTAGTGTAGGAAGGTATGCGAACTTCTAAGAAAGGGATATTCTACGGGGTATCTCCTGTAATTAAGACAAGAGCTTTCGAGTAATGCAATATGTCAATACAGATGCCCCATCTTGTGGGCAACTGAATGAGGTTAAACGAACAGACTTCATTAGCTCTTAGTAAACTTCAGACCGAGAATACGAACCATGTAGGTTTTCCTATTTGCAGAAGAAAACAAACCCTAAAGAGCCGCCATTTTACAGAGATAATTGCTAAAGGATTCAAGAGCATCGTCAACGTGAAGTTTAAAAAGTATTTAGAGGATTATAAGAGGTCCTTGCACAAACGATTTATATCCAATGGGAACTACTTTGAAAGCGAGATGCTTCCTCGCCTCGCTTATGGCATTTCACTCTCTCATTATTTAAATATTAACTTGGATTTTAAGAAACATTTTATTTTATTTATAAATGAGAGATTTTATGTATTAAAAATAAATATATTTTTATTCCTTAATTTGATTAATCTTTCTTCTTTAAAAATAAATACTTCAGCGAGAAATCATTTAATTTCATTGCAATACTGCGTTCTCATTATATTTAACTGTATATGCAACCCGCATTACCATTCATGTCTAATGTCTTTAGCGACTTGAAGTTAAAGTAGCATTTTAGGCGCTTGGCCTCTTGCCTTAAAACGAATTCGCTCCAACTATTATGAAGTTCCTTGAAATTGTAAGCCTCATTTCTAATTAAGCCGATCTTACTGCGAACGAGCATTATAAGTATGAATGCCTGCAGGGCAACAATAAAAAGGACTTTCTAGTTCAAAGAATTATACTACAACTTTTCATCGTTACAAAAAAAAAAAAAAAAAAAAAAAAACCAAAAAAAAAAAGAAGTAGAAAATAATAAGTAAATATAATAATTCGTAGATTAGTGTTCATAGTAACGTTGCTTTGCTAAACCGGGGGTATAAATTAATAGAGGAGGAGTAGCCTTTAGAAGGCATTGTAAAGTTATAATCGCCCCTTCTAAATGGGGAATGTTTCTTTGCAAAGTAGATTTTTGAGATTCAAAATGCCATGAGCCAAGCAATTATATGGCATTGGCCAATTTCCCACTTGTAATACAAAGGAGTATTATCAAGGGTAGAAAAAAGGATCTTTTGAAAATATTCCCCTTATGATGAAAAATGTTTTCCCTAGTAATATTTTCATTTATAATTTCCATAATTTCGAGCATTCGCTACACAGCAATACAAGAGGTTAACAATATTTCATTTAGAGAAGGACCGTTAAAAGATGTTTACAATTATTAGGAATAAACCCCTGGAACTGGTGAAAAAAAGGAGCTTATACTCAATGGCAATTAAGAGAGCGGGGAGAAAAAGTTTCACGATAGCCTCCCTCTTGCCGCAGGAACAAAAGCTTCTCTATGGAAAAAACAGATATGCATACATATAGAAAGATAAAAATAAAGTTGGCTGACCAAGTCCAGTAGTGTGCCACAATAATTTCGTTAACGATAGTCAAAGGCGTTATAAAACAACATCAGTTGGTTTTGCTAATTGACAGAAATGAACGCCAGTAAGTAAATTGTTTCACGTTTACTTTAATGACTTTAACATCAGCTACTTTTGATATCAAAGGCGCTGGAAAACTATGCTATACCCCTTCACCTAACACAACACTTCCTTCTTATTACTGCCTCAGTGCTCCAGTGCGTTGCAGTAACTTGAATGATTCCCTGTACTGGCTTGCAGTGACGCTGGAGTGATTCAGTTACTTCAGTTTGATTTCATGTAACAGCTCTCTCAAAAGTTACTACAATTGCAAGGAGACAGGAAGGAGGAAGTAAATAAATCATGCACATCCTTTTCTTTGTGTGTATTTTATTAGTTTTGAGCATTAAACTGTATTGTTTAAATAATTCCATTTTAATTTTTTTTATTGATAATTCCGTAGCGGCGAAAAACTCATGTTTCCATTGAATAATTGAAGCATTTCGAAGGTTGCGGTTAAAATAAACACGAAAATGTTATTCGTTTAGTCCTGTAAATGAACAACAACAACAACAACAACAACGACTTTTACACAAATTTCAGTGTAATTTTTCTCTAACGCCATTGATTGGCGTTTAAAATGTTACTAAATTGTTCTACACATGCACTCGTGTGTTATTAAGGATGTAAATTCTTTTCTGTTACATGCTACGTGACCAGAGACAAGGCCTTCATCACTTACACGTACAAGCAACAATTAAGTTATGAGTTATTAAATTAAAGGACTTTGAAAGATATTGAAGGGATTATCCTTTTTATTTTATGGCAGCGTCGAACTCGTATAAAAATATTATTGCAAATAGTATATGCTCACAACTAAATGAAAATGAAAAATTGAGAAAATTATTTCTCAAATAGTGCCTACTTTAAGGCTTCTAGAAGTATTTTTTGCAACTAAATATGTAAACACGCCTACATGATATTTTTCTATAATCTGAAGGGAGCCCACACTCTTCTTAAACTATTGAAAAAAAAAAATTGCAATGAAAGAATGAGCTGTAATTTTCCTGTTTTTGGTTTTATAAATAAGGAAGCTGGCAACAGAAATTGTGGCCTACTTTTAGGCTTTAATATTACGAGTAAATGCCAAAATAATTAATTATTATCAGTTTGTTCAATGAAGCAAATAAAATTTATAGTAAACTGTAACTAAAGTAACGTAATAAGAGAGCCAGTAGTTGATATTTGCCAATAATTTATTTTTAAGCTTAATTAATTATTCTTCACTGAAGGCGTTCAGAAATTACTTAGCATTTAATTATAAATGATTATTGGTAGGAAAGTGTATTTCTCTATTAGCAAAGCAAATTAATTCATATATCTGCTAAAAATTGAAATATTTTAAATTGTTTGTTATTATACAAACTTAATAAAATACTACTACGAAGCCAAAGCAAATAACAAAAAACTGTGGCATACTTTTAGGCTTTAAGATAACCATTATTAAATGTAATGAATGAGTGTGGCTTAAATTTTATTGAATGTTGCAAATTAAATTACAACTTTGTAAATGCAAACATCAGTAGAGATTGAATGCTTTCACAAGCATTAGAGAATACTATGCAACAGCTTGCAGGCCAACCATAATTTTTATATAATGAAATTTTATACTTTATCAACTATTCTTCATTAAACTTAAACATAAATTCTTTAGGATTTAATTATTAATAGTCTCTAGACATTTGGAAATTTTGCTCACTCAAAACTCTTAAAAAGTTTGGCAATTTAAATTGCTTTTAAATCTGACAACAAACTTAAATTCAGTTAAATCGTTTAGCCGATTAAGAAAAGCGGGAATTTCCTGTTAAAATAAATAAATGAATATGAAAGCACAGCGCAATACGAAGCCAATAATTTAATAGTTTTTAAATCATAAATGACGTTCGGTGGACTCTACACAGAAGAAAAATAAATAACATTAAAAAGAAGTGAATTTAATAAATTTTTTATTTAATTATTATTGTTACAAAAGCTGTCAAACGGATATGCAAAAACTTTATTGATGGGAATAAAGATTTTTTTTTTTTTTATTTAACAGGAAATGGCAATAAAACCGACAACAAACGATGAGTTAATTAAAAATGCACAGGTAAATTTTTTTTAAAAATAGACAAGTAAAAATTAATAATAAAAAAATGCGACTTAAAATCAAGAAGCAATAAAATGTCATAACAGTTAAATGTTGTACGGCTTAACAATACATTTAAGCGGTCCAAGTAATTGATCGAAATTTCATCAACCGATAGGAAATTTTTATGCCAAAAAGTACACTTAAATTAAAAAAGAAAATCTTGGAATCGAATACTTAAAATAAAAGGTTTTATAACATTTATTAAAGCTCATCTGCAAATGCTATTAAAAAGCTTAAACTTCTTATATGGCGAATTAAAACTAACTCGGGATTATGGCGAAACTTGGGGGTGTGGCTGAATAACCTAGTTAGTTGTGAAGTTGACTCCTCAGTCGGCAAGTTGTAAAACAATTTTTCTCAAATGCTTTAACAACTTATGTGTTTAATGTTGTTGGAAAGTTTAAGTGGGGGAGAAAGAATTATTTAAAAGTCTATAGAAAAAATTAAGAATAAGAAAACTTAGCTCATAAGCCAGCTGCATAAATTCTTACAGTGAGCTGCAAAAATGCTCAACGAACTCTTAGTACCTTAACGGCGATATCTAAAGTTCTTGCAACGGGGCTATAGTATTTCATAATGAAACTGAAATCGGACGCTGAGTATTTAAAGTGAGAACTCTTATACTAAACCATAAACTATATATGCAAAAATGCTCAACGAACTCTTAGTAGCTTAACAGCGATATCGAAAGTTCTTACAACGGGACTATAGTATTTCAATTTCATAATGAAACTGAAATCATATGCTGAGTATGTAAAGTGAGAACTCTTATACTAAAACATATACTATATATGCAAAAATGGTCTACGAACTCTTAGTAGCTTAACAGCGATATCTAAAGTTCTTACAACGGGACTATAGAATTTCATAATGAAACTGAAATCATACGCTGAGTATTTAAAGTGAGAACTCTTATACTAAAACATATACTATATATGCAAAAATGGTCTACGAACTCTTAGTAGCTTAACACCGATATCTTAAGTTCTTCCAACGGGACTATAGTATTTCAATTTCATAATGAAACTGAAATCATACGCTGAGTATTTAAAGTAAGAACTCTTATACTAAAACATATACTATATATGCAAAAATGGTCTACGAACTCTTATTAGCTTAACAGCGATATCGAAAGAACTTACAACGGGACTATAGAATTTCATAATGAAACTGAAATCATACGCTGAGTATTTAAAGTGAGAACTCTTATACTAAAACATATACTATATATGCAAAAATGCTCAACGAACTCTTAGTAGCTTAATAGCGATATCAAAGTTCTTACAACGGGACTATAGTATTTCCTAAGGGAACTGAAATCATATGCTGTGTATGTAAAGTGAGAACTCTTATACGAAAACATATACTATATATGCAAAAATGGTCTACGAACTCTTAGTAGCTTAACAGCGATATCGAAATTTCTTCCAACGGGACTATAGTATTTCAATTTCACAATGAAACTGAAATCATATGCTGTGTATGTAAAGTGAGAACTCTTATACTAAAAAAAATATTTTATATATGCAAAAATGGTCTACGAACTCTTAGTAGCTTAACAGCGATATCTTAAGTTCTTCCAACGGGACTATAGTATTTCCTAAGGGAACTGAAATCATATGCTGTGTATGTAAAGTGAGAACTCTTATACGAAAACATATACTATATATGCAAAAATGGTCTACGAACTCTTAGTATCTTAACAGCGATATCAAAAGTTCTTACAACAGGACTATAGTATTTCATAAGGGAACTGAAATCATACACTGAGTATTTAAAGTGAGAACTCTTATACTAAAACATATACTATATATGCAAAAATGCTCAACGAACTCTTAGTAGCTTAATAGCGATATCAAAGTTCTTACAACGGGACTATAGTATTTCCTAAGGGAACTGAAATCATATGCTGTGTATGTAAAGTGAGAACTCTTATACTAAAACATATACTATATATGCAAAAATGGTCTACGAACTCTTAGTAGCTTAACAGCGATATCTTAAGTTCTTCCAACGGGACTATAGTATTTCATAATGAAACTGAAATCATACGCTGAGTATTTAAAATGAGAACTCTTATACTAAAACATATACTATATATGCAAAAATGGTCTACGAACTCTTAGTAGCTTAACAGCGATATCTTAAGTTCTTCCAACGGGACTATAGTATTTCAATTTCATAATGAAACTGAAATCATATGCTGTGTATGTAAAGTGAGAACTCTTATACTAAAAAATATATTATATATGCAAAAATGGTCTACGAACTCTTAGTAGCTTAACAGCGATATCGAAAGTTCTTGCAACGGGGCTATAGTATTTCATAATGAAACTGAAATCGGACGCTGAGTATTTAAAGTGAGAACTCTTATACTAAAACGTATACTATATTTGCAAAAATGGTCAACGAACTCTTAGTAGCTTAACAGCGATATCGAAAGTTCTTGCAACGGGGCTATAGTATTTCAATTTCATAATGAAACTGAAATCATATGTTGAGTATGTAAAGTGAGAACTCTTATACTAAAATATATACATATATGTATGTATTTACAGCGAGCTGCAACAATGCTCAACGAAATCTTAGTACCTTAACGCTGATATCTAAAGTTCTTACAACCGGACTATAAAATTTCATAAGGTAAACAAAAAGTTTTATTATGGAACTAAAATCATATGCTGAGTATGGAAAGTGCGAACTCTTATACTGAAATTTAAAACTCTTATACTAAAACATTTACATTAAGTATAAGAATACAGATCGCTGCCTTCTTATCAAGTAATGCCTCAATATCAGACCAACTGCTGGCATTCACACATTAAGAAACTTTTAATGAACAACAATTTAAAGAAAAAATTTTAATATATATAATTTTGAAATATTTTCCACTTTACTGTTGAAAATAAAATTAAAGAATTTTTTTCCTTATAATTTCCTAATACAGATAGTTTGTGGTGGATAATTTTTAATCGCATAATTTATCAAATGGAATTGTTTATATTTGTGCAAAATTTATTTACACTAATATTTGCTTAATAATTGGAATATATGGCCTATAAATTAAACGGGCAGCTCAAACAGTAATTTCTTTTTTATTATTATTTATCTTACCGCAATGAAACCAACTAAACTCTGGCAAGACTGCAAAAGCCACAATTTGTTTATAGAATATTAAAAATTTTCTATCAACAAAAAATTTAATTTTATAACACACATAACATAATTAAATCGAATATATTGAATAAAAGTCACCTGCAAGGAATTGACGACGTTGAAACTGTTACATAAAGCTGAGGGAACGTTTTCGTAAATGTTCAATGAAATTATGAAATGTTTGCGTGTGTCCTCTAGACTTATTGAATAGATTTAATCAGAAGAGTAATAAAAAATGATATCAATATCAGTCAATAGGATGTAATTAGAATTATATAAATGTAAACTATATTGAAAGTCATTGCAGAGAACACGATATGAATTTTGGTGGCACCGAATATATTGAGCAGGCAAAAGCAAATACTTATGAACTTCACCTGTGAGCTTTAAGTCGAAATTCATAGAAAATATGTATGATGCATATATATTATGAATGGTTAGACAAAAAATTATTTGGCAATGGCTAAGTAACCTGTTCAGACATTTTTCTTAAATCAGTAGCCAATTGTGTTTCACTTTATGCCGCAAAGTATGCAATTCGAATTGTCTCACAGAGTGATATTTTTATATAGAAATTAAGTTGGAAATGCATATACGAGCATTTTGTTTAAATTTATGTCTGAACAGGGTATCAGTAAGTAGCTTTTATTCTACAGCTGTAAAATTAAATGTGAAGTCTTAAAACTTTTTTCTAAAAGTTTAAAGTGCTGTTTATGCATGACCTGTTGAGTGTCCACATTATGCACAAATGACTGTTCAGCCTTCCATATTTTTTCTAATTATCAAGTTGTAGGAAACCAATGAGATAAATAATTATTTAAATATATTTTATTCTTAAGCCTTTTCTTTACAAATGACCTTTTAATTTTCGTATGTTAGTTTTTAATTACAAATGTGGCTTACCGTAGACATTTTTAATTGTCGTGTTGCATTTGCAATGAACCCGATAATTAGATTCAATGGCGAGGCGTAACAGCATTATCGCCATGCACAGCAAAATACTATTAAAGCCAACAAAATAAAAACCTTTGGGAATAAAAAATGTAATTAAACAATACAGCGTTGTAAACGTTAATAAATTTTAATGTCATAATTATTAACAGTAACAATAATTCTTTATTGGTTAAATAAAAAACAAAATAATTATGAAGGCGGTACACCAACAATACATAATTATTGACATATTTAATTCTCGTAAAAGAAAGTTAAGCGTTTTTTTTAATTGCACTAATTGCAATATAATGAATCAGTAAAGGTACTATTTAATTCTCGGCTCTAGCATATGTGTGAAAGAAATGAGATCTGATATTTTATTCATAGTCCGGTATGAAACAGAGAAGGGAGAAAAATGAGCACAAGTCTTATACTACGGATTTAAGGTTTTGTAATACACATACATATATTAGATGATGTCCCACACCGACACAAAAGTTTCGTAAAAGCACTGAAATATCGCATATGAAAGAAAGAAAAGCCATTGCACACTTATATTACCTATAGCTACATTCATAAGCCTTATACCACCGTAGAAATACTCTTCTAAATACTGAAATTCTTATACCAGCGTTGCTATTTTATGCAAACATAACAACCAAGAATCATATTTAATAACTTCTGCGTTATTTGTATTAATATTTATTTAATTTAAAAAATAAATATTTCACAAATTTATTACCTATAGCTTCCTAGCTTACCTATTACCTTCAAAAGTCTTATATGACCATATAAATACTTTTGCATATGCTGAAATTCTTATACCAGCATTGCTACTTTATGCAAACATAACAAATAAGAACATTTAGTTAATTTAAATTAAAAATTAAGTCCAGTATTACTTCCCAAATGTGCTATATTACACTTTAAAAGTCCTATATTAATACTGCGAAGGATCATGCTAAGAAGGTAATACCCCGAAATAGTAAACACCAATCGAAACTGTTTTCATAAATTTTTATTGTAAAAATGGAAATTATTATACTAATAATGAAATTTTTACACTAATTCTGAAACGATTTCTATCAACTCTAAAATATCAGACATATATGAGGACTGACCTATTACCAAGTCCAGCGGGCCAGTAGTGTATTATTTGTTATACTAGTCTAAAAATATTTATAATAAACTCAAGAATATTATCATTCTAGAATATAGGGAAATTCTTATACTAACACGAAATAATCTAGTGCTACGCTAGTGGAGATTGTAGAATAGAAGAGTTTTATAAAGTCTCATAATGAAAATAAAATATATTATACAAAGAATAAAAGCTAAATAAAGCTATGCCTGCAATATAATGTATTAGAACTGTTTTGCAACCACAATACCAAAAATTATTATACTGGCATCAAAAGGTTTATATAAAGTATTATACTATTTCACCATTATCATATATTAGAACTCAAGTTTCAGATTACTAATATTAAAATTTTTTTTTTCATCAACTCAGTGTAGTAAGATAATACTTACAATATTTATTCTGTGGTATAATATATTAGTATTGCAGTGATGTAACAAAACCAAAAAGTCTTATACTAATATTGTATGATAATGATTTCCATTAAATACTATACTGAAATATTTTAGAACTGAAGCATTATACCCAGATTAAAAGGTCTTTTAATAATATGAAAATGAATTATATTATGTATGTTTTGTATTACTTTTGCATTGTCATAAATTAGGATTGTAATTGTCTTATACTATTGTAAACATTTTCGGGTATCATATCTTAGAACTCAAATCTTATACTCTGAGCTGTCATATCTTAGCAGTAAAGCTTTATACACTCACTAAAGCCATTGTAAAATGGCGTATTTTTCAAGAGGATTAAAGTATTATACCAGAAATTATAAGAAAAAGTCTTATATGCTGCCATTGAAATATCTTATATTTATAAAAAAAAGTTTTACACTGAAAATAAGTATTTAAGAATGGAAAATCTTATATTAGGAGTGATAAAGTTTCCGGAAAAAATATGTTTTAGTTATGAAAGAAGGTTATTCAGATAATGCCTAAATATATGCAACCTTTTATACCTTTATTTCAGTTTATAAATAAATATTCTCTTATACATAATTGGTTTTGCAGTTTGCAAAGCATATGAATGGAGGCAATACCGGAGAGCCATTTCTAAATACGAACCATCATCAACGTATTATTTGATCTGAATTAAGTATCACTTAATTTAATTTCAGTTTCGGAATAGTACAAAGTTAGGAGTTTAAAAAAGGAATACGTTGTTACAAGCACTTCCCCTTTTTTATATATATATATATATATATATATTTTTTTTTGCATACGTTGCCACAAGGACTGCTTTGTTTGCGACTGTCATTGAAAATTAAACAAACAAATACAATTTATGCTTTGCAAACTAACTTGGAAATTTCCCTACTTTCGCGATAAATAATTTAAGGGAATCTAAGAGCGAACATTTAAATGTTCTTATGCATGTCATAAAGCAAGTATGTACTAAGAGGCATTGCATTTTAATAAAATGCCGTTTCCAAACACTGCTGATACACATTATTCAAGTTGTTAAAGAAAATCTTTACATTCAAGGCCAGTTTTAGCCTTAAAGCATTTTCGTTTTACTTTTAAGCATCTAAAAGTAGGCAACGCTTTTAACAGCCTGCTAACTTACATAAAAAGTATTGCATATTGAAAAAGTTGGCACTAAATTGTAAAGTTTAATAAAAAAAAAAGCCAAAATAAAATGAAACCGTAAAAATAAAAATAATATCAAATATGAACTTAAGTGGCCACTCACTATTGTTTCGCTGAATTATTTTGTGTTCAAAAAAATATCCTCTTTAGTTTATTAACTGGATTTTGAGACCACTTGCTCTTGGCAAATGAGTACGTACTTAATAACTATGTTAGGCAATGGAAATAATGACCAGCCAAATTAAGCAAAGTTAGTTTAAAAAAGTGTTGCATATATTTAGGCGTTCTCTGAATAACTTAAATTTATTTAGCTTTATTATAATTTCACTCTAATTAAAGGAAGTAAAATGTTTTCTTTAAAATTATGACCATTTTAGAGAATAATTAAAAAAGACATGTATGTTTGTAGAGGGGATCCTATTTAGCATGCATACAAATCACTGTCGCCGTTTTGCATGTCACAATGACTTTTTTTCTCAAATATGCAAATTTTATAGAACTTTTGGTGTTATAGGAAATAGCAAATACATGTATAAAAAATGTTAAATAAAATCTTTTTCTTACAAGACGATAATGCAAAATATTGAATAATTTAATGTCAGAAATCAGTATTTTAGAATAGATAAGGAAATCTGAAAAGTTTACTGTGAACATCGTGAAAAGAAATAATTTTTAATAATTAATAATAATAACAATTTTTTAGTAATTTAATAATTTTTTTTATTTTTATGGGGTTTCCGAATTCAGTAATATGTTTTACCGATCCTTTTCCAATCTAGTCAAATTATTTATATATTTATATATACGGGTGACTCCTACCAAGCCCGAGGTCGCGGGTTCGATTCCTGCATAGACCCTGGATGTTTTGCTGCGAACAAGCCGAAAGCTTTAAAGCTTAAGTTAGTTAAAAAAAATATGCAACAGTTCCATAGAAAAAATGAGTACAACGTGGAGATGCAACCATTGCGAACATATTTCGCTAATTTTGGCTGGCAGAGATCTGCCTAAAATATAAAAAACTTTTTCAAATTCCAATTTAAGTAAAAAAAAAATTAAATATGAAACTATTTAGAGGTAAAAAAATATTCCTAATACCCCCTGCCTAACACTTAAAGGTTATTGTTCGTATACTTCTACATGTGATATATATCGATTCATGCCTCTTGCTTGCAACCTATTGATTTTACGGAAACACCCATAATGAACTTGAAAAACAAAATTAATCGAACATAAATAATAAAATATTTTTTATCTAGAAAATAAAAAAAACAAATGATATTTTAATTTATCTATGGGGAAAAATATCGAAAAAGAAACATTAAACAATTTTTTTCAAACTTCAAAAGCAAATAATATTTAATTTAAATCTGTTTGTGTGTGTGTGTGTGTGTGTGTATCGGTGGAGACTAAAAATATCTTTTTATTATTTTCAAACATTTTGGACTTTCTTTCACCCGCTTCGAATGTGAAAGAAATAATTAATTAAAAATTTGCTTGCAAGTAAAAAACGTTTAATGAAATTGTTTAAATATAATATATTATTTTTAAAGATTTAATGTTTTCACTAAATTTTTTAAAATTAAAGAAAATTACAGAATTTATGTTTAAGAAGTGCCTTAAGCTGTTTGCAATATATTTCAGTTGCGTTTTATGTCTATAATTATTAATAATATTAATTTAGTTGCGCTGATTTTTTTAATTGTTAAAAAAAGATTTTTATTTTGTTTTGCTTTTAAATGTATAATTTTTTTTAATAAATTTTAGACTTTTTAAATTTTTTTTAACTTATACACGGTTTTATTTTATGTTTTTATATTTTAATTTATTATTTAATTTTCATTTATTATTTATTATTAATTTCCTGAGAATGCTAAGAAAACCTTAACGAAGTATTGAAAAAAAATGAAATAAAAATAATTAGTCTCAGAAAATAATGATTAATAATAAATAGTAAATGAAAATTAATTAATTTATTAAATAATAATTTATTTTTAATTTTTTTTTTTAACTTAAACACGGTTTTATTTTATGTTTTTATATTTTAATTTATTATTTAATTTTCATTAATTATTTATTATTAATTTCCTGAAAATGCTAAGAAAACCTTAACGAAGTATTAAAAAAAATTTAAAAAAAAATAATTAATCTCAGAAAATAATAATTAATAATAAATAGTAAATGAAAATTAATTAATTTATTAAATAATAAAACCAAATATAAAACATATAACAAAACGACTTAAAGCTTAAAAATTTAAAAAAAATCTAAAAAAGATTTTAACATTGAATAGTAATATTTATTTTTTATTAAATTAAAGATATATAGTATATTTATATAATTATTTTATTTTTTTCTTTTCTTAGAAAATGCAAAATATTTATTTTAAATTTCAAATTTTTTATGGATATTAAAAAAAAATTTTCTAATAGGCCATATTTTTTTTAAATTTATTGCTTTTAATTTTAGTTCTAAAAAAATTAATAAAAAGCCATAAAAATTATTAAGAAATTTGTCAACATACGATTTTAATTTTTAAGTTCGTTAAAGTTTATTTTTCTTTAAGTTAATAATAAAATAATAAAAACATTAATTACCTGATTAAAAACATTAACGCATTTCTGATAATTTGGCGACTTTTTAAATTTTACTTATTTACTTTTTTTTAACACTTTAAACATTTTTTTATTTACAGAGTTAATTTGATTTTTTTTTAATTTTTGAAAAACTTTTTATTTCTTTTCTGAATAAGCAACTTTAAAAGCAAACAAAAGTCGTTAAATTATTTAAAATAATTCCAAGCGGAGCGAAAGCCATGACCGTCAACTTCAATAAGCCGTAATAAACTGAAATGTACCAGCAGGATAAAACAACAAGTAACACTGAACAATATTGACTACAAAAAAAAAAAAAAAAAAAGAGTGAATAGTATGCAAGCGATACAATGAAACAAACACGCACAAACACACACACACCCAAGCACACTTTATTGGACAAGTGCCAAAGAAACAAGATGCACAAGATGAAGAAATATTTGCACTCATACACTTCCAGATTCAAACACGTAGAACAGATAAATAAACGCACACACTTATACACACGGACACACAAACACACACACACGTGCTAAAACACAGCCCAACATTCACATCCGTTAGCATTCGTGTCAATTGATTGAAACGAAACCAAATCGTCATGTTCCAATTAGAAACACACACTCTCACTTTCAACTGTTTCCACGCTTAATTCCTCTCCATCTCTCTTTTTCTCGTACAACTTGAACATAAAAATAAATAATAAAAGTGTTTTAGTAACGGAAGTTTTAATAACTTCCGCTACCGGCAAATGTGCAATAAGAACTGACAGTTGAATCGGGCACAAACTGCATTTTAAGCATTAACTTTTACAAAACTAGTAGTTTGTTTACAATACGAGGATGGAATATTGGAAGCCGAAAAGGCAGGAGGAAACGTGTGTGCGAATAAGTCAGATAAAGGAACTGAAAAATTTTATAAATTGTGAGCAAAAGGTGAAACATGAGCGGTTTTTTTTTGAATTTTTCCCTCGGATGATACATTTTCTATTTTATAAAAAAATTTGAAATTGAAATTTGAATTTGAATTTGAATTTGAAAAAGTATTGAAAGGATTTTCTAACAAAGTTTATTTATTTTTTAAATAACTTTTTAACATCACATTCATTTTAATTAACACACAAATTAAAGATTTCGGATAGAAGAAGAAGAATTGAAAAGAAGAATTTGAAAAAGGATTGAAAGGATTTTCTAATAAAATTTATTATTTTTTTAAAAACTTTTTATTATCATATTGATTTTAATTAATACACAAATTAAAGATTTCAAATAGAAGAAGAAGAATTGAAAAGAAGAATATGAAAAAGGATTGAAAGGATTTTCGAAAAAACAATTTTTTTTTTTTTTTAATAACTTTTTATCATCATATTGATTTTAATTAACACACAAATTAAAGATTTCGGATACCACTGATTTTCAAAACATTTCCCGTTTCCCTAATTCTATATCGCAAGTTGAGAATTTTCCCATAAAAATAAAAAAGGATATCTAGAAATGTTAACAAATTCTAAAACGTACTATTTTAGAAGAATTAATATATCTCCGATAAAATTTTTCTTTTTTATTTTTCTCTCTTTTCCTTCTCCAAGAATATATGAAACTTTCATTAATATTATGAACTAAATTTTAAATTTTTAACAATTCAACTGCGTTCTTAAAGGTTTTGAATTAAAAAAAAAAAAAAATCCGCAAGTGTGAAACGTAATCGATATAATGGGTTTTCTTAGAAAAAAGCAAAAAGAAAATTTGTTAACGATAAACAGAAAGAGCATTAGTTCGTATCGCAGTATATATATTTATTTTATTTCTTTCAAAACTATTTGAATAATTACCCTCGTATTATGAATGCATTTTATAATAAAAATAAATATCAAAGACAAAAAACAAAAAAAATATATAAAAAATTATTGAACATGCGCGCGCATGAACACTTCTTGATTATTTATCCATTACTTTTGAAAGCACGTGACTGCAACCCAAATAAACAACAAACAAACAAAAGCTCAAAAAAATATTAGCGAATCTAGAATTAAAACAAAATTAAACAAAAAAAGAAAAAAAGAAAATAAAAAATAAGAATAAGAATAATAACAAAACCAATAATATAGAAATAATTAAGTCTTGCAGTTTATCAAAATAAAAAGTAAATAGAGCGTTTTAAAAAGAAAGGCAACGAAAAGGCCTGTAAAGATAATAAACTCTAATATTTGTCAAGAGCGGTGTGGGGAAAACAAAATTTCAAATACAAATAAAAAGCGCCACACTGCCTCTATTCAAAAAGAATTTTTAAAAAGGAAGGCGGCAACTGCCGTAACGGCCAGTACTCTATTATTATTTGAAAAATATGGTGTGAGAGGAGGAGGGGCATTACAAAAAGCTAGACTTCAAAATATAAAGTAATAATTAAAAAAAAAATTGACTTTGAAGAAATTATTAATGGGATTGAATAATTCAAGCTCCCCACTCAAGTAAAAAGAAGCTTTTGAAACAAAGTTTTAATTTTTTTATTTTTTAAATAAAATAATATTTATTTCCAACATTTCAAAATATTTCCTATATTTATAGAACCACACAATCATATATCAGACATCCACATATCGTTTTTTCTTACGAATTACTATGAATTACTATGTAGACAAAAAATATTAAAATTGCCCTAATTAACATTAATAGTGAACCTCTTATTGGAGTACCCTGTAAAAAAGTTTTCCGAATGTGAATAGTACCCAAACGTGAACACATGTACCATCCCTGACTCAGTTGTAAACAATGTTGAAAACTAATGAGTTGGTGAAGAGTGGGTAGTTAAGCATAGTCAGGGTTGGAAAATTGTATTTCAACGACAATTCCCAAGATCAGGAAATTGTCTATTAGTTAGAATTATGACGATTCTTCCAACGAAAATTTAATGTGATGCCATTGTTTTTTTAAAAAAATGCCATTAAAATGGTGATACTAATGCCACACTATCATACAAATGTAATGTAAACAATTTTTTCTTTCCTAATTGAAGTAAAATCACCTCTGATCGCATGAAAATTGTAGTTTAATGTAAATTTTTATAAACTTTATAAATCTGACATTTTTAGGCCTAATCATATACATATATATTTTCAGGCGAGATGCCATATTTAATAAATAGTACGACTGTGTAAGATAGTTGCCTTTACTTGTTATTCAAAAGTCTACATTTTTGTCTTCGAGCAACTGGTCATGCTAAAAATAAAAATAGTGCTATTGTATGTTTTTCTACTACCAAGCGGCAATATTGATTAAAACTCTCAAACATGTTTACTAATTTTTCGGTAAAATTATTGAACAATTAATAAAAATAGATAATTAAAATATTTAGTAAGTGTTACTATAATTTCATTTTGTTAACCATTTTTAACTCCGTTTATTTATGTACATATTTTCTGAAAAACTAAATGAGAGTTACTGAAAGGATCTTGATAAAAAGAATAAAGGATCTTGATAAGGATAAATGTTTTGCAGAAGAAGGAGCATATGCTCTTTAATAAAGAATCTGTAGGCGAGTGAGCACTAAGCTGGAGGTCGCTGATTCGATTCCCCCTCAGAAGCTACTTATTTTTCTGCGGATAAGCCGAAAGCTTTGCAGGTTGAGTTGGTTAAAACAAAAAAATAAATGAATAATTACTTGATTTAGTTGGCCTCCTTTCGAAATATAGCGAAATATAAATTAAATATTGCGTTCCTCAAAAGCTTTTTAAAGTACACGGTGACTAATAAAAGCACTTATTCATGTATATAAAAGCTTATTTTAATTAAATCAACATCAAATCGAAAAAGCAAAAAGAAATTGTATGGGAATACAATTTATTAATATAAAACAACGCAGCATTTAAAAGCATTTTAAAAGTATTGCTTAATAAATAAACTGTGGTGTTTAATAAATAAATTGTG
This sequence comes from Ormia ochracea, assembly GCA_963402855.1. NCBI lineage: Eukaryota > Metazoa > Arthropoda > Insecta > Diptera > Tachinidae > Ormia > Ormia ochracea. The sequence continues at coordinate 10,609,356 of OY727107.1, read as the reverse complement.
AGGAGTTAAAAAGTGTATACATTTCGTATATTTCTGATCCTCCAATCTCAGCAATATGGCTCGGAAATAAATTTCACATCTGCATAGCAGATGCAAGTAGTGAAAAATTTACAATTATACAAACTTTGCCATCTCTGCAGCTAGAGCAGCGGAATAGAGAGAGTTGTTGAATGCAGGCTCTTTGTTTTTATTGCATTTGCAACTGTTTTTACTGCCTCTGGTTTGTTTTTCATCATTAGCAGAGCAAAAACAAAGCCGGTCAATATGTCAAGTGCAATTTCTTAAACAGTATAAAATTCATGTATGAGTATGTATGTGTAGGGGCGTGTATGAATTAGCAAGTGCTGACAGTAGTGTATCACATATCAGAGAAGAAAAGAAAAATATTAAAGAAAAGTAATACATGCCAGTGCATGTTTGCCTCATGTGGGTATTTATTTAGCTATTTACATTTACATCTCATTATTTACATATACGGAATCTGCATGGAGGCAAATAAGTACGTCAATTTTTTATTTTTACTTTATATTCTGTTGATGATCACCGTGTGGGTGTTGAAAAAAGGAGAGTCAGATTCAAAAAAAATAAAACAAAAAAATAAAAAAAAATAAATAAAAAAAAGAATAAAAAAAAAGTATGAAGAGGAGCTATAAAGAGCACGTCATTATTCAATAACTTTGTAAAGGACATGTAAACATGCACTGATTTCATTCCATTCATGTTCGAATAAAAGCTGTTCGATTTTTCTTTTTTTCTATTAAATTTAACAAATATTTTGCACGAACATCTACTCAACACTTTTGTAATTTGTATGCATTAATAAATTATCGTCAATTTGTTTATTGTTGCTTTTATTCTAACAGCAAAATCGATTCAGAAGTGTTAAAAATGTGTTTTCATTTCTAAACTATACGCTAGAAAACTCACTTTAATATCTCATAATCACATTATTACAGATAATTAGCTTTATAATTAAAGATTATATTCCTTTTTTTTATATATTTTTTTGTTAAAAGATTTTCTAAAGGCAAATACAAATATAACTTTCGTTCAGCAATTAACATCATATTATTATTTCGAATTTAGAAGAATTTCGAATAGAGAGAAAAATTGTGGAAAAAATTAATTAAATTAATTTCTAAGAAATCCTTTGAGTGAATATTTTTCTTTAGAATTTCTACTCAATTCTTCTTGTTTTTAAATTTTATAAAAAAAAAGTCCTTCTAATCGATAAGTCTACATCATTGAAATAAAATTATAAATCTGGAAGAAGGGGGAAAATAAATTTCTGCAACTGCTAACGATAACAATATCTTTATACATTTTCCTTAACGATAATATTAAATTATTAAAAAAAAAAATATTAAAAATTATTATTGCTAAAAACGTTAAAAACAAAACAATTAAAAACCTTTTAACAATTAAAAAACATTTAAAAACAATTAATTTTTTTTTTCGAAAAAAGTAAATCTATAAAAAGATTTCTTATCGATATGAATATTTTATAGAAAATTTATTACGACTTGCTGCGTATTTTCTTCTGAATTTTTTTGTAACATTTAATCGTTAAAAGCTTTCTATAGTCGTCACAAATTTGCTTTAAAATATTCATATCGATAGAAATCTTTTTATAGATCTACTTTTTACGAACAAAAAAAAAATAACTTTATTATCGTTAAACATTATCGTTAAATTTAACGTTTTTTTTACAAAATCTTCAAATAAATAAATTAATAAAATCCTCAGAAATCTACAGAAATTTCCAAGAGATATCTTCTTATATGGATTTTATCGATAAACAGTTTCTTATTGTAAAATATTTTTAAAAAAACAAAAAAAAAAAATTTAATGACAACAAATTATTTTGGAAAAAAAAGTTTTTTTTTTCTAGAATTATTATTTATATATAATTATTAAATATTTTATAAAAATAATAAAATTAAACAAATTGAAAACTGTTAATTAATAACGATTTTCAAAATCCAAACGAGAAAAAAACGACCTATCAATTTAACTAAACAAATTTCGTTTAAAAAATTCCTATCCATAACGAATTTTCTATTCAGAATTTTTCAGAGCAAAAATAATAAAGAAAATCTTGTCAATTTTTCTTATATTTTTTTTACAGTGTATTGTAAAAAAAAATTATATTTTCATTAAAAAAATTTCGTTTATAAAAAAATGTGTTAATAACGAATTTTTTATTCAGAATTTTTCAGAGCAAAAATAATAAAGAAAATCTTGTCAATTTTTCTTATATTTTTTTTACAGTGTATTGTAAAAAAAATTCATATTTTCATTAAACAAATTTCGCTTAGAAAATTTCTGTCCATAACAAATTATCTATTTAGAATTTCAGAGCAAAAATAATAAAGAAAATCTTGTCAATTTTTCTTATATTTTTTTTACAGTGTATTGTAAAAAAAATCATATTTTCATTGAAAAAATTTCGTTTATAAAAAAATGTGTTAATAACGAATTTTCTATTCAGAATTTTAGAACAAAAATAATAAAGAAAATCTTGTCAATTTTTCTTATATTTTTTTTACAGTGTATTGTAAAAAAAAATTCATATTTTCATTAAACAAATTTCGTTTAGAAAATTCCTGTCCATAACGAATTATCTATTCAGAATTTCAGAGCAAAAATAATAAAGAAAATCTTGTCAATATTTTCATATATTTTTTTACAGTGTATTGTAAAAAAAAAATTCATATTTCCGCAGTTTCATTTAAGCATTTTTACAAGCGATATTAATTATTGTCGCTGCTCTTTGGCTTCGACTTGTTTTTGTTCTAATTAAATCAAATAGTTTGCATAAAATCTATTCGGCAAAGTTTATAATCCTACTATATTTAATGGCCTTTCCCCATAATTAAGAACTTTTAAATAAAATTTAAAACAGTCGATTTAAATTTATATTTATGCGTATATGGAAACTTATAATCAATTTATGCTTAATTACAATTAATTTCTATAACTTGAAAATTTTTAAGTTTTTTTCTTATTTAAAAATGTTGTTAAACTTGTTTAGACCGTCTACACGAAAGACTGTTGCACACGCTATGTAATCGATAAATATTACTATTGTTAAAATTCTTACTATAGAATATTTAAATGATATTTTTTTTTGTGAAAAATATCAAAAATAAATCGCTGCAAGACAAGAGATATGAATTGTGGGTTTTTTATTTAATAAAAAGCTCATTTTGACGATCAGTTTTTAACGATAATTTCTTTAACTGTAATAAAAGTTTACAAAATAGTAGTGAATGCTCAAATAGAAATTTATTAAAACTTGTTATCGATAACAAAGTGTCCATAGGATTTTATTAAAACATACCTACAAAATATTTCTTATTATTACCGTTAACAACAAAATATATATTAAAGCGATAAAACATTTCCGAAACATATTTTATTTTAAGAAATAGAAAAGCCGACAGGTGAAAAAATTTCTAAAATAAAATTTTTTTATAATAATGTTTTTATAAAAAAATTTTAAGAGGAAAAAAAATGGTTTCTCACAAGTTTATCAATAATAAACAAGAAAGAGTTTAGTCTATATAAATTTCTGATCAATAAGAACTTTGATAGCAAAATTTTTAAATAAAAACCAGCTGCCGCCAAAAAAGTGTTATCGACAATAATTTTTCCACAAAAATCGAAAATTAGATTAAGTATTTATAAAAAATTTAAAGCAATTTATTACTCCTGCTACAAACTTGTTAGCGATTATACTTGTGAAATATATAATTAATATAATATATAAATTTAATATCGTTCTAAAAAAATTTCTTTTTATTATTTTCAAAAAAAAAAAACAAACTTTTTAAAAAATTTAAAAAAATTTATTTAGCGATAATCCATTTGTTTTAGGAAGAAATTTTTTTTTATAAGTTTATTATATTTATTAGGCAAATGTGTGCACAAAAAATTATTTAACAATAGTTATCGATAATTCAACTTCAAACGGAAATTATTACAGATAATTAAAATGTCAATTATCGACATTGTTTTCCATATAAAATTTTTGTAAATGACAAACTATTTTTATCGATAAATAGCATTTTTAGCAATACGTATTATTGATAATAATAATAAATCCGATTTTAAATTGTTGGTAGAGCGGCTGGTGTGCAATTTTTCGATTATTTTTCTAACGCATTATCGAGGACGTTACACTGTTCTTTTTGTACTGAACTTATTACGGCAAACATTTGAAAAGCGGGCCAATATTTACTATCAACGTTAAAAATTACATAAACGATATATTTTAGCGATTTTAAGCTAATTGATATGTATATACCTGCTATTTATCGGTTTCCAGATCATCGATAAAAAATTAATTTCTTTTTTAAATTATCGATAAATAGCATTTTTGGAAATAATTATTATTGATAATAATAAGAAACATAATTTTAAGTTGTTAGTAGAGCGGCTGGTCCGCAATTTTCGTATTATTTTTTGAACTTGCTATCGACGGCGTTACACTGTTCGTACTCTACTGAAATTGTTACGGACAAATATTTACTATCAACGTTAAAAATTGCATAAACGATATATTTTAGCGATTTTAAGGTAATTGATATGTATATATTTGCTATTTATCGGTTTCCAGATCATTGATAAAAAATTAATTTCTTTTTTAAATTATCGATAAATAGCATTTTTGGCAATAATTATTATTAGTAATAATAAGAAACACAATTTTAAATTGTTAGTAGAGCGGCTGGTCCGCAATTTTCGTATTATTTTTTGAACGTGCTATCGACGGCGTTACACTGTTCGTTCTCTACTGAAATTTTTACGGACAAATATTTACTATCAACGTTAAAAATTGCATAAACGATATATTTTAGCGATTTTAAGGTAATTGATATGTATATACCTGCTATTTATCGGTTATCAGATCATCGATAAAAAATTGATATCTTTTTCAAAATGTAAAATTTTTCTTAGGGATCTTTTTTAGGAATCTTTCTTAAAGATTTACAAATATTTATTTATTTTCACTTTTAAACTTTTTAAATCCCCAGAGCGCAAAAGTCTCGAACAACGACATCAGCCTACGAGTGCCTCTCTCAAACTAAAGTAAACATTGACATGTTCTGAGAAGCGGTTGAGTGTTGCTTCTCTAAAAGGTTGTGTATATTTTAAATAAGATTCATTAAAAACAAATAATGCATGCAAAAATCTATTTTGATGTGATAAATTAATTTAATAGATTCATACGTATCTGGAAACAACGTATCAAATTCCTAATATATACAAAGTAATACAATTTATTGAAATTTCTAAAACAAAAAACTTGAGAAATACAGAAATGAAAACAAATAAATTCCAGAATTTCTTGTCAAAGAATATATTAGAAGAATGCTTAAACAAATGCTTATAATTGAAGCTAAAATGTGTATAGAGGAATAGTAGTATGAAATATGCTGGAATTAAACACAACGAAACTGTTACAGTGCGCTCAAAAAATTTCGCCACATTAATTTTAATAATTCAATGACATACGCTTCCCTATCCAGCTGCCTTTACAATTCAATAAAATAAGGAAAATCGTGAAATAAGTTTTATAAGGAAAATTAATCATGTTTATAATCAATTTTCGATTTATATATAGTTGAGGAATATCAGATGTGAAATTAAAAAAAAATTAACATTTTCTTAAAAATTACCATTTTAAAAAATCAGTTTCTTTTTCTTAAAATAAAATTGGTTTTTCTTTACAGAGAATTTTTTGAAGAATATTTTAACTCATTTTAACTCCTTCTTCTCTTTATACGAAAAGGCAGTACTTCAAGTGCGCCCACATGCTCAGATTTTATTGTACAATTTATTGTACAAATTTATTTTTCCATCTAACTATCTTTCAATCAAAACTTCATTTCAAGCTTTAAAGGAAAAGCGAGAAAAATATATCTTGCACTTTTAAAATATATTAAGTAAAATATATAAAATAAAAATATATTATTTTAATAATTTTTTTTTTATTTTTTTATTACTTTTATTTTATTTTTTTATTTTATTTTATTTCTTTTATTTTTTTATTTTATTTTTTTATTTTATTTTATTTTATTTTTTTATTTTATTTTATTTTTTTATTTTATTTTATTTTTTTCTTTTATTTTTTTCTTTTATTTTTTTATTTTATTTTGTTTTTTTATTTTATTTTATTTTATTTTATTTTATTTTATTTTTTTATTTTATTTTATTTTTTTATTTTATTTTATTTTTTAATTTTATTTTTTTTATATATTTTTTTATTTTTCCATTACTAATTTAATTAAACCCAATAAAGGCCATGATTCACATCCTACACTATCGTACATTCTGTCAAATATAGCGTGTGTGCTGAAAAAATAGGATAGCGTGGCCTAAAAATGTGTCTCTGTGACAGAGTTTTTAACAACTCATACGGTTTGCAAAAGTTGAACATTTTCATGCGATCAGAGTTGCATTTACTTCAATCAGCGAAGAAAAGATTTGTTTGTATTATATTTGTATGATTGTGTGGCACCTACAATACCATTTTCATGCGATTTTTAAAATGGTATGGAATGACATCTGGTTGCCGTACGAATGAATCGCACGACTGTGTGCTTAACTTTAAGCATCTGTACCAAATTTCAAGAGATATGGGAAATGCGAAGGAAATAATTCAAAGAAAACTTAAAACAAAGTCTCAAGCAACTAGTATAATTAGCGAATCAGAAAACATTCTTTATCTCCTTCCCTCTAGCCCATAAATTCAGAGTTATCGGAAAAAATCGTTCACATCGTGAATTGGAATTTGCTATAATAAATAATTAGTAAAAAGTAACTTATTACATTTCTGTGACAATCAGTAATAAAAATGTCATTGATTTTGAAGGTCTTTATTCTGCTCTTTATTTCACGAATTGATTATCCAGTCCTGCAATATGTCGGCTTGTGCCATCATAAATATCTCTTTCACCTTTACCTTGAATTTCTCCATTTAGCAGTCGTAAGACTCACGTAAAGATGTAAGAGACACTAAAAATATATATTGTTAGTAATGAAAAGGAAGAAAAAAAAAATCATAAATACTTGCAACAATTTCATATTTGTTGCAGCTACTTATCTGTCATATAAACGGAAATCAAGCAGAATTTCGCAAGAACCAGCATAGCGAAAGTAACTCTTAAGCACAGTTCAGACTAGGCAAATATTTGATGTAATAAGTAAACAGACTAGATTGTAAAGGACTTCGGCAATATATTGTTTAGCATTTACATTAAACGAATGATTTTAGGAAAAATATATTTCAAACAAAAATTTTGTTTAAACAGCTTTTATTATCTCAATTAAATGTTTTGTTGAATCATTCGCAAGGCACCGGCATACATGCTTAAAAAATAATAATTAAGCCAAATATTAAAGGGCACATTCATTATAGGAGAATATTTTTTGGGGCATTAAAAATAAAAGACATCTATTCGGAGTAAAATAATTCCGAAAGAAAATTTTAAGAACTTCTGAATAAAAAAATAATTTTTAAATTGTTACACAAAACGTTTTAATTATATTTAATTAATTAAGTGCAATTAGTTACATGATGTCCTCCAGTATGTCACATATGTCTCACTATTATCAATGTGATTCTCGTTTAGTTGTTACGCTTTTTGATTATATAAATGAAATTTAAAAATTATTTGTGTATATCCATTATATTTTCCACAGATATAATTATTTCACTTACAGATGGAATTTCGAAGTATTAAAAAATACTTCGTTATAAAGCAGAGAAAATGATTTTGGATTGATAAATTAGAATAAATTCAGCAAAAGCCAGCAGGGCCGAGCTTTAGGCTTTATTAGCCTTGGAAAAACTTAAATACAGTAATCAATTATCACAATAGAAAAAGACAATCCGATGTCTAGTCAACGAGTTTTAACTATTTTTAGCCAGCTAGAAAATCGAACTCTAATGGAGCAGAGCGTCATATAACACACCAGCTCTAATATAATTTTTTATCTTTTTTATCTTATAAAAACAGTAACGAGTTTTAAGGATCTGTTTTTATGCAAATTAACTTTATAATCTCAAACACAAATTTTATTTGATAAATTAAGAAAACTATTTCAGAAACTGTTTTAGTCGATTTTAAATTAATTATTTCATTTCAGTTGCGATTTTTTATGATAACTTAATTGAACGATAAAAAATCGAATGGAAATGGAGTTGTAGGTGACAAACTATCATACAAATATGAGGCAAACAATTTATTTCTTTACTAACTGAAGTAAATGTAACTCTGATCTCCTAAAAATTATCATTTTTTGAATAAAAACATCAGGAGACATTCAATTAAATTATTAATTAAATTTTTAATTGAAATAAATTAATGAATTAATTTTTTTTACAATTCCTTTTAATCCCCATTTTAAAAAATATATTTATTACTAAATAATAAAAAATCTTTATTATTAAAGTATTATTTTTTATATTAAAAATTGATATAAAATTGATTGATAAAATATTTGTTTAAAAAGAAATATTTATTTTCATTATTTCAATCATTTAATTGTTAGCGTATTTTAAAAATGTATTATAAGATCAGGAAAATAATTAAAAGGAATTAACTAATTATTTAATTGATTGGTCTACGTCAATATTTCCTCAGTTAAGAATAGCAGTGGATGAAATCAATATAGTAAGGCGTTTAGTTTTAGTAAGGCGAATAATTTGGACTTTAGCGGATTTCATCAGACGGAAGAAACTGAATCCTCATAAGTTCTGTTAAGTATTAATTATTAACTTTGACATAAAAATGGCCAACATTAAAGTGTCAGTGCTTTATATCTTCAGAGTATTCCAATAAGACATTCATTTTCAATTAACACCCATTTTATCAGTTGGTCTGGAACTACTTGACAGATGAGAAGTGACAGACTGCTCTCCAATTAAAAAAAATGGAAAAATTCATAAAATTCAAGTGAGAAATTCCCCAAATTGTAAAACTAGTGAAGAAATTTCAAGATACTTCCAGGTTCGCCCATTGCACCTCGGAATATTATTCCAAGGATATTACAAATTTATGCATAAAATCTCCAGTCTATAATTATAAAGATCCTGACATAAAAGGGATTATCCCCGGCAGCAAATCAGTGTAGTTGCTTAAATAAAATTCGTATAACAATTACGTCAAAAGTTTGACTAATCTGAACTAGCATTTGATAAAGCCGTTGCTGTAGCTACTAGATACATAATTTTTAAACAATTGTTTAAGAATAGGGATACTAACAGTTTGCCGAAAATAAAAACTTTTCATCAGTATTTCTTCTTGTAACCAACTATAGACCTTAACCTACAAAGCTTTCCACTTGTCCGCAGGAAAACTCACGGGGTCTACATACGCATCGAACCAGCGACCTACGGTTTACTAGGCGAATGAATAATGCATAAACATAATATGTTTTTTCCTTCAATATACAGCTGCTTACAGCCTGGTCCCTATTCATATATACATAAATGTGGGTATTTATTACACGATTTTGGTGACTTTCATACTGCATAATTTTGAGAAAATTTTACTTTTATTTATACCTCAATAGGAATACTAGTGACAGACGGACAAATCTTAATCAAACATATATACGTATATTTTTTATACGGTAGCAGGCTAATATTATGGAAATTACCATCTCCATATCAAACCTACATGTACCCTTCCATGTTTTCCGATGGAGAAGGGTATACATATAAACCTTCTGCCCAGACTGTGATTACCTCAACTTTCCTCCAACCAAAAAAATATTATTATTACTTATATTTAATAAATGTTATATTGAGCGTCGACATTAAGAATAGTGATAATGATGTGTGTATGACGGCTATTGCGACAATAAGTTTGTGGAAAATGGATTATAACACGTTTTAGGTATTTGAGAAGTATAAATAAGAAGCCGTATAACGTTAAGAGTTTAAAGAATAACAAAACTATCTGTGTGACGATAAATATGGCGAGTTAAATATGTTTTGACGTAAGAGGTTACGTAATTACATATTTAACTCAAGTTAAATATGCTTTAACTTTATTTAACATTCAAATATTAAAAAATATTCTAATATCGCTACAATATGAACTTTACAGGACCTTTCAAGGATTGTGTCCGTTTTTGGACACACCTTTATCTGTGGCACACGTTTGCCTTGTGCAAATGATAGTCAAGAGTCTACGCAATAGGAGAACATAAGATTCATTTCCGAATTGAATTTGACAACAAAATTAATTAGATTAGGGCAGACAAAGGATAATTTTAAAGCGGACATCAATTAACAGCTGGAAAGACGGACAACAATTAACAATTGGACGGACGGACCACAATTAACATCTGGAGAGAGGCAGCAAATATTAATTTCCGCACCAAATTAATTTGCATATAAAAATATTACCCATATCAAATAATTGTCCGTACAAAATTAAAAACCGGACAAAACTTGGTTCACACAAAGTTATTACTAGTACAAAAATTAATATATGTACAAAATTAATGTCCGCAATGTGATAATGTCTACACAAAAATATTATCTGCACAAAAATAATGTCCGGAAAAAATAATGTCCGCACAAAAATTAATATTTGGACAAAAATAATGTACTCACAAATATGTATATTGTCCGGATAAGTACAATGACCGTACAAATATTATCTTTTTAAAATATCGATAATTTGTGATCTATATTTCCTAAAGAAGACCATATTAGTGTCCGGACCAAGCTAACAAATGGACCAAAATTACATCCGGACAAAAATATTCGTACAAAAATTAGTATCTGTACAAAAATAATGTCCGCAAAAAAATAATATGTTCACAGAAATATTGTCTGGGCAAAAATAATGTCCAGAAAAATATATACTGTCCGGCTAAAAACAATGACCGTACAAATATTATACTTTTAAAATAACCATAATTTGTGATATATATTTCCTAAAGAAGACCTAATTAGTGTCCGGACCAAGCTAACAAATGGACAAAAATTATGTCCAGAGAAAAATATTCGTACAAAAAGTTAGTATCTGTACAAAAATAATGTCCGCAAAAAAATTATATGTTCACAGAAATATTGTCTGGAGAAAAATAATGTCCAGGAAAAAATATATTGTCCGGCTAAAAGCAATGGCCGTACAAAAATTATTCTTCTAAAATATCGATAATCTGTGATATATATTTTATGAACAAGAACAAATTAGTGTCCGAATATTTTTAGAATTTAATAAATAAATAATCATTTAATAAATTAAGAGATAAATTTTGAATTAAAGTGCATGCAAGTCGTAAGAAAGCTTTGCAGCTCAGAAGCTTTTGTGAGAATAGTTTTTTCTGAATGTACAACACTTCGCGTGTGATAAGAAATTCGTGATATATGTGGTAGATACAATATTTGCTTACTTGAAATTTTAGTCACGTTTTAATAGCGCCTTTCATGAATATTGGCCATGTTATTAGAAATAATGTTATACAGGGGCAACAAAGCACATGCTTTCGTATAAAAAACTTTCGTAAGTAAATTGTTCATTGGAACAGAATGAATAAAAATAATTTATATCATTTTTTAGATTTCTGCAGTCTCTTTTTTAGGAAACTGTTAAAATGTTTTATTCTAAAATAGAAAAAATTATTTTTCGCCCAAATATATGCTTTAAATATGAAACATGTTAACGCCTACACATATGCTGCTTTGTCAGCAGCTGATATAATCTTGATTGTGGTTTTGAGTTGAGGGCTTTTTTATTTTTACTTGTAAAAACATAAATATTGTCCAGCTCATGACTTTATCTCTAAAGTTTATTGTTATTTACTGTAAAAATTTGCAAGAAATTCTTGAATTTTATTATAAATAATTTGCATAAATAAATTTATTGTTATTAAATTTTATATTTCTTTTTAATAAAGTTGTTTTAAATGAAATTCAGAAGTTTTCTTGAATTTTATATAAAAGAAATTTTGTGAGCAAAATGGAAAATAAAAGTCTTTAATAAACTTATAACTTAAGAATTTTACAATTCCAGCATAAGCATGCACAAACACGTTCAGTCTTGCTTTACTGTACGAGTATAATTGTTTTGGAAGCGCACTTGCCTTGCCAAAAGAATTTACAATATTTAAGTTTTAAACGTGATTATATTTTTTTTTTATAATTTTTACGTGCATATAATTAACTCAACAGCCTAAAAATATACTCCACATTTGAAATCGCATGACAGTTGTATTGTTGTTCGATTAAAAAAATCATTTTTATCGGAAATCCTTTTCAAATGCTTAAGCAACGAGATTCTTATTGTTTTCTCGTTTAAAGTGCACAATAAAATTAGTCACGTGTTCCAGAAAATATTCAATGAAATTGTCCTGTTGCTGCTTCTTTGTTTATTATAAGGAGGAGAAAAGGAAAAAGTGAATATTGAAATTTTAGCTTTGAGGGTTAGAAATAAATACCTCAAGGCTTTCGGTTATATAAAATTGAAAGCCTTCAAGGCATGTTTGCGACACTTGCATGATTTTGAAAAATCTGTTAAAGCGTCATTTTCTTTTGTTTACACAGCCAACATCCTTCAATGCAAATAAAAATATTTGTACTAAAAATGTTTGAATTTGTACTAAATGTTGATATAACTTTTTAGGATTAATAAGTGAGGCAGTTTTAATTAATATTAGGCTTGTTCTAAATTTTAGGAACTTGTATTTCATTTTATTGCCATTTAAAACTGTGCTAAATTTAATTATTATTATTAGACAATGAATTTGTACTAAATGTTGATATAACTTTTTAGGATTAATAAGTGAGGCAGTTTTAATTAATATTAGGCATTGTTCTAAATTTTAGGAACTTGTATTTCATTTTATTGCCATTTAAAAATGTGCTAAATTTAATTATTATTAGACAATGTTCCAAATTTTTAATTTGTACTAAATTTTTTAACCTTTATTCTTATTAACACATTTTAAAATGAAAATACCAAAAAAATAGCTTTTCAACTTTTTACTACATATTTAAAAAACTCTTTCTTTATTTGTGCTAAAATATGTACGAAACTTTCTCTTGTGTACTAAAATTTAAGTTTACAAAAGTCACATTATTTTATATTTTCCAACAATATCTTTTTCATTCTTTTGCATTTCGGTATAATAATTATGAAGGCTGATGTCTTGGGAACTGCATAATTCCTAGGATGAGTCCTTTTGGAAAAAAATGTCTTTACCAAAAAATATAATTTCAAGAAAAATATATAAGTAAATTTTGACAGAATACACACTTTAGAAAATAAATTTTTTTGAAAGGTATCGCCAGTACAAAGTACTTCTGCAGGAAACCTTGTTTTGAAATTAGCCGCGAAAGATAAAAAGAGGACCTTTTAAAAAGATTCTTCATTACATTTCTAACAGTGGGAAGAAATGCGTACCTCTTTAAGATTTTACTTGTCGTTAAATAGAATACCCATGAAAGAAATTTTTTAAAAAAGCTAAATATTGAGAAAATAAAAATATATATGACACTTACTTTTATTAGTTGTGTACTAAATTTGCAATATTAAACTTATTACTAAAATTTCCCAACACCTGATACTGACTTATATTAGTTATATGCTAAATTTGCAATATTAAATTTAGTACTAAAATTTCTCAACACCTGACACTGACCTATATTAGTTGTGTACCAAATTTGCAACATTAAACACCTGACACTGACTTTTATTAGTTGTGTACTGAATTTAAACATTAAATTTAGTACTAAAATTTGTCACCACTTTGCACTGAATTAAATTTGTTGTTTACTAAATTTGGAATATTAAATTTAGTACTAAAATTTGTCTACACCAGACACTGATCTATATTAGTTGTGTACTAAATTTGCAATATTAAATTTAGTACTAAATTTCTCAACAGCTGACTTATTTTATTTGTTTACGAAATTTGCATTATTAAATTAAGTACTAAAATTTGTCACCACCTCCCACTGAATTATATTGGTTGTGTACTCAATTTGAAATATTAAATTTAGTAGTAAAATTTCTCAACAACCAGTCCTGACACGGACTTAGTTTAGTTGTGTACTAAATTTCCAATATTGATTTTAGTAATGTAATTTGTCAACACATGACTTATATTAGTTGTGTACTACATTTGCAATATTGAATTTAGTAATTAAATTTGTCACAACCTACAACTGACATATTGGTTGTGTACTAAATTTTCAATATTAAATGTAGTACTAAAAGTTCTCAACACCTGACGCTGACCTATATTAGTTTTGTACTAAATTTTCAATATTAAATTTAGTACTAAAATTTTTATAAATTAAGTTTTTCAATGTACTAAATTGCAATATTAAGTTTAGAAATAAAGTTCAACAAATGGAGTGGGATATGATCATGTGCCACTAACAACATTTTACTTTACAATTCTTATGCATTTACGAACGCAACCAGAATGTCAAATAAGCAAGAAAAAAATGTACGTCTATTGTACCACATGAAGAATTCAAAACAAGTGTAAGCAAAACCTTTCAAATGCCAGTTGTATAATAAAATATTCCAGAACAAAATGAAAACTTTTCCTTCCATATTGAAAACTCAGGCCACGCTCGCTCATGTATTTAAAGATTTCTCATAATCAATTTTTGTTCTATAAGGCAAACTGGAATAAGTAAAAAATTGAATTGCAGAAGTTCATGTACTTCATAGAAGTATTATTATGAGCCCATGTGATTATGTGTGTGGGTGTGTGTGTGTATTTGTGTATGAACTTGCTAAATATTTTATTAAAGTTTAAGAAGCCAAATGGATTTTGTGGCCTCATTACACAATTTATCACAAACGTTTGTATAATTACAAATTAGTACTTGCTTTTTTCCAATACCAGACTGTGAATAGCCCTAAAATTCAAATGGACTAGAATACAAGTATTAAAAAAGTTGCTATAACTTTGTTTAATAATGGATATAAAAAAGGCAAATAAATAGATTTACTCCAGTGGTCTTTTATTGAAATTATTAGTTCTATGAAAAGGATAAAAAAGGATGCAGAATTTTTAAATGAATTATCCTGGCAGGTAGTCGATATAATACATTGCAGTAAAATATATAAAAGTTGCAACAAAAGAATTAAATTTTGCTAAATTGGGAAAAATCACAATTCTATTTAATTTAAATGAAACATTGCCACTACAAATTAAAAATATTAAATTTATATAAACAAATTATAAACAAACAAGAATTAATTGGCTCAACTTTTGTTCTTTCGCTTTTTAAATATTTATTTATCAAATAAAAGTGTAATAAAGAATTCTATTTTTAAATTGAGTGCAATATTTAATGGTTTTTTAAATTTTATTGCTTTGGATTGTTTGTTTGCTGTTTGCGCAACATGTGTTTTATAATCGTTTTTTTTTTATAGATGCAAATATTTAAATTAAAAAATATAATATCATGCATTTAAATAATCAATAAATTAAATATAAATAGAAAAAGCATTTGCAAGATTATGAGGTGGCAACTGAAATATTTGTTCACCTTTTTAGTACAAACATGAAATACTCAAAAAAAAGTCTTATTAACATTTCAGATAATTATACTAAACTTTGGAAGAATTAAAAAAATTTTTTTTAACTAAAATAAAGAAAAAAAATAAAAAAAAAATTTTGTTAAAAAGTACTTTTTTTAATTAAAATAAAATATGAAAAGTAGAATTTCTAAAATTGCGAAACACAAAACTAAAAATTATAAAAATAATTTATAGTTTAATTAAGCTAAAAAGTGTATTCTTTATATATATTTAGTACAAAAATGTGTATATGTGACAGAAAAGTAAATAAAACATTCGGTACCACTTTTTAGAACAAAGGTTTATTAACAAAATCTTACAAAAAAAAAAGATAATGGTGAAAATATATTCTTATATTTACAACCAATGAATTGTAATAGATTACATATGTATCTCTTCCTTATAAGAAGCTCTGAATTCATCAAGTACTAAATACATTACTTTGTGAATTAAAATAATTTTTTTTGGTAATAAGTTTTGATTTTCAATTTTAAAACAAACAACTTTCCTTTTAATCAATTGGAAAAAAATAAATTAAACATTTCATGAAAAATAAAAATTAACCATAAAATAATTAAAAAATTAGTACAAGCCATTTATGTTAAAAAGCAACTTAAAAAAAAAAGTTTAAAAATGATAAATTTCCATTAGTTTTGTAGTTAAGCTATCTAAATGCTTATATTTCACTCGGTGCTAAATCATAACTAATCAGTGAACCCATTTTTCAACCAAACTGTCTTGGAAAATAATCCCAAACCTTGCTCATATTTGATATTAGTACTAAATTGTACTACAATCATTAGAATTTTATACGAGTACAAAATTTTAATACATTCACTAGATTTTGATATAAATAATGAATTTTAGTACAATTATTAGAATTTAATGCAAGTACCAGCTTTTAGTACAAGTACTATATTTTAGTATACTTATTAGATTTTGGTAGCAATGCCGAATTTTATTACAATTGTTAGATTTTAGTGCACTCAGTAAATTTTGGTACATGCACTGGATTTTAGAATTTAATGGCGGTACCACTTTTTAGTACAAGTATACTCATTAGATTTTGGTAGCAATGCCGAATTTTATTACAATTGTTACATTTTAGTGCACTCATTAGATTTTGGTACATCCACTGGATTTTAGTACACATTAGAATTTAGTGCGAGTACCACATTTTAGCACTAGATTTTAATGCAAGTACCAGCTTCTAGTAAAAGCACTAAATTTAAGTATATTCATTAGATTTTGGTACAAATGCCCAACTTTATTACAATTATTAGAATTTTGTGCAAGTACCACATTTTAGCACTAGATTTTAATGCAAGTACCAGCTTTTAGTACAACCACTAGATTTTAGTATACGCATTAAATTGTGATACAAATGCTGAACTTTTTTTACAATTAATAGAATTTAGTACAACTACATTTTAGTACATATACTAGATTTCAGTGTAAGTACTAAATTTTAGTACGTAATATAGAATTTTGAACAAACGTCAGCTTTTAATGCAATTTTAGTGCAATTATTAGGTTTTTAGTCCAAGTACTTAATTTTAGTGCACTCAGTAGATTTTGGTGCCTCTATTGGATTTTAGTACACTTATTAGAATTTAATGCAAGTACCACTAGACAAGTACAAGTAGTTCAAGTGCTAGAAATACTAGATTGTAATGCATGTACTAGATTTTAGTACATGTAATAGGATTTACTTCCACCGCATAGTACAAGTACTAGATTTTAGTTCATGTGCTAGATTTTGTACAAATAATAGATTGTAGTGCATGTACCAGATTTTAGCACATGTAATAGAATTTAGAACAAACGTCAACTTTTAATGCAAATACTGAATTCTACTAAAAGTACTAGAATTTTATACAAATTACAATTTTTAGCACAAGTACTAAATTAATTAACCTAATTAGTCTTAAATTAATTATGTAGTAAATTTTCTATTTCATAATAAATTTAGCAAAAAAAAAACTATTACGAACTTCTTTTCTTAAAATTTGCCATTTTTGTATGTTAAGAAAAATGGTTGTACAATTTTCAATTTAATAAAGTCATTTCAGTCATTTGCTTTCTTTATTAAAAGCTCAGTTTTGTAAGTTAAAGTTAATTTTAAATTTCTGTATGTCGAACTCAAATGTCCTGCCTTGGTTGCGGCATCACGTGTTTCGTCGCTTTGAAGGCTTGATTTCTATTAAAGTTTGTTCACAACATTAATACACTCGCATTTATTTATTTATTTATGGTTTTAAATAAATAATTTTTCATAGAAAAAAAAAAAAAATATTTTCAAATCTCATTTCATAAGTCAGTCATGTGTATTATAAAGTGGAAATATTATTTTACATTTTGCATAAGAAACGGGTTACGACTAAGCAACATTTCAAAGGCAATGAAATTGATGCAAATGAACATCATAAACGGAAATATTTTGTGCACGTTCCTCCAGAATTATTTTTTTTTCGAATTTAAGGAGAAAGTTTTAAAAAATTTTAAAAATTTCGATGTTAACAAACTTGACCTTAAATGTGATTTAATTTAATTTGTTTATTTTTTATTCATAATTTTGAAGTTTTTTTTTTTTTTTTTTGTTAAATAGCAGATGGCTGGACTTAAATTATTTATATTCATAATTTTAATTTCAATTTTGTGAATTTAAAACACTCATTCATTGCATTGTTTATTTGCGGGAATATTTTTTTGAGGAATTTTTTTTATTTACAATTTAATTTTAATTTTTTAATTTTATATGTTTATAGTCAGCAAAAGCAGCTCTTTGCTTTCTTGGCTGGCAGTTTTATATTTTTTTACTCGTGCTTTAAATAAAATTTAGTTATTTATGAATTTTTGGTTTTTTTTTAATTTGTTTAAAATGAAAAACAATAACTCTTTAAGATTTATTAATCTTCATGTGGAAAATTTTTATCGAAGCAAACAATCGATTTATTAAAAAAATTTTAAAGTTGGTCAAATAGCCATGAGCAAAGTTTAATAAGACAAAAGCGTTCTTAAGCACAAAAATTAAGAAAGAGATGTATATGTTTTTTCATAAGTTTGCTGGCCAACAACTTTTTTATTTTAGCCAAAGAATCTTTATCAAAAGCATAATAAAGTTTATTAAAATGCAATCTCATTTTTAACTTACATTCTTTATTTATGTAACGAAAGCTACTGCAACACAGCCTGACCGGAAACGGAAGACTCAAAAGAATTTAATTCATATGAAATATATTTCATTATTTGTTTTATATTCATTATACAAACGGCCATCACATAACTGAAGGCTATCTCTGGTCAACAACAAGCCAGAATTGCAGTTAAAAATGCAAGTTGACAATGGCAATAAAACTTATACAACACTACAGCCAAGGAACGGCCTCTGTAAATTAAACTTTAATGATGAAAAGAATCATTGCACGAAAATCTATAAGATAGTCTTATTAATATTCTATTCTATTTGATTAAGTGATTTAAAAAGGAAAACCTCTCATGCCACAATAATGCCGTATTAACAACTTTAGAGTCAAATTAACTAAAATTGCTGACATTTTTGTACGTGCTATTTGGAGGAATATCGCTAAACAAAAGCATTTAAGAGGAATGCTCAATGGCCAATAAAAAAATATACTTCAAACCTTATGAATAATAACAAAAAGAGAGAAAAAAAAAAAAACAAGAGTCTCTCTACTTAAAACACCAAAGCACACTCACATCTAAATCATTAAAATAATAAAATAATTTAATTACTTTTTTACTTAAATATTTTTTTTAATTTTTAAACCGAATGACATGGAACTTTACAAATAAAATAAAAATGAATCACAATTATATCAATAAAGCGTGCAAATCATACAAGCACGCACTCGCACACACACACACACACACACACACACTCATATATGGAAACAAATCACTAAAATAAATATAAAATTAAATTATTATTTTATTCTATTTTTTTTTTTTTTTTTCTTTTTTTCTATAAATGAATCACTTTTACAATCTCGTCAATAACTTGAAAACCGCCAAATTTTGATAAACGCACCACCTGTGCGCACACCCACACAAATAAATTAGAAAAAAAAAAGAAGAAAAATCTTGTTTTCTTTCTACTAAATAAAAGATTTCTCTTCATACAGTCTGTCTTCAAACCACACAACTAAATGGTTTGCAACTACGCTAAGCAAAATTTCTGTTGTCAACATGATGGTGTGTTTTGAAGAAATAGAGAGAGAAAGAGACAAGCTTTTTACAAAACCGCAAACATGTAAGAGGTGAGTATTTACAACACAAAATAAATAGAGATGGTGAAAAATAAATACAGTGTGTGACATAAATAACACTAGAATGTTACTGTTTGCAATAAATTTTTCCTTTTGATGAAAAACACTTTTATTTCATTTTCAATGTAATTTTTTATAACTATTCGTTTTTTCTATTGGAAAAAATTTTTATTTTCGCTTCAAATTGAAGTTGAACTTTAAATATGTTCATTCATTGGTTAATGGTTAACCTTTTCCGAACTGACTTCATTTTAATTTGGACCTCTCTAGCTGCAAAAATATACATATGTCTGTACATCACAGTTACTGTACTAAAAAATTAAGAACTAATTTTAATATCCACAAGATTATGCTGAAAGGTCAATTTTTGATTTAACTGTCTAATTTTTAGTATTTCTTTTCGCTTAAATGTAAAGCCATATTTCTCCAAATGTGATAACACATTTTGCATCGTCGTTTACTTAGCGGCTCTGAAGTAATTTGCATTCGCCGCCATTTTTTTCCAAAAGTCAACATTTTTTTTTAAGTTTTGCTGGCACGCTTTTTATGCCAAGCCGTTTGAAAGAATATCCTTGCAAGAGCAACATGATATGGCAACATCATTAGCGATTACTCATTACTCTGATTACGCCTTGCTGATCGCTGGTAATCATTTTCTTCCCTTCTTCTGTGTTGTGATCAGTTTTTCTCTTTTGCAAGTGTTCACGCTCAAAACATGGAAACAATTACACCACTAGAAAGATTTTGCTATACTAACAGAAGCTGTCCTTTCTAGTAGTCCTTTCCATATATTTTGTTGCAATTTTTTTAATTTTTTTTACTCAAAATTTTATACAAATTTTGTGATCAATTTCCTTTTAAAATCCTTATTATTATAAGCGCAATGAAAATTTGGAAATTCCCATTATTTCGTGCCGGTGTGCATGCCCTGTTTCCTAGTCGAAAGGAAAAGCGGTTTCAATTTAAATGAAATTTGTATTTATTTATTTCATCTGTTTATTTTATCTTTTATCAGCGCTCAGCATTTAAAAACATTTTATTATGTTTTCAATACCAATTTCTTTTCTTATTATTCTAAAATCTCAAACCAAACTCCTCCTCCTTTTTCATATAAAACGCACTTCCCTTAATTCTCATACTTTACCAGGATTTCTTAACATAAAATCAAAACCACTCACAAAGTGAAGCATATAATTAGGCAAATGTCAACTTCCTGAGTAAACACAAAAACAAATACTTATTACCCTGAAAGTGTTGTTACAAAAGCTTGTGTGTGTGTGTGGGTTGGAGTGTGTGTATTGCGATATTAATAAGGGTGCCTTAAATTTCAGACATCATATTAAGGATACCTGTCAAATGTGTTTGTTTAAGCCGCAGCCTGTGATTGGTTCTCTTTATATACATTCGAAAGCAAACATGCGCAGTATAAAATGACAATGAAAGCAAACCAATAGCGATAAAGCACAATTATTTGTATGCTAATGGAATTTCTTTTTAAAGAATTGTTTAGCCAAAAGCACTGCCTTCCTTAATTAAGTTGAAAAGTTTATCAGGAAATAAATATTTTTATTATGATTCTCTGTGATCGCGGAAATAGTTTTTTTTGTTTTTAGTTTTTTTTTTTTTTTTGTTCTTGCAGTGTGTAAAATAATAAAAAGCACAAGATGAAATAAATTTGGCGGTAAATCGAAACCTTTATGGGCTAGAACTTAAAAGAATGGTTTCTACACACTAAGCACAAATTTTAGTCAAGCTCGAAAGAGCTTTATAATAAAATATAAAACTTCAAAAACTTGTTTTTGTTTAAAATTAAATAAAAAAAAGTATTAAGTATTACAGTTCAGGGCATTTAGTGGCCAGAGCGAGGAATGTTTCTATTTTCTTAAATTAGTTAATCTGCTTGGGATTTTATTGCCATATTTAGAAGTTTAAATGAGAGACTTTGCGCATGCTCACTTCGCTGAGCTTAATTTTTGCAAACTTTCAAAAAGCTTTTTCACACTATGAATACCAATCATAAAGCTCTACAACCCACTACTATTTCAAGTTAAAAGAAATAGTTTTTAATCAAAAATATACCAAAAAAAAAAAAGGAAAAAATGATTTTTTTGAGTAGCTTTTTTTAGGGAATTATGACAAGTGATCATTAGAAATAAAATCATCTTTATAAGGAGACACGTTTTCTGCTTATCAATTTTCTTTGAAACATGAAATATCAAAGTGGAAACGAAGAAATATTCAAGAGCAAAATATTTAAATTTAAAATAAAATTATTTCGTAAATTTCATACTGATCATCTTTAATTTTATAACAAAAGGTTATCTGCGTCACACGAAGTGGCGTCTAAGAATACAATTTTAAACAAATTTAGTACAAACTTTAGCAGTACAGTAAAAAGTAAAAATGATGACAACACGATAGAAGTCAATTATTTAAAGAGGATATTTTTTTTGTTATGTATTTCGTAATTGTTGATTGAATTTGACAGTTTTAGCAATAAACATTTAATAATTGAACAAAAACAATTGTTCATTTATTCAAATATTTGTGTAGTTTAATTGTTTTTTTGGTGAGACAATTTGTTTAAATGTCTTCTTTAACGATGTGTGAATAAAATGGAATACATACACCAGACAGAGCTTTAAAAGGCTTAGATACAATCCAGAAGGTCCTTCTTTAAAAGCTAATTTTAGCAAACGGCCCACAATTTTTACAAAAAATATATATAAAAGAAACGTTAAAAAGAGGATAAGTCCTGCACCCTGGTAAGTTTGTCCTCACGGCATGTAATGATTTAAGGGATATTCCCTCCCCCTTTAAAAAATACCATTTCGTAACGATTTAAGTAATTGAAAAGCCTAAAAACAATCGAAAGACTGTTAGTCTTTACTTTAGTCTTCTTTAAGAACATTTTTATTATTTTTTGATTATTGTAAAAAAAAAATCCTTTTTAGAAAAATATTGCCTAAAATGAATTTTTTTTTGAAAACCAGAGTTAGAAATTTAATTAAAATGAAATTTAAAAATTTCCTTTCTTTAAAAAGAAATTATCTGCCAAAATAAAAATTTCCCATTTAAGGGAATTTATTCTAAAAACATATTTAAAATTTCCCTTTACGAGAATTTATTCGAAAAACACATTTAGAAGTGAAATTGTGTGCAATAAAAAGTAATTAAGGAATGTACTTTTGCAAAACAAAATTTCCCTTTGGGGTAATTTCTTCAAAAAACCCTTTTTAAATGTCTAATTGAATGAATTCAAATAAAAGTTAAGAATGTCCTTTGTTTAAAAAAATTATTTTTCAAAAAAAAAATATCCCTTTAGGGAAATTTTTGCCTATAATTTTTTGGCTAAACTCCACATAGCCAGCAGATTACTACGCTAAGCAAATGAGTAAGTAGTTGAGATAAAAATAGGTAAATAATAATAATGAAAGTGTTGCCGCTTTCAAAAAACATTTCGCTCTATTTTGTCAATGTAGCCACACTTGGATAAAATGTATGCATTTCTTCCCCCCAAAATTTCATTTTAAATTAAATTCATTCATAAAATTTCAAATTCATTTAAATTAGTCATTACTTTAAGATACTGCTTCCATGGCCCTCCAATTCTGTTTTGTCTTGTAGCCTTTTAAAAAATAACTTTGCGCAGAAAATTCATTTAATTCAGACAAAGTTTTTTTAGTACTTAATTGCTGTAAGAATGTTTACGAGTTATTAGAAGACATTTACATGTTTTCACAAAGCTTGCAAAGAATACAATAGACTGTCAGATGAAATATATCATCAATTATAATGGAATGATTTAAATGGTTAAAGTAGATGCCATGGAATGTCATGCATTTCATAATGCGTGACAGATTGCTAAAATCAATTGAGAGATTTTAACAGAAAAGCCAGTGTACGAACATGCGAGTTTTCAATTACGCCATACAATACGATTTTTCATTGGTTGACTGTTAATGAAGTTGCCTTCAACATTTCCTTTCAGTGTCTAAAATATTTAATTAAACTCTCATTAGGCCCTCTTATATTCAAGTCTTTAGAGAAACTGAATTATGCGGCGAAAAAAAGTAATAAAATAAAGGTATTGTGGTTCAGCAGCAACTCCTACGCTTGACAACGATACTCGTACGTCAGCCGTCTGAGACCATTGTTGCAAAATGACATCAGCATACAAAATAAACGTTTCCTTTGGCAATATAGTCTGTTATAAAAATGAAAATAAAGAAAAAGAACTTTGCAAACAAGGATGACAAACTGGTTTAAATTACACACGAAGGAAAGAGTCTGGGAATGAGAATGAAATATATGAAACAGCACATAAAACTGGAAACACGATATTAATACCCCCGCTTACTATTTTTTTTTTTAAATAAGTTGTTGCAATTTATATTTACATTTTATATATATATATTATTTTTGAATGCATCTTATTTCTAGCATTAAGCTAAACAGACAATTGCAAGAGTTACCGCTCTTTATAGTGAATCTTCTTCTGTGGGGTTTTGCTGACCATAAGTAATTGTCGTTTTACAATTTAATTTATATTTCTTCAGAAGATCAAAAATTTTTGGCAATTCTGAAATGTTTACAACACACATTATAAAATATACTTTAGATAAATAAAATAAACAATCGAAATAAGAAATATTTTCGCTGGTGTATAATTTTTTTTTTATGGCAACACTGTTTACCTTGCACCCCTGCCATCCACACTTGTGATCTATTTCCTATAGTCACTTATTTATAATTGTACACTCAACAAACAAACCATTTGCAATCTGTATTATAGTTAGTGTTTATGTAAAAGTAAATTATGCCACAGTGGCACCTGAGTAACAGCAACTTCTAAGTGTACTGGACAAAACCTTATAACACAATTGGTTAAGGTTCAGAATATATCAAAATACATGTATACTGACTGTATAACATATTGGTTCGCTGAATTAGAAACCAGGCAAGTCAATTGAATTGAGCTTTAAATGCTGCTTCTTCATTAAAACAGATGTTTATACACCAGGACTATGAACATGCAGTTCCAGTTTAACACAGTTAATCACCCCTATTCTACGTTTCGATTATGTCTCCGCATTCAGTTCCGTTGCAATCGTAAATTGGTATTCTGCAGAAAAACGGAATCGAAAGAAAAAGAGGAAGACAACAATGCTTACAAAAGTAATAGCATCACTGTGGAATGTGGAAATGAAATAGGAAAATAGACAAGTTTGTTATCATTTTCATAAACAAATGTCAAATTTAATGCAAAAAGTTTATTTATACATAATAAAAATAAGTTGTTGATAAAGTTAAATAAAAATATTCTTAAATAAAATAAAAAAATATAAAAACAAACTCAAATTAGTTGTTTGTAAATTTATTACAGTGCAAAGAATCTTGTGAATATAAAGGTACATAATTAACAAAAATTAATAGTGTTGTGATGAAGTATGTAAAGACAACAAAACTTTTAATAAAAATTTTAAATTTCAAGGAGGAATGGAGTCTATAACAGCTGCATTATTGTTGGAGAACAAAATGAGAAATAAAGAGGCATTGTATTATTCGGTTGAAAAGTTCAAAATTAGAGATAGGTCCAATCCATTTGAAATGAGCGATCAATTGTATGTTTGTCAATTGTAATTTTTATTGTGCAAGAAATATGTAAATATTGAAAATAATTTACTTTTACAGATTCAAAAAGAACTTTCGTTTAAACAAAGAATTGATAAAATTCTTTTTGAAAATTTATTTGAGAATTTAATTGTTCCATTAACAAGCCCAAAGTTGTTTCTTTGGGGCCCTGTTTCTTTTTTTAAGGGATTGGTATGTCTTCAGAACGTGCGGAAATATCCATTTCTGAATTTTCCAGTGCCTGAACCTCACAGGCAACACCAAAGTTTACTGCACCGCATATGCCAGATGTACTGGTTACTAGCCCCGTCAACTCTACTGCTTTTTCTTCCAAAGTGCTAATACGCTGCAAGCGGCAAGGGCCTCCTCCGGTGCTCATCATTTCCCTTTTGTTTGCTGACAACTTCTTCTTTATGTAGCACTTCCAGTCAATCCAAACCTATAAATTGATATTAATTTCTGCAATAATTATACACAAACCATACCTACTTTTTTCCATGCACTGGCATTTTTTGTTGGAGGACCTAATGCATTGAGGATTACTATGACTTCCTCCCAGAATGATGCTACTTCTTCCTTTGATCGCTGGTGGTATCCACATGTAATGTCTGCTTTAGATGCCATTAAATTTGCCAATTTTTCATACTGCTCTGGTGTTGTTGTTTTTGACCTATAACATTATTAAACATTCATTTCATTAAATAAATTAATTAAAAATATTATTAAGTGTTTTTTTAATCGCTTCTGGGCATTTTATTTCATTTTCTACTTACATTTTTTTCAATTTCAAAGTTTTTAACTAAAAAACACAGATAAAAAAACTTCTCCGTTAACAAAAACACAACTGAGAAAAACGGAGCTACGATCGTAATGCAGAATACCTACAATCGAAAGAAACTGAGCGGAATCGAAACGCAGAATACCAAAATTGCCAGACGGAGAAAATTTCGATTCAAATCGAAACGCAGAATAGCCACCAATAAAATATTAAAGAAATTGGAATAATTATTAGAGTAACTGAAACATTACCAGATGAAAAGTGGTAAAATACATCTTGAAATATCTGCTTTATCGTTCATTTTTATCGCATTGAATTGATTTAAATACAATATTTTAAAATATATTCTTATATCCATAAATTTTTTCTAGATCCAAGTTAGTTTTTTCACACCTTCTTAAGATTTCAAATTAGTTGCATTAAATATCGATCAAAATATTAACGACTTTGTATATTCTGTATAAGTATGCACGTATGCAGAGTTGCATTTCCTTTACCAGCTGACAGCCGTTACTGCATTGGCTAAGAATAAATTCTAACACATTTAATCATTTGAAAACAATTTTTTAGTTTCTGTCATACTGTTTACGTCTTCGATTTGTAAATGTGCGACATTATTATTAAAACTTCAATATTTTATAAGCAATATATCAAGTTCGGAATAGGTCAAGGTCACTTTCTTTAATAGTCTAATTTATTTTCATACAAAATTAAGCGAATTTTTTGTTCTGCCATTTAGCAATTTTAAAACTATTTATAATTAAAAAAAATTTATTTATTTATTACCTTAAATAATAAAAAAGAAGCAATTAAAGCTTTAGAAGAAATAGCCAGGTGAAAGCTTTACCAGCTAGGTTGAATTTCTATACATCTAGACTAGCAATATCTAACATAATATTAATTCTCCCAGCTGACTTATAGACTAGAAGGAACAAAGCAGCCCTAGACTATTCTCTAGACGGCTGGGGTTACAAATATTTCAATAATAGAAACAAATTAAAAAAGCTCTTTACCGACAAGTTGTGCAGAAAAAATCCGTAATTTAAACTTTCATGGAAGAAGTATTTTTTATCAAAAATATATATTTTAATATGTCATTCAATCAAAAATTGGAGAGTTACATTTTTATTTTTAAAGGTTCTAATTAATAAGAATTAAAAAGCTATACGAAGGTACGGCGGTCCTCAAAGCTTTAAATCGAAAGTGTAATTAAATTTAAGAATAAATAAAAGTGCAGCAGCGAATGATTTTTTGTGATAACAACAACTTAAAGAATATTTAAATTTGTAACATTTTATATATTATTTTTTCTTCCTCTTAAGTTTTTTGTATATTTCTTTTATCTCTCGCAAGCACTTGTCCCAAAACTTGAAGAGGTTCCATTAGTTGCTTCTATTTATAGTTTTGCATACCTGTTCACTAATAGAGCATCACACTAGTCAGGCCCACCTCAAGCATAAATAAAATAACCAAATGACACTTTCAGATAAACAAATTGAAAAGGACAGAGGGAAGTGCAGAGCAGTTTGTATGCATTGTTAGATCATTTACTTTTTTAATCTTCAAGTAACTGGTGCGTTTTAGTTTACACATTCAAAGGCAAAAAGCACAAAAAGAAAAAAAAAAGTAAAAATGACAGAATTATTTTATGTTCCGCAGATGCAAAAATAAAATATAAAATAAAAACTTCAACTTGTAGAAAATAAATTTAAAACTTTTTCTTAAGAATTGTTAAGCTCACGTTACTGTTGAGGTGTTACTAATGAGCAGCAGACTCTACCGGTTTGCTGTTACTTTCATGAGGATAAATTTGTTTTCAATATTTTCTGATATATGCGGCAGCGATATTTTCAAGATTTCTGGAGACTTGGAAAGAAAAAATATTGCTGCACCCAACTTGTGTAGCCCCCAGAGAATTAAAGGTAAGAATTCTGAAAAGCTTTAAAAATATGACACGTTCTCTTTAAATAAGGAATCAAATTAATATTTGCCACTTCTGATAAAAGTTGTGGCGCAAGCTTTACTTTTGATCATGTATGAGTTTAGGCCAGTCAGTCATTTATTTTTAAATGCAGCATACGAGCATGGCTGTGTATTTAAAGCATTTTCTATAGTGTAGGCTGCCCTTTCAGGTTGTTGTTGGCAAGAATTTTTTTTTCGTAATTGACCAACCAGATTTTTTAAAATAATTTTTTCAACGCAACTGATTTACGAGAGCATTGCATTTTACTATATTAATTGAATCAAAAGATCTGTCCGGTAAAAAGTCTAAAAAGCTGTTAATGCAATATGGAAAATGCACGCAAGTATGTATGTGTGTAGGTATGTGTATATGTTGGAGTATGAAACATATTTTCTAAACTAACTTTCGACCTTAAAAACTTAAAACAGTAATACAAATTACTTAAATCCTTTTGAAAAAGCACAGTATGGCGAAGCATAAAAGTAAAAAAGCTTTAAAAGCACATTAAATGAATTAAAAAAAAAATTTAGAATTTATTATTCTTTGACATATTTTTGTTAAGTCACTCATAACAAATTAGTTTGCGACTTTGTGTGACACAAATAAAATGACGACATATATACAAGACATATATAGACAAGCTTAAGAACACAAGAGGCAAAGTAATTCATTATAAATGAAAGTAATTCATTATCTACAAAGAAGAAAGAATTTATACAAAGTTTGCAAAACAGGAGGCTTTCATGCAAAATTTCGTTGCATTTTTAGACCTCCTTTCACTATCGTAGACAGGAGTACAATTCATTCACATTAAAACCTGTTAGTGATACCCTCCTATTTGAAAAAATCCCATGCAAATAATATTGCTGGTGCCGCACTATTATACAAAAATTATGTAAACAATTTTTCCTTTGCTGATTGAAGTAAAAAAAGCAACTCTGATCGCATCATCATGATCAACTTTTTCAACAGAAATGCTATATTTTACAAATCGTTCGACTGTCTGGGACAGTGAAACAGGGAATTTTAATGCATTGTAAAAACAACAACAACATTTTTGATTCGCAATAAAACCACATTTAAGCACCGCTAAATACCTACAATTTTTTTTGCTGCACGCATACATTCATACATATATTGCATTTGTAGCTCTGATATTACAACAGCTCAAATCTATTTAAATTTCACTGCTATGAGCGAAACTATTGCAGCTCCGATTGCGGTTTCCATCTCCGAAACAATGTAACTAACGCAGTGACCATAATAAAACAACTAACAAACTCCGCATTCTTATATTAATAATAAAATTATTAAATACATGCATGAAAACTACATGTACATGTATGTACATATGTGTGTATGCAAGTAAAGACAAAAATTTATAAATTCCATTGAACATTAAATCCAATCCATACTTATTCATATATATATACATACATACACATACACATAAGCTATAGTTTTAAGTGTAATTATGTACCATATGAACAAACTCACCTTACCCATCTCCACCTTTTCATCACGATGCCGATGCCCATCACTTAAATTCACACCAAATACCAACAAACAACAAAAATATGTCTTATATTGAAAGAAAGAGGGTGTGAGAGCGTACATGCAAAAAAAAACATGCATACTCAAATATGGCAGCAACAACAACAATGCTTTGTGATAACGGCTTTTTATTCTTTTATTCACCAAATTCTGCATGAAATGAATTAAATTTAATAAGAATTTTTAAACATCTTTTTGCACAATTTCTTTTTAATATCGAACAAATATTTTTATGGACACTTGGAGCAGGCATTCTAAACTTTAATTTCATATAAATTTTATAGCGAACTAATTATTATTTCGGCTGATATTTGTAATTAAATTTATCACATATCACTACCACTTCTAGCTGCAGGAATATTTTTCGCGAAGACTGAAGTCGACTGGTTTTTAGCAACGCCGGCTGGAAAAGAAAATATTGGCCGCAACTGATCATTTCGCCTGAAAAGTGTTCGATTACATAATTTTTTTTTTTTTTTTTTGATGCATACCTAGGAGTGTATTCATACATATACACCTACATACATACATTCACGTGCATACATATGTAGCAGCCAGTGCTTCCACTCATATTATAATTGTGTTTATTTAACTGTAATATTAAGTCAATAAAAAAATAAAATAAATAAATATTTTTAGTTTGCGATTTTACTTATAGCATTCTACCAAATATATAACACGCTAAGTTTATTGTAAGCAGTAATTGTTACAATCACGATTTTTCGAGAATTTCTGGAAATTTTAAAAGATTTTGTCGCAAACAATTTAAGTCAAATTTTTTTTAAAAAGGCATAGAAAAATTTTGAACACGCAACTCTTTCAGAGGGCAACATTTTTTTGAGAAAAGAACACAAAATTGCCCTCCGTGCGGGTAGTGTTGCCTTTTTTGTGTGAAAAAGTAAACGCCATTAGTATCTATTGTTTGCTGATAAAGGAAAAAGAAAGCAACAACAGCTGTTCGCAACAACAAATGTGACAGATGTTAAGAATTTTATTGAAAAAAAAAAATTAAATTTGTTTGTTTAGGTTTCGCTACCGATGTCAACATGTCATGAAAGGTATTCGATATTTAAATTCTTAATTTATTTTAAATTTTATTTTATGAGCAAAATCGGCAATGCAACCCTTCAGAAGGTTATTTTTTTATGAATTTGGCATTACTAAAAGGTATGAAAATTAAACAAAACAGAACATGAATTTTGTGTTGAAGACGTGTAATGGAGAACTTAAAATGCCTTTTGACACTTTGTAGCATCTTCATAGACTTGCCTCGATTTTCCTGTCTTGCCATCTAAAATTTACAGTCAAAAAACTTTACGAGTTGCCGTTTCTCATTTTGTTGCACCGAACATCTTTTGACTGTTTTAAGGTCATCATGTAAAAGTATGACAGACGGTAGACTGTGCAATATAAACAGGGATTTTCAATTTTCAAGAGGCTATAAGAGTTTAATTGAGAATCCCCGGTGTAAACACTTAGTTGCTGCAAATAAATTTAGCCAACTTGAATTTATGTCTGGGCAGGCTAGAAGTTCGCCCAATAGGGATGTACCAATTGATGTACCAATTTTCTTTCAGCTTAGCTTTTTCAAACCGGCTAAAAACTACGTCAAGTAAACATTTTACTGACAAAGAATATCCCAGTAATAATAGTAGTTTTTACTGGGGCAAAATGCCGGCAATAACAGCTGATGAAATCAGAACCAAAACGAAATATAAAACATAAAATTATTTACTTTATTTGCTAAGATTTGAAAGAGTATATAAAATAAGCTCTTTTCGCGGAAACAGTAAGTTTGAGTATAAAAAAAGGCACAAAAATGTATGTGTAGGCAAATGCGTGCACATGCGCATGAACAAACATGTTTGTATAGAATGAGATAAATTACAGTTCAGTACTCCCTGATTAATGACTAAAGTAACTAGCATAAACTTTGCGTTCGCATTGCCAGAGCTTTTAAAAACAAAATCATGGCATTTAATCTAACGAAAAATTTTATTTCAAATATGACCGATAAAGCAAAATATATCCGATTTAATTGACACTATTGACAATAATTCATGTCTTCTTTACACAACACAGACGAATGATTTGAGTGGAAAATTTCTATAGAAAATACTCAAAAGAATTAAAAACTTTTCATCTAACTTTTTAAGGCAGATGGATGGCCCGCTACAAATCTGTCCAAAAAAGTTGGAAAAGTTAGAACGACTAGAAAATTTATTATAACAATTTTATAATAATTGAAATTGTTTTTCCAATACTCTAGAATAGTGTAACAATGTGCAGATGAACAAGAGCCTCTCGTAAGGCCCCAACACAAAAATAATCCCCTTTAGTGAATTAATCGTATTGTTGGAAACACTGCAACATATTTTGTTTGAGTGCGCGTTTTTACTCGATTTCTTGACTTATTGAGCGATTTATGTGACCGTGTGGCATATGCCAGCACTCAATATGTGGGTGGCGCGCTAAGTGAGAGACGAAGCATGCTAGTAAAAAGAAAACTGAGGCGAAGCCAAACGAGTAGTGCTGATAACAGCAACAGCATCACAGTATTGAGAATTTGCAGCAAAACAGACGTTGCATTTGGCACGCTATTGGAAAAATGTTAGTAAAAAAGAAAAGTTTCTAAAAAACTAGAATGTCAGCAGAAATGCACATTAAAGTAACACTTGAGAAGCGAATTAAAATTACGCGAATTAAATTATTGCATGTTCAATTAATTATAAAAACACTACGAAATAATTTTCCTTTGAGTAAAAATAGTTCTCATGCATTTTACTGTGGAGTAAAATGCAATTTTAATTGAATATTAATTATTATTTTTATTTTATTATACAAATAATTTTTAATTAAATATTTTATATAAACATTTAAAATTTATACAAATAATTTTGCCTGCTAAATTTTGATTACAAAAAGAATAATAATAATAATTATTTAGAAAAATTTTTACTATAAAAATATTATGCGATTAAAGTTTATTTCAGAAACCTTTGCATGGCCAACTTTTTTTTGAATATTTTGCTTTGCGATTAAATTTATTCTTAAAATTTTATTACGGTTAACAATTTCATTAAAAGAAAAAATGCAAAAAAAAAGTATCCTTTGAAAAAATCCTTGTGATTTTCTGCGAATAATTCCATAACTGGGTATTCCCCATAACTATATTAGAATACGTTTGAGCTCTAGGAAGTTTGAAAGTTTTAATGTTATGTGAAGTAATTCAATGCAAGAAATTTTTTTTTTTTGTTTTATATATTTTTTTTTAATTTTATTTTGTTTTTTATTAAATTTTTATTTCATTTTGTTTTTTTTTAATTTAAGATTTTTCTATCAATAAATCACTATTTTATGTAAACGAATTAATTGAATTAATTTTTTTATATAAACTAAATCCTAATAATTTTATTATTTAAATGTAAAGTTTTTCAAAATTGATATCTTGCAAATGAGCTGCATCTACAAGCATGTAAAGCAGATAATAATTTTTATTTCCTCGTTTTGATATGATAATTCATATACATATGTATATACATACATATGTATATAAAAAATGTCCTATAAGTAGTACAAAAATGTCGAAATTTATTTTTATTGTGTTATAAAAATATTATTCCTGATATAAGGCCCTTGGGAATTTCTAAAAAAAAAAATGTTTGTGTGAAACTGCTTTGTATCCATAATTGATTTAATTATTTTTTACTAACATTTTTCTGCGAGGCTAAACATGATGTATGGCTGTTGCCAAAAGCACAGTTAGCTGAAATGTATCTGCATACAATCAATACAAGCATTAAAGAACATAAACCGGTTACCTTTATAACATGGCATAAACGAGAAGGAAAGGTGGGAAAAGAAGGCAGTGCTCTTCTCAATTACAATTTATAATAAAGCAGAATATATAAAAGAAATTAATTACAATCTGAAAGATCGTACGTATTCTATGGAAACAAGCAAAAGTAGTAAAAGCAAAACGACTCATCCTGTGATAAGAAATCAAAAGCAAACTCAATTATTTAATAGATGCATAAAAAAATATAACAAAGAGCTTTTTTTCACATGGCTGCGTATGAGTGGTGAGACGATATGAAATCAGTGGATGTGTGCATGTGCATGTGCATGGGCATGTGTGTTATGTTATCTTTGCGAAAAGTATAATGAATAAAAAGAATAACAACAACAATAATAACAACAAAGTACTAGAATATAAACATAAAAAAATGATAAACTTTTTGACTTTTTCTCAGAAGGAGAAGCCAAGGGAGATGAAGCCAATAACTGAGAGTAAATAAATATGCAGCAACTCATAAGAGTATCGAATAATAAAAGAGAAAGAGTTGTTACAAAATTTTGTCGTGGACATAAACAATGTATTGGGAGCAGGAGGATCCTGTTAATAGAAATCGTTTAACTGAAAATTTACACTGAAAAAAAAAACGCAAAAAAATATTAAATAAAATAGTTTGGAAATTGTTTTTAAATTTTTTTTGGCTCTATATTGTTTATCCGTGGAGTACAGCCTTGTACTTGGAAAACGGCTTTCTTGTGTTTAACCCTCTTAATAACTTGTACCTTAACTGTTTACAGTGGAAGCCATTCGTCTGGATGGTGTAAACACAGCATTAATCTTTCAGCATAAAATAAAAACAAATAAGAAATAAGATAAGCTGAGAAGAGCTGAGAGAAAAGCATCTTATAAATATTAAAAGCGTCTCTAGTAAGATCTATAGCACTAGAGAAAAGAGTCGACCTTTCAAATGGCGGCATTTTTGCGGTACTAGAAGGGTTAAGATATGGGCCATTCTCTATTGCCACATAAGAGATAGTTTTCACCATAAACTGTGCTTTCTGTGATGCCCACCTATCACAATGAGTAACTGGAGGCATGCAAGCGATTTCTTAGCAAACAATGAGGAGCCCATCGGAAAAGCCTCTGTCTTTCCTTTCACTATCCTAATCAAAGTACAATGCCGGTAGAATGCATTTCAACAATTGGCAACATTTAATACAGCATTCCATTTGGCGTTACTCGGCCGTCAGTCGCTATTGCAAAACATCGAGAGAAGGAGTAAAACGTCGGCTGCACTGTTGTTGTTGTAACTGCTTTACATCATCTTAATCTTATGCCACCGGGTTTTACTAATCGCATGTCAACTCTCTTACTGCATGCTCTCTTTCGACCATTTATCGTAAAAAAGGTCTCTTGAGGGTACCTTTGCTTCCACTCCTACTCTTTTTTATTACCTCAAATTGCTGTAATATTATTGTTGTTGGTGTTGTTGTTGTTGTTGTTGTTGAAAAAGAATAAAATGAATTCATGTAGTTTGAAAGAGCTTTTCAATTTTACCTTTAATTTTTATTTTTTTTCATATTTTGTCTTACAAAACCAGATTGTTTTTTGTATGCATGTGTGTGAGAGAGAGAGAGTATCTATTATCATTAGGTTCTCTGCTCTGTTTTTATTTTGTTGTTGCATGTGTTTAAGCGAGTGCAAGTTTTTGATTGTTTCATTTATGCTTGAGTGTGTGCGTTTGTGTGTGTGCATGGTAACGTTTATTTTTTTGTTGTTGCATTTATTGTTCGTGATAGTGTTGAATATATTTTTTTTTGGTTGACTTGAATTGAAGTTTTTCAAATTTCCTATTTATGCTGCAACCATTCAGTCGGTGGACAGACGCCGTCTAACAATTTTCGGTGAACTGCTTTTTTTAAGGGTTCAATAATTTTAAAGTTATTATTTTGCTTTTGACTTTGTTGTCTTGCAACAAAATAGCGTATTCATTAAAAGCGAATAAGTGCATATTAGCGATATTCTATCATTTGTGTGCGTGCGTGATTCCGTGCGTGCGTGCGTTTGTGTTGCTATGAAATGCACTTTTTCTTAATTCTAGTGAGTAGAGCAGTAAGTGCAACAAGAGTGCTCATGCCAACCAGAGAGAACGTTTTTTATATTATTAGCATGAATAAAAACATTTTTTATGTGCTTTATCTCCCCCAAAAAACCGATTTGCACAAGCCAGAAAGAAGAACATTGTCCGTTATCATCAGTCATCAGTTTAGCATACTCAGTATTAGCTTGTTGGCTGACTGTGTGGCTGTGTGCGTGTGTGTGTGTATGTGCGAGCAAGCAATAATAATATTAAGTTATAGCTGTGTTGGAGAGGAATGTCTGGTTGATTTGTCTTGGCAGGAATATACTGAATCATTTAGTTGCGCGCCGTCGTACGTTGGGGACGCACGCATTTCGTTTCAGTTTGTAAATAACTTGTAATTGGTGTGTAATTTAAAGGATGTTATTTTTTTTTTTAAACTCAAATGAAAACATTTAAATAAAGAAGAGCCACTAAAAGTTAAAGGATTTACGCGCGCATATTTTTATTGCCAAAAGGATTTAACATTATGAGCGGAACGTGATAACAAAATATTATAATAAAATTACTGTCGTACAGAAGCGGAAAATGTGCTCTTTTTAAATTTGTGCAAAAAATATGAAAATATATAATTTTTTTTTTGAAAACTATAAAATAACAAATTAAGAACGTTTAAAAAATACAGTTTTTTCTATAAAAATGTGTCATGTTATTTAAAAGTGCGGATGGTTGTTTATTCTTAAAACTAAACAAAAAATAGGACTCCAAAAAAAAAAAAAAAAAAAATTTAAAATAAAACTTAAAAAATGCAAAACTTTAAACTTAAAAAAAATTAAAAAAAAAACAACTGGAGAAATAAATTAAACATATTTAAAATATTTTTTTTTTACAGAAACCAAATAAAAATTGTTTTTATTATTTCAATTGCGAAACTATTTTGTTTCAAACACTTATTTAAAGCAAACTTTCATTGTTTTAAATGAAAAAAATTTTAAATACAAACTGTAAAATTATAAAAATACAAATGAGCAAAAATATAAAAATATTTATAATTTTAAAAACATAAAACATAAAGTAAACATTTTAGAAAAGATTTATAAATTTTTCAAAAGCTAAAAGTTTCTTAATAGTTTTTCTTATTTAATTAAGAAATTAGAAAATGAAAAACATCGGGCGCTCTTCACAAAACTTAAAGAAACAATTAATAATAATTGTAATATTTATTTTTAGAAAACAGATTAATTTGTAGAAAACCTTTACTTTTTATATCTACGATTATAAAAAATATTGGTCGTTAGGAATTTATTTTTTTACACTTAACAAGTTACTTTTATTAAAGCAAAAAGTAGAAGAAAATATATTAAATGGCTTGCAAATTAATATTGATTGTAATTTGATCCTGCTGAATATAAATTTATTTTAAAAAATTTTTTTAAATATATGAATTTTTTTTTTTTGGGGGGCAAATTATACTTTTTTATTAAACTAAACTAGATAATTTTTAAAAACAAAATATTTTTTTTTTTATAAATTTAATGTAAAATAATTTATTTATAGCAGAAAAAAATGATATTTTAAAAGCAGTACCAGAAAAGCACTTTGAAATTCGATTGAGAAACTTAAAACAGAAGTAAAAAAGTATTTTATTCAACATAAAAAAAAAATTTAAAAAAAAGAAAATTTAAAAAGGAAATTTTTATAAAAAAAAATATTTTTTTTTATAACACCCACTTAAAGACAAAACAAATTTGAAGGGAAAATTTTTATATTTTTTTTTTATATGTTTATATATTTTTATTAAAAAAATATATATTTTGAAAAAAAAGTATCTTAGGAATAAAAAAAAATATTTTTATAAAAGTTAGTGCTACTCTAAAAATTTTTATAAAAGTTAGTTGCAATTAACAAATATTTGTAGCTAAAAAATATAATTTAATAAATAAAATAACTTTTTACCTAGGTATAATTATTTAATCTCTCTATAATAATAAAATATTATCTCCCTATAATATAAATATTAATAATTGAACTCTCAATTTTTACAATTTAAAATAAAATATTTAAAGAAATAAATAATCAATTACTAATAAAATATAATAATATAAATTAGTAACTAAAAATTAATTTATATTAATAATTAAAATTAAATA
The DNA here is from genome assembly GCA_963402855.1 of Ormia ochracea. Lineage (NCBI taxonomy): Eukaryota > Metazoa > Arthropoda > Insecta > Diptera > Tachinidae > Ormia > Ormia ochracea. Next base: position 10,571,540 of record OY727107.1, on the reverse strand, counting down.
TTTATAAATAATCAATATTAATAATATTTAAAAATTATTAATAAATATTTTAAATTAAATTCATAAATATTATCAAAGAGTTTTTAGAAAATTGTTATAATAATGAAAGAATATTATATATGTATATAATAATATATATATAATATTAATATATTATTTTTTATAATAAATATTTAATAATGCCATTTTGCCATATTCAAAATATAATGGAAAAGAATAGCTTTTTACTTTTAAAAATTATTATTAAATACTTTGTTACTCTGAAGAATACATTTTTCTTATATATAATCTTTGATGAATTTGGTAAGGTAATATTTTATAAAATATATATATATATATATATATATATATATATAAATAAATATATATATATAAATAAATAAATAAATAAATATTACATGAAGAAATTCAAAAAAAGTTTATAAATTAAAGTTGAATTAAAATACTTACAAAAAAAAAATTTCCTTAAATCTAATATACTTTGGCAAAGAAATAAACTATTGGCTGCAAAGTTTATTATTTATATATTTATTATTTATTATATATTTATTATACTATTATTTTTTTAAAAAAAAAAATTTTTTGGATTTTGTTTTTAGTTATATACAAATTTTTTTTAAACTTAAGATAAATTAATTTTTAATTTACAATCCTAAATGATTAATTTTTTGAGGAGTTTTTTTATTATTTGAAATTTTTCATAAAAAGTATAGACCACATTGGCCGCGATTAGTATTGAAAACGTACTTTTTAAAGTACTTTTTTTTATAGTTTTTTAAAAATAATCTTTTAATAAATAAATACAAACAAATAATTGTTGAAAAGTTGTAGTAAAAAAGTATTTTATTCTAGAAAGTTTTGCTGCTCAAAAATATTCAAGTTTTAGTGCAAAAAAAAAAAAAAAAATTAAAGCAAAATAATTTACTATTTTTATTACATAAATTATAACTAAAATGTTTACTTGTTTTTTGACAAAAAAAATATTTAAAGCTTCGCATGATATATAAAGAAAAAGCAACCATCTCCTCTTTATTGAAAAGAAGATAAAAAAAAACTGTTTACGTGCGCGTTTCCTACAAACGGTTTCAAATTAAATTTGCTGACTTTAAAATATTTAATACACTTGAAAAAATGAAAATTGTAAATAATAAGATAAAAAATGCTTAAAATTGTATTCAGAAAATTAAATATTTTTTTTTGTATTTTTTGTTTGCAAATTTCAGTTTGTTTACAACAACAAAAGTGCTAAACAGTGTTTGAAAAAAATTAGAAAAAAAAGCATTAAAATAAATTCAGCTGAAAACAAATTAGAATAAAAAGCAACGCGCAGCAGCGTTTGTGTTTATTTTTGTTTTTCTTTTTGTTTTTGTTAAAATTTGTATCCCGTTTGCTTTGCCCGCCTTTTAATTCTTTTTATTTTTAAACTATGGGTACTACAAATCGTATGCCCATGGGGAAAGTGCGGCGGAATATATCCTTATTATGGAAATTCTTGGCTATAATTGTGATAATACAAGCAAGTGGAATAAATGCAAAGGTAAGTATTCCTGAATCTTGTCAAATTTCTTTCGAAAAAAGAATTTTTTTACCATAAATGTAAAAAAGTAGTAGATTTCTACTACTTTTTTTGCTATTTCTTTGGAATTCTTTGGCTAAATATATATCTTTTGTTTATTAACCGATTTTGGTTATTTTCATACTCTATGATTTTGAGAAAAAACTAAGAAAAGAGTAGTTTTTAAATTTTTGCTTTTAAGAAAAATTTAAGCTTCATTTACACTGCAACAAAAGAGCTACAAAAAAATATCGGGGACAGACGGACAAAGTTCAATTAACTTTATTTCCTATACGGATGCAGAATACACAGAGACTTTATAGCGTCGAAAACTTATATTGCAGGCATTATCATCCGATATCAAAGCTATACATATGTATATAGACCTTTTTGATGCTGTAACGTATAGAAATAAAAAAAGTAGTACATTTAGTACTATTACAAAATTGGTATGATTTCTTAAGCTATGATTTTTTAAGCTATAATAGTTTCGTGAATAATAACCGATTTCAAGATTTTAATACATTTCTAATGTATTTAGTAGTACTAGATATCTACTACTAAATACTTTAATTGAAATTATTTAACGAAGAAATTTAACGAAATAAATAAATTTTTTACAACTACAAAAAGTACTACTGTTTCGAAATATTTTAGTTCTTGCAAATGTTGCTGCTTTTCTGAACGAAATTTAATCTTGGATTCTAATTATACATTTCAATCGCCATTTTCTTTTCCATAGTTTCCCTAATTTTTAATGATTAAAATTTATTTAAATTCATTTTAATTTAAAATTAAAGGAAATTTAATGATATATCTAATAACTTAAGAAGGTAGTATATTTTTAGTACTATTTTAAAAAATAGTATTTAATATATTTTTAAAAAGTAGCAAATTTCTACTACTATTGTGTATTTGTTTTTTATTATTTTTTCCCTTTCATTATTTTTAAAGATTTAAAGCTCTTCAAATTACTATTTATAACCAAATGAAAAGTAAAAGTAATGATTTTTCATACAATGTGATAAAGTACTATTTTAGAGGCAGTACAATTTTTATTTTTTTACGAATGATAAAATACGTTTACTTTATATAAATTTATTATTTCAAAGTAGTAGAATTCTACTACTAATTTTTCTTTCTATAAAAAAAATATAAAAAAGTACGAAAAAGTATAAGTAGCAGTAAAAGGTACCCAATACTGCCCTCTGCAGTATTATGGAATAAATATGGAATTTTATTTCATATTTCATCGGGCAAATTCTTTCTATTTGTTTAATAGAAAAATAAATAAATTAATTTTTATTTCTAAAGGTTATCAATCTGGTCTGATCATTTCGCTTTTGCTATTTTGTTTAATTGAAATTAAATTTTAGACAAAATATGTGTGTTAATTATTAAATGTTGTTGTTGTGCAACGAGATAACAAGAGAGTATAAAAAATTATTATAATTATTATTGTTGCACCGAAACCAGGATTAGCTGAAGCTCGACCAGCAAAATACACAATATATTTTAAACAAAAGCTAAAAAAGAAAGCTTTTTTAATGCTTCAGCTGGAGCCGCCCTTAATAGGTGGGACTTTGGCAACTGACTATACTTTAAAAATTAAAAAAAAAAAATTCATTCAATATTTCTTTTCAAATTAATTTATATCATGAACTCTACATTAGACAGACGCGACTTAACCAGAAAATGTATTTATTTTCTTCATCGCTTTTTTACAAAATATAAGTCAACTGATAACGTTTCTTATCTAGCGAAACGTGTAAAATATGCTACAAAAGCGTTTCTCTGAATTGAATGTTAAAAATTATCAGAAATTCACAATTATATAGAAGATTGCCGTGACACGGCGTGACTGAAAAAAGTGTTATAGATGTTTGTACAAAAAGGAAAAAAGGAATTGCACTTTTCAATTAAACTTTTAATTAAATAAATTAATTTCAAATTTTTAAAAACGAATCTATTTATATATAATTTTTGATTGTGAGTATTTGAAGTCTATAGACGTCTAACAAATTTTTAATTAACTCAAATAATTAGTACAATTACAAAAATTATTACCAGTCCACACTTTCCTTTTTGCGCCTTTTTTCAAATAGCAGATTATAGATTAGAGTTAAAATGAACTCAAACACGAAGTAAATTTTTAAATGTCTCCTTTAACCGCTAAATCAAATAAATTATGAATTTTTCTTTTATAAATAATGAACGATTTTAAAACTTATGGACTCCCGATTGCCTCAGAAACCAGTAATTCTCCACATAATATAATTATTTTCATATTAAGTAAATAACTAAATAAAACCTTATAGGTATTCATTTCATTTCCAATATTTTTAAGAATAGTAGTAAATTTCTACTACTATTTTTCTTTTCAATCTTATAGTACTTCTAAGTACTTCTAAGGGAATTGGTAGCTTCACAATTTTTTAAATACAATCTGTACAAAATTAGAAAAATAATTTTTTTTACTTGTAATTTCAAAAGGTAGTATATTTACTACTCTTTAAAAATGTTGCTGAAAGATAATAGATGGTGAATTATATTCCGTAATTTCCCTCCTTATTCATAAAGACTAAAATTCTTTAAATTTAATTTAAATAATAATATTTAAAATATTTAATGGTTGTTTTTATTATTTAAAAAAGTAGTATATTTAGTACTATTTTGAAGATAGTACTTTTTATAAATGTTGCTGCTTTTATTTTTTGCTACTCTTTTTCTAATATTAAAAAATCACAAACAGTTGCAGATTTGACATAATTTTCGTATATTTTTTATTACGAAAATTTTTACGAATATGATGTTAATGCCGGTCCGAATTAAATTTTTAATTATTTCAATTAATCATTCAATCAAGCAATTATAAACTACAATTAATTTATGTATTGGTTTATCTAAAAAAAAATTTTAATACATATTTTTCTTTACTCTACTTATTTAAATCAATTAAATTATTTATTTTTTCAATTAAAACCGACTAGCCTGGCCCGATTTCGAAATTTCAAATTATTGATTGCACTTTTTTATTCCGTTCGGTTTTTTTTGTTCGAAATTTAAAAGCTGCCAAGGCAAAGAACAATCTTCCCACATTCAGAAGAATAGAATTTTCTGCACATGTTTTCTGAATCTACTTCCGATGTCCAAATTTTAATTATACTTTTCTAATTTTTTTTATTATTTTTATTTTCCGAATTCGGAGACTTTCTCATAATCCATTTTCTAAATTGGCCATTCTACATTCTGGTGGGCTTTGAAAGCACTGTTGCATAATTGCAATCGCAAAAAGTGATAACTCTTTTTTAAATCGCAGCGTTGTCATCACTGGCACTAGCCTTTAGTCTTGAACCATTTTCCCCTCCGATCTGCCGCCACTCCTACACAAATTGAACGGGATCACTTCTTTTAAAGTTTTTAGATTTTAACACATTTTTTTGTCACTCTTATAATTTCTATTACAAAAATGGATTTCTACAGTGATGCCTTCTTAAAGAAAATAATAAAAATCGTAAAGCGATAACCTTTTTTTTATTTCAACAGAAATGTGTCAATGCCGCCAAAAACGCAACAAGCTGGCAGCTGAAATAAATAAATATAATTTAATCTCTTCTCCTGTCAAATGATTATTTTTCAATTAAATACAATTTATAATAATTAAAAAAAAATGTAAAAAAACGACACGGATTTAAGAATAAGAAAAAGGCACACACACACACACATACATAAAGATCTTCGTATCACTCAAAATAAATCTTTAATAGTTCCTGTTTTCAACTTAAAGACCGAAAACAAATTATAATTGTTACGAGGTCAGTTTTTTCTATAATTACTAAAAAAAATTCTCTTCTCCCTCCCCACCACCACTTGAAAAGTGTGTTGGAAATTTGTGGACTTCGATATCTTTATTGTGATTTTAATAAAGAACTATTTTTATTAGTCAATATTGTGATATATGGATTTCAGATAAGTAACTTTTCATGTAACCCGACAATGGGATTCAAATACCCCCGAGCATAAATTTTTAGCAGACTGAAACTCATCCCTTTTAAACGTAAAAAAATGGATCGTGCAGGAGTAGCACGACTCTGCAGTTGCTCGTTACTTTTACTCGTGGAAATATACAATTGAAAAATTTTTTTAAGTTCCACGTTTTAGAGCTTTCCAAGAAATTTAGCAGAAATTTTTTAGGGCATATTTTTGCTTATTTTTGCATATTTCACGCTTTAAATAGTACTGAAGCTATAGAAGAATTAAAACATCCCCTTCTCTATTTTTACGCTATGCTCAGAGTAAGTTCACCGTAATCTTGGTAATTAATACTAGTAAATATTTCGAAACGTGCGGAGAAATCAGAAACAGCTGATATTGATTTTTTTAATGTCAGCTTTCAAATATTTTATTTCAAATTTTGACAACTTGTAACGAAATCTGATATAATTAATTTTACAAATATATAAATATAATCACGTTTCTGAATTATAGATTCATTTATATTATGGGCCCCCGTTTAAACTTCCAAAACTTTATTATCTCTTAAACTTTAAATACTGAAAAGCTTTCCAAATATTTATCACAATTTATATAGAAAACTGTTACAAGGCGCTCTTAAAATTATAAACGGCAATTTTGTATCCTAAATTGCTTGCAAACACTCGTGACTGAACTCATGCCTTCGGCATAATAAATAATATTTTCGGCAGACTTGAAGTATTTCATACCAGAAAATTTATGTAAAATTTCCTTCTTAAAATTTTATTAAAAACCAACAAAAAAAAAACAATAATAATAAATAAAAGTAACTTAAGGAATGCTAAAATTCGTAGTTTAAGTGAATACCCCTAATGCTAATTTTGCTCTCTTATTTTCTGTTAAATGAAATAAAATAATTTTATATTCTCATACTTCACATTTTGCTTATGTTCGATTAGCACCTTTTCGATCCATTATCGCATATGAGGAAGCTAAAATGGTGGTTGCGCCGTCTAGGTGGGCTGACGGCAAAATATTCATTCTCATAAAAGCATATGTTTTATAATTTTGTTATAGAAACTGCAATTTATTTTTGTTAAAAAAATGTTTAAATATTGTGTTGCCAGATTTTTAAAACCAATGAAGTTGAACAAGTTATACAAAAGCTATTATTGGCTGATAATGAACCTCATATATTAAATAAAATTGCCTCTAATTTGACAGCAAAAAATTTTAAAGTTTTTTCATACCGTGTGCAGCCATAACTTGAGGAGATGAAGTGTTTACACATGACCATCTCAATATAAGTTGTTTCCACTTACCGAAGAGAAATGAAGCAGGCAAACTTCTTTTATTGTTTTTGACATTTTAATTTTTATTTTTAATTTTTGTCTGTCAATGCTGACAAGTCAAAATAATTTTTTGCTCACTAAAGTAGGGTATTCACTATGTTATGCAATTGCACAGTTTGTGTGTAGTGGAAATGCAACTGTGGGTTAAAATGCTTTTGTCACATCGTGAGATTTGCAAAACTTTATGAAAATTTTCTTAAATTAAAGATATCCGTGCCATCAATTGAGGCTTTGATTTAAGCAGATGGTTTGTGTAATAGTGTGGCACCTACAACGCCATTATGATACGATTTGTTTTTAACCGGACCAAGGCACGGCAGATTTTCGTATGAGTGTGTGTGGAAAGTGAACAGCATGACTAGATAAGCTTTTAGAAGGATGGCTCGATCGTACAGAGTCATGCCAGATCTCCCTAGGAAGTAAGGGTGTTCGTGTGCAGTCTTTCGAAGGCAGTTACTGTCATATAGAGTAATGCCAGATTTTCGTGTGTATTAACCGTGTGCATCTGTGTGGAAAGTGAACACCGGGATTAAGAAAGCTTGTAGAATTCTGAGACGGTCGACCAGAGTTATCCCAGATCTCCCTAGGAGGTAATGGTGTGCCTGCCTTTTGAATGTTGTCACGATCGCACAGGTCATGCCAGATTTTCGTGTGTATTAACCGTGTGCATCTGTGTGGAAAGTGAACACCGGGATTAAGCAAGCTTGTAGAATTCTGAGACGGTCGACCAGAGTCATCCCAGATAACCCCAGGAGGTAATGGTGTGCATGAGTGCATCCTTTTGAAAGCTGTCACTATCGCACAGAGTAAAGCCAGATTTCCGTAGCATTTCTTTCGAAGGCTCCTACTGCCAAGTTTACAGGTTTTACAAGTTTTATTTTACAGTTGTTGATGTAAAAGCTTTCGTTACCAAACCAGCGTTGCCATCAACATATTTTTTTTATTTTTTTTTTTTTCAAAAAATTATTTGTGTTCTGAATTCTTTTTCTTCTTTACAGAATACATTATTTTAAAATTCCATTAATCGTGTTTCTTTTTCTGAACAAAAAAAAACAAAACCTTTTTATCATCTTTGACACTGTTTTCTATTTACTCAATTAAGCGAGCAAGCAAGCAAGTAAGCAAGTAAGCGAGTAAGCGAGTAAACAAGCAGTTACCAATACATTCATTTGAAAGGCGCTGGACATTCATTGTTATTATTATTTAAAAATAATAATTTCAGCTCATGTTGCAAAGTGTCTCCTCGCACTCTTGAAGAAGAAGAAGAATGGACTTATTTAAAATGAATTTTTTTTATACTTCACTTGACTGAAATAGCAACTACAAAGCGAAAGAAATACAATATTTATCAAATCGGAAGTGAAGTGCACAAGGAGGTCAGCAAAAAAAGATTCTGAATTTATAGTTGGGAAATGAAAAAAAAAAATTGCTTATCAAGGCAATTTGAACCCGAAAATGAAAACAAAAAAAAAAAAAATATTAAAAATGAAATAAATTAATGAATGGAAACAAGAGCGAGAAATAAAGACTAGATTCGTATAAAAACGAGAATCAGACATTAAAAATATTGCAATCGAAATTGTTTTACAAGTTTTAGGAATAAAAAAAAGCGGTTTTGCAGAAATTGTTTAAAAAAATTTTTTATTTTTTTTTTGTATTTATTTGTGTTTACTTACATACATAAATATTTATTTACTAAATGATTTATGCTTTTCATCGGAGTGTAGAGGTCTGCGTTATACCTGTTAGTGGAAGCGATCTGTTTACACAACATTATTTATTATTTATCGGTTAAAGATACACCACAGCAATTATGTGTGCGTGCGAGTAACACAATTTCTTTTGTTGTTGTGGGCTGAGATGTTTAATTTCATTACAAATTTGTAAACAAAATAATTATAAACAAATAATGGAAAAACAATATTTATATTTACACTGATGAAATCACACAATTAAGCGCTCTAAATTTCGAAAAAAAGAAGAAAAAGATGATCACGTAGAGGGGGTAGGGGAATAAGTAAATAAATCAATTAAAAAACCAGACATAAAAAAGTATTATTATAAATTGTTTATTAGGCGAGAAATACAGTGAGCGATAATAAATTTGGATGGCATTGAATCAAAATACAACTCTATTAGTTGTTTTCAAGGGCCGCAGCGTGCCCTCAAACAGCAGGCAAGGGCAAAACCGAAATATGCTGAAACGTAAAGTACCAAGCAAAGGCAAGTTACGACTAATAAAGCTAAAGAATATTTTTAAAGCGCAGAAGTGAAATTTCATGGTGTCAATAATGATAAATTTCTTCAGATAAATTTTTACCCCCGAATTGTGTAATTTGATCAAAAAGTCTAGACTAACATTTTTAAAAGTATGTCAATAAAAAGCATTACTTTCCGATTTTATCAAAATATTTGAGTCCAAATATGATTCTGTATAACTACGTAATAGGTATATGCCTTCAGATATTTTGTATTCTTCTTCGGAAGAAGAATTTCATGGCGAACAGCAGCCTAAAGTGTATTTTGATTTATTATCTTTAAAAAAATTACGAAAAAATTACGAAAAAATTAGGAAAAAAAACTTACATGTCTTTAGAAAAGGTTGCCCCTTCCTGCAAAGAAAATAAAAATATTTTTCAAATTAAAACAAATAAAATTATTTTTATTTAAATATATATATTTTTTTTAATTAAATAAAATTATTTCTTATACAAACAAGCTTTCTAGATCGCCAGCTTATTATTGGTTTGCTGCATTTGCCAATGAATATGCCGCCAACCAATATTGAACACACTATAAATGTGTTGCTGGTATTAAACTTTTTGTTTAAAAATTGAAATTATAATTAAAAAAATTTTAAAAGGTTACATATCTTAAAAGTCGGCTTAAAATAGCAGCGAAAACAGCAAAAAGGAAATTTTATAAAAAAATGAAAAAAAAAAATAAAAATATTTGAATTCGTTTTTTTCTAATTCAAAGTTAAATATTTTTCAATTAAATAAATTAATTGATGCAATTTTATGGGAACGCTTAATGGATTTGAAATTTAGATAATGAGCCCTACTTATGCAGTGCAGTGTGCCGGAATTGGTGTTTGGTAGTCATTTATTTGTTATTATTTTACTTAGCCGTTAGCATACTGGTGTAGGAAAGTTTGATGAGGGGGGCATAGTGTGTAAATGTTGAGTAAGCATTGATTATGAATTCGCCACTTAAACATTCCATCAATAATTAACCGAATCAAGCTCATGAGAAATATTTGTGATAGAGATCAAATCCACGGCCTTGGCCATTTCCACTTGTTGAACTTACCTGTTGAGCCAACGACATCTTTCTAATTTATTTAAAAAGATTATATATGCCGCCTTGAATTTATACAAGCCTTACAGGCTATAATTCTCGTTCATTTTATATTTATTTTGTTACAAATATTAAAAAAAAAATATTTGCTTGATCTACAAACAGAGTTTCATATAAATTCAGCTTAAGCTGGACTTAACGGCAGTGCCAAAACCAAAAAAAAAAAATTTAAATAAAAAAATAGTAAAAAAAAAAATAGTAAAAAATAAAAAAATTGTATAAAATAAAAAAATAGTAAAAAATAAAAAAATTGTAAAAAATAGTAAAAAATAAAAAAATAATAAAAAAATAGTAAAAAATAAAAAAAATAATAAAAAATAAAAAAAAATAAAAAAATAGTAAAAAATAAAAAAATAATAAAAAATAAAATAATAATAAGTAAAAATTATTTAATTAATTGTTAAAAATAATTTTCGAAATTTATTGTTTATTTAAAAATAATTATTTCTTTTTTAAATATAAATAATAAAACAAATGTTTGTATTAAAAACATTTTTAAGCTCTTTTTAAATCGCAAAATTTGCCATTTTAGTTGGACATTTTTTTTATTAAACTTTTATTAAAATTTATTTTGTTTTAATGAAAAATTTGATAGAAGTAATTAATGAGTTTAGTAGTGCAAATTTTAATACTTTTTTTTCAATTTATCATCACTCGAAATGATTAAACAAAATCATTTTTTTATAAATAAATATTATTATAAATATTATATAAATTATATTAAGTATTTAAATAAATAAATAAAATTTAAATTTAAATAAATAAATATTTAAATATTATAAATATTATTATAAATATTATTTTTTATAAATAAATATTATTATAAATATTATAATATAATTTATATAATATTTATAATAATATTTATAATATTATAATATTTATAATATTATAATATTTATAATATTATAATATTTATATTATTATAAATATTATATAAATTATATTAAATATTTAAATAAATAAAATTTAAATTTAAATAAATAAATATTTAAATATTATAAATATTAGAAATATTATTATAAAAATTATTTTTTATAAATAAATATTATTATAAATATTATTTTTTATAAATAAATATTATTATAAATATTATAAATATTATTATAAATATTATATAAATTATATTAAATATTTAAATAAGTAAAATTTAAATTTAAATAAATAAATATTTAAATATTACAAATATTAGAAATATTATTATAAATATTATTTTTTATAAATAAATATTATTTATAAAAAATAAAATAAATAAATAAAATTTAAAAAAATTATATAATTAATTTGCAACTGGCCAGCTTTTCAAATTTTAACTATAAATTTTTGCAATCTTTTTTTAACAAACAATTTATTTATTTATACAATTAAATGTAACATTTCGCAGTCATGCTTTATGTCATTGTTGTTAATAAAAAGTTTGCAGTGCGGTTTTTCAAAAATTCAAAATAAAATAGAAGAAAACAAATTTTATTATAAAAAAATCTAGAGCACAATGTCAACTGCTAGTACAGTGAGGACAATAGAAAAGGGGAGTGGCGGTAAGGAAACCAACAAAAACTACATGACAAACTTTCTCAAATATATTCTCAACAAAATAAATATGAAAAAAAATAAATATAAATATAAATATAAAAAAAAATATATAAATATATGTTTGAAAATAAAAATTATTTTCAACATACGAAACGTGCAAAACATCTCACACGATCAAAACTTCACTCGTTTTTTTTTTTTTTGTTAAATTTATTATATGCACATTTTTCATTGCAGCCAAGAACTTTTCCTTTTAATTTTAAATACTTGTAGTTGTGCATCTTTCATCTTCTACAGTTCCTCCTTTGCCTAGAATAAGTGGAATTTGGCATAAGATGATTAAGAAAATAAAAAAATTGTTTGGGGAAACATATTGCGCCCATATGGGTCACAAGCATTTAAAGCGAATTTTGCTTTTGAATTGCTTTTTTTTAACACTTCTCTTCTTCACTCATTTTGCTCCAAACACATACACACAAAAACGTGCTATCAGTTTGCAATGAATAGTTGTGGAAGTGTTTCGGGAAGAGGACAATTTTACATTTAACCCTCTCTGGCTTCATTCCAATAAAAGCTGCCCCAATTGATTTAATAACTTTTGGATATTATCTTCAATTTGCTTTATATTAATTACAAATATATAAAAAACCTTTTATTAAAAATTAAATAAAAGTTTAAACTTTTAAATAAATTTCCCTTTTTATTGGTAATATATGTAAACTTGCATCTAAAGCTGAAAGTTAGCAATTGTTTTAAATAATTTTCTTACCGACAAATATTTTTTTTCTTCACAGTAATTATTTTGAAAGTAAAAATAAAATTTCCCTGTTTTAATTAAATTTCCCTTTGGAGAAATTTTGTCCAAAAATATATATTTATGCTGAAATTTAAGGCTAAAAACAGATAGTTGAATAAAAACATAAAATTTAATTTCTTTTTAAAAAAATTCCCTTTTGGGAAATTTTGTTGTATATACACATACAAATAAATTTAAAAAAGAATATTGAGGAATTAATGCTGAAATTGAAGGCTGAAAGAAAATTTTAATTGAAGGCTATTTAAAAAAATTCCCTTTGGGAAATTTTGTTCTATACACACATATATATATATTTCAAAAAGAAAATTATGTAATTAATGCTGAAAGCAGACAGTTGAGTAAAAACATAAAATTTACTTTCTTTTAAAAAAATTCCCTTTCGGGAAATTTTGTTGTATACACACATATATATTGCAAAAAGAAAATTGAGTAATTAATACTGAAATTTAATGCTAAAAGGACACAGTTGAGTAAAAAAAATAAAATTTACTTTCTTTTAAAAAAAAATTTTCCGTCCAGGAAATTTTGTTCTATACACACATATATTTTTGAAAAAGAAAATTAAGTATTGATACTATAAATTAGGGCAGAAAGCTAACAATTATATTAAAAAAACTTAATGGAAGGACATATTTAGTCTCATGAAAATTAAAAAAGTTGAAAAAATTTAGTCGAATAGTTAAATAAAATACATATGTATATATAAAATAAAAAGCATTGTCCAAGGAAATTTCATCGGATATACTCGTATATATATTTATATATGAGAATGAAATTAAAAAATTATTTCTAGCAGTAGATGCTCGTTTTAAAATAATTCCTTTATGAAAAACTTTTAGTTTAACGAAAATTTCTTTGAATATTACAAATTTTATACAAAAATAATATAATAGCGCTTAAAAAAATTTCGCTTTTGGGGAAAGTTGTATGCTTTCAAAAATTCTCTTAAAGAAAATTCCTTAAATATTTGAAAATTTAGAATATTAAAACTTTTATAGAAAAATAACATTTTTGCGATGGGGAAAATTTGTTTAATATATTTAAATTGTTATACAAAAACGTTAAAAAATTTGTGCTGGAAATTGACACTCGTTTAAAAAAAAAAAATTCTTAAAGGATAACATTTAGTTCTATGAAATAAGACAATGGTTATGGAAAAATAAAATTTCCCTACAGGGAATTTAATTATAAATATATAAATTTCTATGGAGGAATAAATTCAAATAGTGTTTTTAAGTTTTAAAAAAATTTCCCTGGGAACAAAAAAAATTTCCCTAGAGGGAAATTTTTTCGGGGCCTATAAATATGTCTACGAGAATGAATTTCACTATCAATTGGCTTAGGAAGTGGTGAAATATAGAATATGCATAAAAAAATTCAGATTTTATACGTTTTATTAGTTTTAGTTTTATTGGCCTTTAAAGGCTTAAGAAGCTGCAAAATTTAACACATTTTCTACTCTTTTCCCTATTATGCCAACATTTATTTCTTTTTTTTTTTAATACATTTCAGAAATTCAGCACAAGTCTTGCGTTATCTTTTATAAAAATTTACTCACATATGGTAAAATTATTATGATATTTTTAATTGCTTTTGTCGTTGTTATTGGCGATAATGTTTTAATGTTCCCATCTGACAGTATTGAGAGCTTTTCGTTTTTTTTTTTTTGTTTTTTGGGCAGACATGGCAGTCATGTGTACATTTTCCAAACGGTTGAATGGCTGCTTGGCCAGCGATAAGATTGATATAAACATATTTGAAAGTTTTAAAATGTTCAACAATAAAAATTGTTTGTATTTTCTTGTACGATTGCCACGCTAATGTGAAGGATTGATCGACTGAGAAGTTCTGCTTTTTCTTCAATTATTTTTTCAGATGTTTTTTACAGATTTTATTTTCTTTTTTTTTTTTGTTATTTTTCGTAATGATCTCATATTTTCTTACACTCAAATTTATGTTACCGAGTTAATTCTTTGGCAAAAAAATGTACCACCCCACGGTTGCAATTTGAAAAACATCTGTGTAATATCTGCTGAGGTTTTTTCTTTAGCTGTTTATTTTTGGGGAAACGATGAGCGTATTTCATTATGACTCACTTCGCAACATTAAAAATATGGTCCCATTATTAAATGAGGCAACTTTGCACACATCAGTTTCATGTTTATATATTGAAATTCTTAGAAATATTATTATGATAAATTTTACAATTTCTAAAACAATTTTTACTTTATATGTAGTTCACCCCTCGTTATCTGCAATTCGAGCGACATTCCTTTGCAATAAACTTGGAAAATATGTGAAGCTTATTTGCCTAACCGAATAATAGTGATGAGTGTTTTACCATTTTTGCTACTATTCGTATCGCCCAGCACCGATACATGCCAGTGTATCTGTATGCAGGAAAATTGCCAGCAATTTATCTAGATGTTGATTACATATTTCTATATAATAGTTTTCAAATATAAGTGTAGCATTTCACTGAGGTAAATAAATAATGCTCATAGCCGATTATCTAATGCGGAAGTATTTTACATTATAGTCAATTGTTTTTTGTATTTACAAATATTAAGAATATTAAGAATGGAAAAAATTCTTTTTATATTTACGACAGTTAAAATTATTGCAAAATGTGCAGCAACAACATTTTATGCAATTTTTGTTTTTCCATAAAAATGTTTAACATCTAAAGCGGACTAGTGTAGGGAAATTTCACATCAAATTTCACAGTGGAACATTGTTTTAAGGAACTAAAACCAAGCAGGAAATTGCTTCATTGCAAGCAAGCTTCATTACGCAGAGTTGAGTTCTTCTTCTTCTTCAACAAAGGAAATAGAACTTTTTGGGATTTTTTCATAAATATCCTAAAAAAGACAGGACCTTTGCCTTTTTGTATTTTAAAATTTTTCTTACTCTCACTGGTCTTCTTCTTCAATATTATTCATAAATAATTCTTTTCAAAAGACATACTTCTTCGTTCAGTAGCATTTGCCCCCTGAATATTGACAGCTGCTACCTAAACTGTTATTCATCTCACTTTATTTATTTACTCTCTATGAATTTACATCTTTTGGGAATCCCCTAAAAGTATATTACTTCATTCTAGTTACACAATGATGAAAAAATCTGCAACAATTTAACAATATTATATAAAAATAAAAATTTATTTATAATAAGCAGAGTCTTAATATATATAAATTCACTATGGAAAGTTTCTACTGTATTTAAAAAAAATAAAATTTTTTTTGCAATTTTTTTTAAGGAAATTTTTATAATTCAACTAGTCGACCCCAATCCGTTTTGCTGGCACCAAATTTTTTTTTCATTTTGAACTGCCTCTCGGAGGAAATCTAAATCAGTGTTTTTAGTTATTTATAACATAAAAAAATGTTATATATGAGTCGGTGTCGGTATACTTAACGCCGTCACACGGCGATTAGGTACGTAATGCCTTCAGCGAAACCTAAAATAGGTTTCTCGCGCAAATAGAGTTTACAAAATAGTGATATTTATTTACTTTATTTTTTAATTAATTTTTTTCACGGAAATAAGTTAGGTAAGATACGGTATTGGTCTAATTAAGGCCGCTACAAACCGATTACGAACAAAACGCTTTCTTGGAAATAGAGCATAGGGTTATCGCCCTACTCTCTATCGGGCGAAACACAAAAAAAGCTAAATATTGCGCCGTCTGTCACACAAATTTCAAACTATACAGAAACACTCCTCACGGCCCATAAAATATTCATATAACATTTGATCACAATCGGTCCACTAGTTTTAGAGTTTATCGATCATGAACATACTTATAATTTATATATATAGATTATTTTTCTCTGTATTCAGATATCTGAATTCTAAAGAAATTCCTCAAGGAATATTTTACTAAATAAATTTTTTTTAAAAAAAATTTCCTTTAAGGGGAAATTTTGTGAAAAAGGAAAATTTGTATAAAAAAAAGAATATTTGCTAATATTCCCCTTTTTAAAAAATCTTTCTTAAGAGAAAAAGTTATTTTACAAAATTTCATCTTAAAGATTTTGCGAAATTCGTTTTGATAAAAAAAAAGAAAACTTTTTGGGAAATTGTAATTGAAGAACATTACAATTATTTTTTTAATTATTAAAGGGGTATTTATTCATTAATTAAAAAGTGTTATTAAAAAGTATATGAAGTTAAATTATTTTTTTAGAAGGGAAATTTTATTACAGTGAAGTATTTTGACTTAAAGTTAAAAAAATTGATTTTGTAGTAAAACAAAATGTTCGCGTTGGCAACACTTTTTATTTAAAAGTTTTTCTTTTTAACAATTATTTTAATTACATTTGATGAACAAGTTTTATTTCAATTGTGTTTTAAGAGCTTAAAATATTTTAATAAAAAAAGGAAATTTACATTGAGATCAAAAGACTTTCGCATAAATTTACATGGCGCACATTTAAATATTTCGCCTTAATTAAGCTCTCAATGAAACTGTATTGTTTTCACTGACTTTAAATTGGAATGGCACCACAAAATCGGGAACTTCAATGAATCTGTCTCATAAATTATGTCCGCAGCCCAAATTCTACAACTTCAGGTCAACAAAGTTCAGTCCATCTTGCTTTTGTTTTTTAAATTAAAAAACAGTTTCCATAACCCAAATGGAAATCAATCAAAAGGTTAAATGATTTCCATTGTAATGATTCACAAAAGTCGATGGCTTGCTTTGTGGAAACAGAATGGCAGGGGATTAAAAAATTGTATTGTATTGGGATGACATAATTTAATGCGGAGCAAACTTAATGAAGACCTCTCAAACCATTTTTGGCAAACAAAGAAATTAACAGAAAATAATTAAGAAAACAAAATTATTGTTTATAAGCTGATCGGCAGCGAGAATAATTAACATACGATTAAATGAATAATTGATGGATTTTTAATAAATTGTATTAATTAGATGTTAAAAAAGTATTGTAATAAAAATTAAACAGGTTTCAAGTCTACTGTGAAGCCGCCAATTCATTGCGACTGCTTGAGACTGCTTCCAACTTGCTGTTTTTTTTTTTAATTTTGATGAGACATAAGGTCGCCTGAAGGTAATTTGGATGTATTGCGTCTTCGAAACCAGTCTATACGCGTTCAAATCTTGCAGAATGATTTAACTTGATTGAGTTTTTGAAGGGAGCGCAAATGAAATCAGTGGATTTTTGTTTATATTTGTTAAATTTCAACTTTATGAAAATTTCCCTCGAAAAGGAAATTTTTTACTTTTGCTATTTCATTGTAATTTTGTGGAATTTTTTTATAATTATTTTTATTAATGCAATATTGTTAAATGTTTATTTATTTTTATGAAAAAAATAGGATTTTTTATAGAAAAATCAAACAAAAAAGCAGGATAATCACTGAAATACATAATAAAAATTGATTCTTAGGCAAAAAAAAAATTTTTTTAACCTTAGTTTGTTATAATTTTAATAAATTCACTCTTAGAGAAATTTCCCAAAAAATTTCCCCTCAGGGAAATTTTTCATTTTTTTAAAAATTATTTTAATACTATCCAAAATTTGCTTTTAAAAATGTAAAAGATTGCTAAAAGAAAAAACTAAGCATAAAAACAGAGTTTGTAATAAAAATATTACATTTTCCAGAAATTTCCCATTAAAAAATCTTACATTTTATAGCGGTTCACTATTTACTTATTTTGACAGAAGTATTACACTAAAATAACTAAAGTGGTTGGCTATTATTTCAATAGCTGCTGATGAAAAAAATTTCCCCATTTTTAAATAAGTTTTAAATTTAAATTTTTGAAATATATATATGACATTTTTAATATTATTAATTGCAACTTTTGGTTATTTCTACTTCATTTCTTTAAAATGTATTTAAATTTTCCAGATGGAATTACTGTGCTTGAAAAAAGTTAAACATGTTCTATTTATTTAAATAAATTTCATTTATCTAAAGTTTTAATACGGTTCAAAATTTCCTTTATTTAGGAGTTTGTTTTGCGGCCGCAAACAACTAAATCATTATTAATTTCAAGTGTTTCATCTATTTAATAATTATTTCCCTGGTTTTAAATTACATATTCGATGGTATTTCCTTTTCCAAGACCTTAGAAGTATTATAGCGATAATAAAATCAAGATATGGAGTGTTTTAACAATTTCCCAAAATTGCAAAAATTTCCCTTCAAAGGAATGTTTATTTATTATTTATTTCTATCAATTTTAAGCACTTCTATTGGTTGTAATTACTAAAAAAGGCTTAAAAACAATTTCCTTTGAAGAAAAAATTTTGCTAAATAAATTTAGTAAAAACATTTTTTTTTCTTAATAAAAAAATTAAATTTCTTTTAAAAATACTTTATCTCAATGCGACAATGGAATTTTACGAAAATGGGAAAATACCCGGAATGACAAAAAAAAGAAGAATTTCCCTGTTATAAAAAGTTACAAGTTTAGTTCAAAAAAAATGTAATTCGGTTTTAAATTTCCCTTTTTGAAGGAATTCCATCTTAATCTTGACTTAGGCCTTGTCTTCTTTGATTAATTTTGTGACTGACATTTATTTCTGAAAAATAACCCAGTTTCCGTTTGATTTATTCCCATTTTCTATGATTATTAAATAAATATTTATATTTATTTTTAATGTAGCTGACCCCAAGTGTCGGCCAGTCAAGACTCGGTGCATAGTTGGCAATTGTTATCAAATTAAAAATTATTTTTAATTTTTTATTCGTTCTCTTACGATTAATTAGAACGAAAATATGTAAAAGAAGACAACAAGGTCTGTGTGTGTTGAAACATAAAAATTAATAAAATCAAACAATTTTTTTTTCAGCAAACGTTTTAATTCAGACAATTAAATTGGGGAAGTTTTGGCCAGCCAGTGCATCAAATTCATTAAGAAGACTTATAAAATTGTATAGTATATTTAAATGATTTAGTTTCTTTTTTAATTAAAGAGCAGTCAGCAACTTCTTTTTCCTCCAGCAATTGAAAGTGACAGAAGAAATTTTTAATTGAGATTGCAGCAACATTTTTCAATTGAAAATACCCAACAAACATTTGAAAGCAACAACAACTCCGATGCAATAGCAGATGGCCTTTTTAATTAAGCCCAGCAGAAGTCTTTGTATGGCCAGAAATTTCTCTTGTTAAGTTCTTTGGCTTCGTTCCTCACAAACATGTTTGCTGGGTTACTTAGTGTAAAATAATTGAACCAAATGCCAGTCATTTCAATTTATGAAAAAATTTTTGAAAAATTTTTAGTGGCAATTTAATTGAAGACTAATAAATTTTTGGATTGAAAAGTTCTGTATTACCAATTTTGTTTTTATTTAAAATTATAAAAAAAAAATTTAAAAATTTTTTTTTTTGAAATATAATTACGAAACAAACAAATACAAGTTCTTTGTATTTTTATTATTTGCTCTTTATGTCAAATTCTAAGAATGAATATTTGGGAAAATATAGAAACTATTACAGAAAAGTTTAATTGCATTTTGTTTCGTTTGGCCTGAGTCCAATATACCCCAAACACACATATTTGATCGTTATTAGCCAGATAAGTACAGAGAACAGAAGTGTTAAAATATCACACAAAGTTTTTTTTTGTGTTCTTTTTCTTTTTCTAACTCAAACAAACTTTCATGATCACTACAAAAATTTTATTTTATTTAATTTTTTTTTCTGAAACAAAAATAGAATTACAGAAATATGCGTTTGTTTTCAAATGGAAATTTTTTTTTATTTTTTTTTTCATACAAATCCAATGCATAGACAGCCTAATCACAGCGGTAATTGATGATTAATAGCAGAAAATTGTTGGGAATAAGTAAAAATAATAAAAGCTAAATTCGTCTAAAGAAGGGGAAGTACCCTACCTTGTTATGCCCAGTCACAGTAACCGAAAGTAACAAGAATTGAAAATAATTTTACTTTATTCAGCTTAAAAGCTGCTTTAAAGGATTATTTAACTCAAACGTTTTTCAAATTCTTCCCAATATGGCTTTTATGCTTAAGGGAAATGACAATTATATAATTTAAAAAAAAATTATTCTATTCTGCTTATTAAACTTTTAAAAACTCCAAGAACTCTTTTTGCAATGCTTTTCAAATTTGCAATGCATATATCATCTCAAACAAAGCATTATATATTGAATTTTAGGATTTTTTAACCTTTACAAAAAAATCCGTTGACAAAAGTTTAAATTTAAAAGAAATTTCCCTTTTTGGGAAATTTCATAAATTTCCTATTGAAGTTTTATAATTTCCCTCATTTATTTTTTGTTAATTTATCGTGTGTTTCTTGACTTTATAAAAATATTTCATATTAAAAAAATATGTCCCTTTTGGGAAATTTTATAAATTTCCTTTTGAAGTTTTATAATTTCCCTAATTTATTTTTTGCTAATGTACCATGTGTTTCTTAACTTTCAAAAATATTTCAAATTAAAAAAAATTCCCTTCTGGGAAATTTTATAAATTTCCTATTGAAGTTTTATAATTTCCCTAATTTATTTTTTGCTAATGTACCATGTGTTTCTTAACTTTCAAAAATATTTCAAATTAAAAAAAATTCCCTTCTGGGAAATTTTATAAATTTCCTATTGAAGCTTTATAATTTCCCTCATTTATTTTTTGTTAATTTATCGTGTGTTTCTTGACTTTATAAAAATATTTCATATTAAAAAATGTCCGTTTTGGGAAATTTTATAAATTTCCTTTTCAAGTTTTATAATTTCCCTCATTTATTTTTTATTAATTTATCGTGTGTTTTTACACTTTACAAAAATATTTCATTTTAAAAAAAAATCCCCTTGTGGGAAATTTTAAAAATTTCCTCTCGAAGTTTTATAATTTCCGTATATTTTTTCTCGCTAATGTATCGTGTGTTTCTTAACTTTACAAAAATGTTTCATTTAAAAAAAAAAAAATTCCCTTCTGGGAAATTTTATAAATTTCCTCTAGATGTTTTATAATTGCCTTATTCTTTTTTTTATTAATTTATCGTGTATTTCTACACTTTACAAAAATATTTCATATTAAAAAAAATCCCCTTCTGGGAAATTTTAAAAATTTCCTCTCGAAGTTTTATAATTTCCGTATTTTTTTTCTCGCTAATGCATCGTGTGTTTCTTAACTTTACAAAAATGTTTCATTAAAAAAAAAATTCCCTTCTGGGAAATTTTATAAATTTCCTCTAGAAGTTTTATAATTTCCGTAATTTTTTTTGTTAATTTACCATGTGTTTCTTAACTTTACAAAAATGTTTCATATTAAAAATTCCCATATGAATGCTTATAATTTATATATCATATATTTCCCTACAGGATTTTTCAATTTTCCTTTTTCTAATTTGTTTTTAAAGCGTATGTTTAGCTAAGATATTAGCTAAGATGTGTTAAATAAATTTTTAAAGTTTAAGTTAAATTTTATAAATTCTCCTGAGAGTTTTTATAATTTTCCTTTCTCAAGTTTCTCAAAGTTTTTGATACTTTAAAATAAATTGCGACTATATGGCTTTCTTAAAGGGGAAATCTATGCCTAAGAAAGTATATTTCCCAAAAGGGGAAATCTGTGCTTAAAAAAGTATATTTTTAAGTAAACAAAATTCCTTTTTAAAAGTATTTGGAAAAAGTAAATTTTTCTTTTAAATTTTCTTATAAAAAAAAATTGTAAAATATTTTAAAAAATTTCACGAAGGGTACTTTTTATGATATATAAGGAATACATTATATTTTATTATATTTCCCTTTTTTCAAGTGAATCTTTTTTTTATTAATTTCTTTCAAATATATAAATTAATATTAAAAATAAAATTATTTCGTTAGGGGAAATTTTTTTATTTTTTAATGTTTAGCTAAGTTTTTCTAAGGGGATTTTTTTGTTACTGCAGCCTGTTACACACATCAACGCTTTTGAAAACATTTCCCCAAAGGGAATTTTATACGAACCACAGCTAAATATTGAAATTGATGTCAAACTTTAATACTTTCACGTCTTTTAGTGTTATTTTTTAGTTTTAAAAAATTTTTATTTCAGCGCAAATTCAAAACACAGTGGGACACAAAAAATTAAATTTCTCAAATTTCAAAAGCAACAATTTTTTAAAAAATTTTAATTAAAAAATTTAAATTGTACACTTCAAAAAATTTCATTTCCCTAAATGGATATTTTATATGTGTATGTATGTGTAATAAGAAAAGTGCCTTGAAATGTCGTTGAAGTATAAAATGAATTATTTCCTCGCTGTAAATACTTTCAAACATTTTTGCTGTTATTGTTTTATAAAAAAAAAATTCTTTTATTATAAATTGTTTACTGGCCCGTCAGCCAGAGAATACTAATAAGCTCGAAGCAGTCCAGTAGCAAAAATATTCACTTTTAACTTTTTTCCTTTTAATTCCAAGCAGTTTAAACCAACTTAAGCAGACTCGCACGAAAATCATGTCTACACAATTTCCTACTACAAGAATAAGCTTTCGATTGTTATTTTATAATTATTTAAAAAAAAAAACTAAAAAAAAAACCAAAAAAAAAACATTTTGTTTCGTTTCAAGTGACAACAAACACGTTAAGGGTCCGCATACGAATTTTATTGATAAAATGTTAATGAACTTGAAATATTCACTTGTTTCGTGTTAATATATCTCTGAAGTTGTGAGCAGATTTGGTAGCAGTCAAATTATTATGACACGATTTGGCAGAAGTATGACGCTACACCTAGCCAGCATTGTTAACGTAAATGATTTTTTTTGTCGTTAAGTAACGTCTATTCAGCATTAGAAGCATAATTTTTATTTATTTATTTTTTTTTTTTTGAGTATTAGGAATATCTACTAGTTCAAGTAATAACTATTTTGGGGGCCCAGTAAGTGGAGAGGGATTTAATTAAAACATAAAAATTTAAATAAATTAGAAAATTTAAATGTATTTTTAATTCGTTTAGATTATTGCTTTAACAATAATATTTTCGTTTAACAAACTAATTAAATATAATTAATTCAGGTGATCATACATAATGAGTTGCCTTCGCAAAAAGCTTTTACGGCAAAAAATCATGTTTCTTCTTCTTCTATTTGATTTAATTATGTAACAATTTAAAGTTAATAAAATTAATAAAATTAGTTTTTAATTAGTTGTTGTTTATAATTTTCAAATTGTTTTTGTTGCTTGAATATTAAGTTATTAACTGCGAAATAGTATTTTAGTAAAAGCTTAAATAATCCATGAAAGCTTAAATTAATATTCACATTGAATCATTTCTAAATTAATATTATTTTATTAAAATATTTAAAAAAAAAAATTAAAAAAAATTATGATTGTAAATAAAATTGTAAAATTTTTATAGAGATAATAAAATATTAAATTATAGCGTGGCAGTACAGAAGTAGAAAATATGCATAAATAAGTCAATATAAGCATTTTAAGCATTTTAAGCATTTTTGTTAAAAATAAAAAAAAGCTAATTATGCATGGTGATATAATTAAAAATTAAAAAATTATTAAATTCAAGAACAATAAAACGGTTCTATTTATGCTTTTGTAGTCCCTGAAAGCGACTTGGATATTCTATGGAGACACTCTCATTGTCTTTGAGTCAGATTGAGCATTGAATAAATGAAGTTGCTCGTAGCACTCTTTATAATTCTATTACTTGCATTCTATATAGTGCAGATTCCAGATACAGCTCAAACTCAGCCTGAGCATGGGGTAAATAAATCTATCCCTCTTCAAAAAGAAACCCTTTAGGTTTGAATTAAGCCACGAATAATGCCTTTTTATCGTTAATATATCGTAAGTTGACTCCTCATGTCAGAGGTCTGCAACCTCAGTAGGCTTCGATGTAACGGCATATGTCATACTGATTCCAGATAAGGCGTGAACGCAATCTGAGTATCGAGAATATATATTTCTAATCATTCAAAAGGTCTGGAACTAGACGAATATATATTATTTTCAAGATAATTTTTAAGTCCATAAGTATAACAACATCTAAATTAAAATTTTCGTTATTCCTATTAATATAATTGAAATAAACAACAATAAGCAAATTAAGCAAAATAAGCCATATAAGCAAAATATGCAAATATATGATTTTTTACAATTAAGTCATTTCAATTTTAATTCAAATCATTTAGCAATATGCAACCATCTAAAGAAAATTGGCATTATATATGCTTTTTTTTAGATTTTATTTTTATTAATTTATTACAATAAATAGTTTAACTTAATTGCCTATAATAATAATTTTTATTCGAATAATTTTCAATTGACGAGTCATTTTTTTTTCTTTTGAGAATTTTTACAATATTATTTGTTTGCCTGAAAAACGCACAATATGTGTGTAGACATGTGATTTTTTCTTCTAATTTTGTTCTGGTTACTATTACTCTTATCACTGAATTATTTAAAAATCATATCTTATCGTAGTTAGAAACACATTTTTGCTTCTAAAATGCGCTATTTTTTATGTGATTCCAATTAAAGCCTAAAAACTGTCGACATTTAAACAAACTATTGTGTGGCAAAAAGAAGAAAATGTAATAAATTTGTGGGGCAAATAAAAGCCATGTTAGGTAAATAGTACGAGTAGATAAAATATATTTTGATATGCGCGTAAAATTGAAAATATTTTTTTAATAATTTTCTGAGTGTCAAAAGCATTTTTTAATATAAGAAGCAAAAAGTTTTAATTTTTTTCCACTCTCCTTACCATTCTCATCATATTATGGAGCTCAATAATTGAGCATGTGCAGGATCTTAAGCCATATAGCCCACTGTGCAGTAAAATTACGAGGTGGCACTTGGCACATTATATTTAACTATCTCCTTTTCGTAGGAGAATTTCTATTTTGGTTTTTTTTTTTATTTTATCACCATATTATGCTTATGCAATATCTAGGATCAACATATCCCACTGTGCAGTAACATTCCCATGTGTGAGTTGGCACATTATATTTAATTCAATACTTATCTTAACCATCTCCTTTTCATAGGAGAATTTCTATTTTGGTTTTTTTTATTTTATCACCATATAATGCTTATGCAAGATCTTGGACCAAGATATCCCACTGTGCAGTAAGATTTTATATTTTTCTTCCTCTTCCCAGGTGTCAATTGGCACAGTCTCACTTTTAATTTATTATTTATCTTAGCGAGTCTAGTTTTTATAGAATTATTCCCCTGGTGCTACTTTTCGGTTTAAACAACCCATTGTGCTGTAAAATTTCAACAATTTCTTGTCCTCTATGATTATGCAAGATCTTAAAACGAAATATCCCACCGGGCAGTAAGATTTTATATTTATTTTCAACTCCGTTTCTCTACTTACAGTAGAGCAATTTTATTGGCATTTATTTTAATTGTAATCATCCCATTGTGCACTAAAAATCTGAGTAATCGCAGCTCGTACCACTTGCGAGTTGTGAACACGCAACCACCTTACCAATTCTAATATAAACTCGAATGATTACACTCAGTAGTACAATTTTAGGTCTGTTTAGCGATTTCATCGGCGCAAAACTTTAACTCTTTATAAGATCTGACTGAGGCCACACCCATACAACTGTGCAGTACAGTTCCTCTCCATTAAAACTTAAAGTTTAAGAATTTAAAGCTCGTTTTTGACTTCAATACTGAGTTAATGAGAAATTTGTCTGCTTTGCAAAAATTCATGGCAATTGAATTTAATTATTGATTTTAAGGGCACGCTACTATCGGCATATAACAATTGAGTATAGATATGACATTTATGTACAAATATAAAATTTGTTTTTACTTATTATTATTAGGAAAGACCTTTTGGTCATTTTTAGGTGGGGGTTGGGGGGCGCATTTGAGTGACAATCGTGTTGAATGGCAAAACCGCCAAGCCAAAATTTTCTTGCATTTCACGGCACCATATGTAATGTTGTTTTGAAAAATCAATTTTTATGATGTTCATACTACAAGTAAAATTCGGAATAGATGGATTGGTTGGCGATTACGGGGCAGCATAAAAAAAATAAAGGAAGCATTTGAGCAAAACTGTTTCTCATATTCGATAGTGTGTGGGTTCGAAACCACATACTGGTTATTATTTAAAAATATAGTTTCCGTCTAGAAGTATTTATTTCTTTCAGATTCATCTTAATACAGATTATCTTCTCAATTGCACACTTAATTCCCAGCATTTTTCTTATCTGCTAAAAACAAAATTATTTTTGTTTAATTAACTTATTTTTTGTGTAAATAAAAGAAGCCGCTCGTTGTGTGCAGATGTCAAAAGTGAGAAGAAATACATTTTATTTATTTAAAAAATTTACATAAAAATGTAAATATTCATTTAAGTTTGAAAGCTAAAGCTAACGAACTAGTTGATTGCCAAAAGGCACACAAGTCTGAATATGCGAGTACAATAAAACACGCCTTATTATTTCAAAATAATATTGAAAAGAAAATAAATTTGTTTGAAATTGAATCTTTTTCTTCTTCGTTGTACAAGCAAGTATTGAAGAGTAATTTCTTGCGAAAGCCGGAGAGTGCAAGAGAAAGGCCGGTATACTTTGCTGCCAGAGCCTAGTAGAGATGTTAATTACAGTATGATACCGTTTAACGCTAAAGTTTCTAAAAAAAACAACTTCAATTTTAAAATCGAAAAAATAATTTTTTTTTCAATAATATTTTGAAATAATATCTTGTTATATATTCCAAATTCACAAAAAAATTCAAAACAGTGGCGTATCCTTCCTGTCAGGAAGCTTAAAGCATTCCCTTCAGAAAAAGTATACGCATCAGCTGATTTTTTGATGGCAAATTGGAACATGCAATTGGAAAGAGAATTTTAAAGCAAGTTTTTATGAAATTTTAAAAGTATGTATGTATTAGTAATAATGTGTGAATGTAATGAAAATTTCAAAAAAAATAAAAAAATTTAGATATTTAAAATTAGTTTAGTGTATTGTGCCTTTAAGATTAAAAAATTCACAAAATTTGTAACGCATATTTATGCTTAAATGCATATTTACGCTTAAATGCATATTTCTGCCAAAAGGCATATTTCTGCTTAAATGCATATTTCTGCTTAAATGCATATTTATTCTTAAATCCATATTTATGCTTAAATGTACACATCTTTCTATTTAAATGCATATTTATTCTTAAATCTACATATATTTATGCTTAAATGCATATTTCTATTTAATTGCATATTTATTCTTAAATGCATATTTATGCTTAAATGCATATCTCTATTTAAATGCATATTTATTCTTAAATGCATATTTATTTTATTTAAATGCATATTTGCGCTTAAATACATATTTATTCTTAAATGCATATTTATTCTAAATGCATGTTTCTGCTTAAATGCATATTTCTATTTAAATGCATATTTCTGCTTAAATGTATATTTATATATAAATGCATATTTATACATAAATGCATATTTATACATAAATGCATATTTATACATAAATGCATATTTATACATAAATGCATATTTATACATAAATGCATATTTATACATAAATGCATATTTAAACTTAAATGCATATTTCTGCTTAAATGCATATTTAAGGTAATTATTTTATTTCGAAAAATGAAAACGCTTGAAAAATAAAATACAAATTTAGTTTAATGTATTCTAAAGATTAAAAATGGCACAAAATTTAAAGTGCATATTTTTGCTTATTTCAGACAGAATTTACAAAATTTCGCTTCGTTTTTATTTTTGTAATTCAATTTTCAAAACTAAAGAAAGATTTTTCGCTGAGGACGTATGTTTTGTTTGTAATTATTTTTCATATAAAATCAGGAAAACATAATAATTTTATTTACAACACAATTTTTGTTATTACTTAAAAGGCATATTTTTACTTATTTCATATATTTCAATTTTTATTTTGAAATTTAGTTTAGATTTTTAATAAAAGAATTTTTGCTGAGGATTTATGTTTTGTTTATAATTTTTTTTTTTATAAAATCAGGAAAACTATAATTTTGTTTGAACAATTTTTATTATTATATTAAGGCATATTTTTGCATATTTCATATAGCAAGTTAAAAATATAAATTTTTATTTTTAAATTTTAATTTAGTTTTTTAATAGAAAAAATTTTGCTGAGGATTTATGTTTTGTTCATACATTTTTTTTTATAAAATCAGGAAAATATAATAATTTATAATAGGTTTATTTAAACCATTTTTATTATTATTATTATTTTTGCATATTTTTGCATATTTTTGCATATTTTCACTTATTTCATATAGCAAGAAAAATTATTACTTTTTATTTTTAAAATTTGATTTCTACATTATTTTGCGATAAATCAACTAAATGGAGACGTCATTAACCTTTTAAAGGCATATGTTGGCATATTTTGGCTTAACTCATACGGCATAGCTTACGCTTACATTTTTATAATTTTGCTGGCATATTGATCGATTTTTTTTTATATTTTTTTTTATATCAAATTTAAAGGATATCTGATTTAATTTTTCTTAATTTTTAAAATGCATATTTTGGCATATTTTTGCTTATGCCATTTTTCTCAACCATTTTGTGTTGTACTTTAAAAATTCGTTGTTAATAAATATTTTCCAATTAAAGTGGCTACCAAAAACCCTTTAAAGGACGTATTTGAAATTTTTTTATGTTTAAAAGGTTTTAGTTTATTATTTTTTACATTCATCATATTACTTTTGCTTTAGAATATAATCTTTTGTTTTTTAGTTTAGTTATTTAATTGAATTTTGTTAAGTTGACGTCGCTTCATCTCTTATTCGCAGGACGAAAAGGTTAATAACAAGGAGATGAAAAAAAGTACACATAAAATAATTACTGCTATTTGTAACCGGTATAAGAAAAGCAAAAATATTTAGCAGGTTGTTTTTCTATGTTGTCGGAATAAATCGACTGGAGAAACCACGTGTATTTTTAACCCTTGTTATTGTTAGCTCGAAAAATGAAATCTGAGCTCAATTAAACAATACCAGGAAAAAACTATGCTGCTTCTAACCTTTTATCCTTTAAAAGTGAGGGCGAGGGGTGGGATAGAGGTGGGCGAGAAGATGGTACATGCACTCCTTACTTGTTTGTAGCCGGTTTTCATTTTAGAATATTTTTTTCTCATTTATATAAAAAAAAAATATGTTTTGCATAAGCCGTAAACGAGGGTCGTTATAGAAATTCAGTTTTTGGGGGGAAAAAAATCCGCAAAAAAGCAGCAATTTTATTAAATGCAAAGAGAAATCGGCAATGGAATTGAGTATTGATTTGTATGTTTGTTTTGCTTGGCATAATATTTCCACCACCCCTCGTATTTATAGTTTCAGTAATTAGTAATAGAACTCGTAAAGTTGTTGTTGCCATTGTTAACAGCATTTATCGGTTTTCCAAGGAAAATAGAAGCAGCCAATACACATTAAACGTACAAAAGAGAGCATGTGTTTTTTTTTGCCAGCACTGTCTATAAATAAAGCAATTTGCTTTCGTAGTTCTGCTTCCAAGGAAGCTCTGGAGCAAAAGTTATTAAGCAGACTTGTATATTTAATGCCGAGATTTTTTTTTTAATACCAAAAGAAGTTTTTTTTGGCATTTATGTGCCTCCTTAATTCATTTAATTTGTTTCATATTTCTAACAGCGCCTTCAAGGACTCATTTTACCATAATTATTATAATTTCATATTTCTTCCTGATCCCCCGTTGTAATAAATTTAATTAATTATATTTTCACTTTGTGTACTTCCAGGTATGTCTGCAACTTTATTATGAACGAATTTTTATTTAAATTACGTACGAGTAAGTAAATCCCAAGTCTTTACATTACATTAGGTTTTCTTTCCTTTCATTGAAGAGTTTATTTCTCTCTACCTCCCCAACCTGTGAGATACTTTTGGTTACCACTGCTATCAAGTGGCAAGCCATTTATTAATGTGTTGGAAAATCCTTTACACGTGACTTGATTTAACAACGAAAATATAATTTTCTTTAGTTTTGCACATCAGAGGAAATGTTGGCAACTATAAAAAGTTATGCAATAATTTTGTGAAGGAAAATCTTTATAAAAAAAATCGCTTAAAATATATTCAATGAAAAATTTGTAAAATAAATAGTTTATTCATAAAAAAAAGAACGACCAAGAAGGCGTGAATAACGTGAATAACGTCGTGTGAATAACGTCGTGTGAATAACGTGAAAACTTGCAAAACTTTCAGAAAAAAATAAGTTCGTTCTAGGCAGCAATCGAACCTGCCAAATGCCATCTCCTGTGCAGACCATGCTAGCAGGCTACACTGGTATGCAAGGGCAAAAAAGAGAATGAAAGCTTTAAGGCTGTAAGCCAGCTAATTAATATCAAAAATATTTCTAAGATATCTTCTAAAAAGCTCTGGGAAAATTTCACATTTTCCAACTTTAATAAAGGAATTCCTTACAATGTCATTTAAAGTTGTACTAAAAACATCCAGTTTTTATAAAAAGTTTAGAAGCCAATTTTTTACAGAATACATACACATAACTGTCATATTTAATAATTTTGTCCAAACAATTTTATTTTTTATTACGCGATTATAATTAATGGCAATTTCAGAATGTCAAAATTGCTTAAAAATATCGCAATTGGGGTTAATGGTTTGTGGGATGTTAAAGAAAATTTTTTCCTTCCGTGTAACTAATCAAAGGGAAAGCAGTGCATTAAAAATAATGCAACTAGTAGTGGGAATAGGGAAAACAGTACTAAAAGCTACTAAAAAATGTACTAATCAAAGGGAAAGCAGTGCATTAAAAATAATGCAACTAGTGGTGGGAGTAGGGAAAACAGTACTAGAAGCTACTAAAAAATGTACTAAAAATGCCCTAAAAATGTACTCAAAATGCCCTAAAAATGTACTAAAAAATGTACTAATTTTTTTTTTACTAAAATGGCACGTCCAACGAGCATTAAAATAATAAAAATATTGAAGGGAATGCTACACATACTACGCTGGTACTAAATATAATTTATGAAAAGTAATAACGGCTACACAAAAGCACTAGCAAGAAGTACTAAAAACGCTAAACTGAATACTAAAACTATTAAAAGCAGTATTAAAAGAAGCAAAAGTAATACTGAAGCAGAAAGTATTGAACCTTCTAAGACCGGCTCTAACTGGAACAAACCTAATACGAAAGCGCTGAAAGCATTCACAATATTTTATTCTCAAACAATCCCTTTAAAAACTTTACCAAATTAATTAAAAAAAAAAATAAAATAAAAAATGCAAGGCTACTGGATTAGAATAAAAGTACTATCAAGGACTTCGGAACAGTTTAGCTTATATTTAAAATCAGCAATCAATATTTAGCCGTTAATTCGCTCTTGAGGAAAGCAAAATTAAAACAATAAAAATTTAAATTTTTTGTAATTTTATTAGTATTTTTAATGTAATGGAACGAAAAGATATAAATTTATATACAGTTTTGGAAAGTACTATTCAATACCTTTCCAACGATATATAACACGATGTACTTTGTTGTGATTACTCGACTTTCATGACAGTTGTAAGTTTATGCAAGCACCAGTGCCTACTAAGCGCTTTTCATATTAGCAGAAGTATATTCTATATAAAGAATGCAAAAACATTGCATTTCACAATTTTTGTTTGTGTGTGTGTTGTGTGATTGTCGAAGTGACAGTGGATTAAAGTGGTTCATGTGAAATTGGTGCACGTTTGAGTGATGCAAAAAAAAAATGTTTTTCTCTCCGTGTAACTCATGCAAGCAGGACAATATTAAATACTACCAGAATGATTGATGAGTACTGCGATAGTTTCGAGGCCGCTTTGGGCTCACTTTCAGTCTCGGTATAAAGCGATATGGGGGAAAAATATCGCTATCATGGGCAGTCCTTTAACGCACAATGGGACGAAATTGCTAAGAAGTCCTTACAAAACAGCCGCAGCTTGTAAATCCCTCAACCGATTCACATAAAAGAAATTGTAAGATTTGCGATTTTAATATTTCCCAAAAAGGAAATATTTATCCCGTCAGGTGCTACTAAATCCCATCTAGTCGGTCATTATTTGCATAGCATTTGATGTTTGTGCTTCTAATCTGGATGTTGCAACTGTTAGAACAGATGGTTTCAGCACTTAATCCCACTGTTATGCCTGATCTGCCTTCAATTAGATGGCCCAGATTTGTGTTGAGTTTCATTAAGACTCAGAACTTTTTTTTTGTGAGAAAGGAATTTTGATGAAGTTTGATTGCTAATTCAGAGATGGGACTTCAGTATTTGGTTTATGCCAACTTTTAGCTATAATTGTTATGTGAGGCAACAATTTGAGTATTTTTGTCTAAATGTGGCCCAAAAATGCACAAATAAAATTCAGATGTGGGACTGAAATTCTCGTATAGTGTGCAAAAATTTTACGTGATTACGTAAGCTCTTGTCATTCATACATTATTGACTTACATAAAGGCCCAAAATTCACAAATAAAATTCAGAAGTGGGACTGAAATCCTTGTATCGTGTGCAAAAATGTTACGTAAATACGTAAGCTCTTATGTCACTCATACATTATTGACTTACATAAAGGCCCAAAATTCACAAATAAAATCCATATGTGGGACTGAAATCCTTGTATTGTGTGCAAAAATTGTTACGTAATTACGTAAGCCCTTATGTCACTCATACATTATTGACTTACATAAAAGCTTTTCGATTAGGCTTCAGCTGGTGTTTGAATTTTATTCCTTTTTATATTTTTATAGTTTTATTAACAAGCTATTGCTTTGAGGAGCCGCCAGGTCGTCTTATCAGCGTGCGAGTATTTCAACTTTTCAGCTGGCTGTCGGCTATTCAGAAAAGTTCTTTTCTAAACTATTTATTTAATGACAACCTGCTCAATTGTTGTTCAAGTGATTGAGAAATCTATCTATCATTTTCAAATTAATGCCGCCCTTTTTTACAAAAACATTACAATTTGCTTTTTTTCTGTTTCGAATGAATTTATTTTATAAGAAAATATTACGTATTTTCCTCACGTCGGCCGTTGCTAATTTGTTTTACTCGTTTTAATGAATAAAATTATTACATTTAAAGATTCTTTTTAAATTTACACATACTTTGTTTTTGCAAGATAAAATATGACGCAACTGTTTACTGAAGTGTTTATTTGCATAAAGATGGCCCATATTTCGTAACGCATGCTCACACTTAGAGCGACTAAAGTAAGTTACTCTGGCTAAAGCAATATTTGTGCTGCTTATGAAAACGTATTGCCACGATAAGTGCTCGTAACAAAGGCAGATAGATCATCACCTTTTGCCGCTTTGCAATTCAATTCCACTGAGTTTGGAATGGCAAAAGCACCGCGTAGTCTCGCTGTGTGCGTATTTAAATTTTGATTTTTTTTAAAAGCAAATGAGTTTAAACAGAAATTTATATTCCACAGAGATAACTGGGCGCCTAAAAATAAAATTATTTATTAATGGCCTCAAACAAATATGTAGTTCTAATCTATTGGCTACAGAGTTTAATTAAAATTACGTCAGCTATTTAACAAAAAGCCAACAAGTAAAATAACAACAACAACAACAACTTTCTATAAAAAATTTAGTGAGGTAATTGAAATGAAATCTTTAATTAAATTCCGATAAATAACAATTGTGGCATAAAAATGATTTTAGCATGGAAAAGTTTTAAGCCAAAATTATCTATTGATTCCTACCCCCTTCCCTTCACCACAAAAAACTTTTCCTCTGCCAAACTTGCCATTTGCTATTTATGAATAATTCATGCTGTAGCGCTCCAGCAAGTTAATATTAATAATTTGTTTTTAACGCTGAGTTTTTCCGCTTGTCTTCGGCAAACGATAAGCTCATCATGAAATCAAAACATGTGCCTGAAAATACATAATTTTCCAAGTTAATAAATTGCCAATTAGCTGCCAATTTATTCAAAGTGTAGGAAAAAGAAAAATATTCAAGAAAAAAAAAAACTACGTAAACCGTGCGTGCCCAGTTTAATCGAATGACTCAAAAGGCGAAATTGTACAACAAAAAAGAAAACAAAAAAATATAAAAAAAAACAACAAAAATTAAATTTTTAAACAGATCTATTAATTGCAAACGAAAACTAATCTTAGCTGTCTGGCAAGTAAAATTACATGGAAACCGCATGGACGGCAAATTGCAACCGTTGCAGGTTCGATTCCCACATCCGGCAACCATAAAAAAAAAAATATTTATTTTTGTATTTTTGTACATTTTCTTAAAAAAAATATTTTTTGTATTTTGTATTTTTTTTTTGAAAAAAAAAAATTTTTTTTGTATTTTTTTATAAAAAAAAATGTTTTTTGCATTTTGTATTTTTTTTTTAAATTTTTTTTAATAAATTTTTTTTATGAAAATTTTTTTTTTTGCATTTTGTATTTTTTTAAAAAATTTTTTTTTAATAAATATTTTTTAAAAAAATTTTTTTAATACATTTTTTTTATAGAAACAA
Source organism: Ormia ochracea (assembly GCA_963402855.1). Taxonomy (NCBI): domain Eukaryota; kingdom Metazoa; phylum Arthropoda; class Insecta; order Diptera; family Tachinidae; genus Ormia; species Ormia ochracea. The sequence goes on along the minus strand of OY727107.1, from coordinate 10,536,487 downwards.
ATATTTTTTGCATTTTGTATTTTTTTTAATAAATTTTTATAAAAAAAATTTTTTTTTGCATTTTGTATTTTTTTAAAAAATTTTTTTTTAATAAATTTTTTTTATAAAAAAAATTTTTTGTGCATTTTATATTTGTATTTTTTTTTGTATTTTGTATTTTTTTTCAAAAAAAAAATTTTTATTTTTTTTTTTTTTGATGTATTAGTAAAAAATTTGCATCCTTATAAAACCCTCTTCGCTATTTTTCTATATCAGTATTTCATAAGCTGGCTCAAGCAATAAATAATCTATTTCTATTCCTTTTTTCCAATTTCCGATAAAATGCATTGCATGAGTAGGATCCATGTATGAGTAGAATTTACTTTATATAATAATAGGTTCCTTTATCAATTATTCTTTATCCTTTTTATAAAAAGAAAATAAATCTATCAGTCTTTTTAATGAGACCCAAAAAAGTTTAGGAATCCCCAAAAACATCGAAGCAATTGGCCACATTTATGGCAACATCTCATAATAATGAGATTTTTTTAAAGAAGAGCTGCTCGTCATACTCACATATATTCCAGCGAATAGGCAGATGAATATGGAACCACATTTCTAGCAGATCTGAGGCAAACATAGCAATCCAATTGTGTCAGTGACTAATAAATGGCTTCCCCTCGTCCTCTTCTAAAATAATTATGAATAAGCATAAACTTATGCTAAATTATAAAAATAAGTTTTGACCACGCCTCTCTGTGGGAACCAAATTATAAAATTTTTCGCATTTGTTTTTAAAATTTCTTTTTTATTGGGATGATCCAGGACCAACAGAAATACAAAGTGATTAAGAATTCTAGAAAAATTGCCGAATATTGTTATTATTTAGCATCGGCTGATGGGTACATATTTTTGCATATTTTTTTTGAGAACATATTTTTGCATATTCTTGCTTATTTTTGCATACTCCACTTTTAGGGTTGTATTTAGATGCATTTTCTTAAATTTTGTTTCAGAAAACAATTTATTTCATAAATCAATAAATTTTAATACCTACAAAGATATGTTCATATACAGAGTGTAACTTACAGAATTAATATTGCACAATATTTTACAAAAACAAAACTTAAACAGTCCGCTGGCCACCATTACCTTAAAAATAATACATATATAATTATATATTTTTATATTTATATATTTTTATATATATCTATTTTTCTATATATTTATTTTTACATATATATTTTTTTAAATCTAAAAATGTTTACTTGGATGTACATTTTAATTTTTTTTTTATTAAAAACCACGCGGTAAAAAAATACCAGCTGTTATGCTTGAAAGTGGAACTAACGAGTACTTGAGAAGAATTTTACTTTTATTTGGAATTAATATAAGTTTTGAACAATATAATTTTGAAAGATTTGAAATTCTATACTTAGATGATATATGAAAATCATGGAGTTTATGTTTGAAATGGAGGAGGCTACTATCTCACATATAAAAAATATAAAATTTTTCAATTCTTGCACTTATTCAAACGTATTCTTCAATGGCAATGAGACTAGAAGATTTTTTTCGCTTTATTAGTTGGAGCAGCTGTGCATTTTTTAAGAATTTTAATTTAATTGTAATTTTTTAATTTTTTACTAGACTAGAGCCGTTGATTTTCAAATTGAGACAACTCAATTTTATAAAAAAAAAATTAATTAAAGCATTTCGTAAACTCAATTAATATTATTTCAATATATTCAGTATAAGTTTGTCAAAAAAGAATTTATATGTGTTAATTTTCAGCATCTTGAGAATGAACCTAGTCGACGTAATCAGGGAATAGGCAACTAACATACATATTAGCCTTTACAGTTATTATTATTTATTTTTGCTCAACTGAAGTAAAAAAGATGTGATATTAAACAAATGTTTGATTGACACTACTACAATTCTGTATAAGAAATCCTTGCTCCCGAAAGGAAAAAAAACTGCCCTTGGCTCGGTCAGCTGGAATGGGTAATCATATTGCGTATTCAATTTATATATATATATATATATAGTTTACTGATCATAGCAAAAATAAAGCAAAATATATTATATATAATATATTATAATAAAGAAAGCAAAAATTTAGATTTAACATAAAATGGGGTGCCATCACTTAAAACATCAATGGCTCTCGGGGAGAGAAAAAATTAATCGATTATAATTAAAATGTGTCCACGACTTATAAGAGTTCCCAAAGTCTACTTCTAGAATACTGGGCTTAAACTTCCGCTCTCCGATATGGCCAGAAGTCTAAGGCTATTAAATAATCTTATGAATCTTATGAGAATTATAAACGAAAATGAAAATTGTTCAGGGGAATTTTTTTCCAATTTTGTGAGCAGATTTTTTGAAACACCTTTAGCTCTAGTGGACCTGCCAAAGATCGCAATGATGACGACAATGATGATCTTTAATAATTCCAAAAGTGTAAACAGACAAACGAGCTGACTTAGTTGTAGATTGTCTGCCCTGTCTTGCAGTCTGTTTACTGTCTGCTTCTTTCTTTTCATTCATGATTGATATATTGAGTGCACTTTTGTCATATCAGACCCCTTCTTTCATCCTCCACTTTATTCTCTCTCTTGCATAAACAGCCATACTTTAGTTGCATGTAAGTGCTGCAAGTGTACGTACGTGAGTGTTGCATGACTGTTGGCCCAAAGCTGTTGGTCCATTTTTGTTTACATGCCATTTTTTTCCATCTGTACAAAATGATACAAGTGATCGATTGTTTTCTTTTGTTAGAGAGAGGGAGCCTTTCAAATTGTTTTCTTTTGTTTTTGCTTTTATTGGAGAAGGGAGATCTTTTCGATTCAAATGCATCTGCACGACTGCGAAAATCTTTTACAGAAATTGCTGGTTTTTGTTCTTGTGAAACTCCCCCTCAAACAGCGGGAGATGGCAGTGGCTCCTAACGATAATTGTTTGTTGAACGAGACAATACACTCGTGCACTCTACTCGTATTTTTGTTTTACATTTTAATGGCTGCTTTTGTTGTGAAAACATGTTGTTGCTGCTGTTGGCGTTTGCAGTCGTTAACTAACGATTAATCGAATTGTTTGTTAGCTTTTTGTCAGTGTGTTTTCATATCGTTTGGATGCGTTAAACTAACACAGTGACGCCTAAATGACGATCGTTTTTGTAGAAGCTTTTTTTTTTGTTTTTTTTTTTTATTATTATTTTGCTATTCAACAAACAACATACTTGCACTGCAGTCTTAATGAGTTTGGCTTGTTTAAGGTCTAATGCAAATTTTACACAATAAAATTGTATGAATTTTCTTCATTTGAATATTTCAGCGTAGCCGATATGTGTTTGTGAAAAATGTAGTAGACGATATTTTAAACTGTGTGTAAGATGACATCATCGGTGACAATATTTGCTGTTGTCAGACACCGAGAGCTTCTTGTAAAATTAGAATGATCATTATATGATTTATTTTAATATTTCAATAGTGCATCTGATCCCATTATAGTCTGGCAAAAATTATATTCCCGATATCATATCTTTTCATCAGAGGCAGTTTTATACAGTAGAATTAAATGCTGGCCATTTTTTTATTATTTTTTTTTTATTAAATTTCATAAATCCTACAAAGTATTTTCATATTTATTTTAATGTATATATTCTTTTAATGACCGCTATAACTTTCTGCTATAGCCGATATTGTATACGTTTCTACCGGATTATGTGTCATTGCTGTTTTGCATATGTAAAGTAAACTTTAATTTTGCAATATATTTCCCACAACTAAGAAATAATAAGAGTTTTAATAATATAAAAATAAATAAATAAATTGTCCTAATATTTGCACTGCTACTGTTCAAGCGTTCCTGGTTTGATACTCACATATAAATATATAAAATAATTTTTTTTTCATATATCTTTTATTTATTATACGATATTGGTGCTATTCATGCTAAATAATTTTGAGAAAATTTCCAGCTAATCATTTTTAATTTTAAGTAAAAAAAGGTAAGCTCATTTTAGAGCGCAACAAAAATTCTCCCAAAAAAAATTGGGGACAGACGGACAAAGCCAAAAAAAACTTCCTTTCTTATACAAATCCAATATATGTGTACATCCATACATACTGTATAAAGCCGCAAAATAATATTGCACACCTTTATCAAGCCCATACATATCTCTTCTATTCTTTTTTATGGAAGAAGGGTACAAAAATAAGTTCACCACCAGCCCATTTAAAAAAAAGTAGTAGAAAAGTACTTTTCACTTTTGTTTTATTAAAATTTTTACATAATTTATACCAAGCAAGTACGCTTTATTTTAAAATATTTGATAAGAAATAGTATTAGAAAAAGTACTTTTTTTGTATTTCTCAAAAAAAGCAGTTTATTAAATTTTTTTTCACATTTTTTCAAAAAGTAATCTTAAATTTTGCTAGAAATGAGTAGTAGAAAAATTACTATTTTCTTTATAAAGTTCATATGATTTTTAAATAAATTTTTGTTTATATAAATCTTATAAAGTTTTATGGGCAAAATACTTTAATAAAATTTTTTTGGTACTTTTGAAATGAAGAAAGTTTTAAATTATTTTTCGAAATGAGTTTTTTTTTTGGATAATATTTGAAAAATTCAATAGGGCCATCACTCAGTTAATGAGGCCTATTTATGGAGGATTCTCCGCTGCAACAACCAATTTTGTTTGGGGGAAAGGCGACAAAAGGAATAGTATTACTAGATATGCGACTTAAATTTCACTACGCTAGCTGTGATAGGAAATCGATGACAAAATATATGAACAATAATATGATAATTAGCGCTTGTTTCGTAATTAAAATATTCTAGTACTTTTTCTACTACTTTTTCTAATACTATTTCTACTACCTTTTTCCCCCTACGCTAGCTGTAATAGGAAAACGATTACAAAATATATGAATAATTAGCGTTTGTTTCGTAATTTAAATATTCTAGTACTTTTTCCACTACTTTTTCTGCTACTATTTCGACTACTTTTTTCTCCCACGTTAGCTGCGTTAGGAAAACGATTACAAAATATGTGAACAATAATATGATAATTAGCACTTTTTTCGTAATTAAAATATTCTATTATTTTTCTACTACTTTTTCTGCTACTATTTCTACTACCTTTTCTCCCTACATTAGTTGCGTTAGGAAAACGATTACAAAATATATAAACAATAATAAATATGATAATTAGCGCTTGTTTCGTAATTAAAATATTCTAGTACTTTTTCTATAACTTTTTCTGCTACTATTTCCACTACCTTTTTTCTACTACTATTTTCATTTTTTCCTAATATTTTCTTACTAGCCACATTTACTTGAGACTAATCTTTGGCTTACGTTGGCATTTACTATTTAATTAACATAGTTTTATCTTAATTCAACCTTTGTCTTTTTAATAATTTTTTTAATGTGTAAATAGCCTTAATTACTTGCCCACTAAATGTCAATATTTATAAATTTTTATTTATTTTTTTTTTTATGCAAATGAATAAATAAAAATTATTCTGTAAGAAAACATTAAAGTGCAACTCAGGAAAGCTGTTTTGCTTAACTATAATCATGCTCGTGCTTCAAACATTATTGTAATGAATAAAGTTTGATCAATCATGAAGTTTGACGAATTTACACAGTGAGTTGCGAGTAATAAAATTTGTAAATAATATTAATGAACTTGGAAAATAATAAATAATGAAAATGAATAGTAATTATTTGTGACTTAATTAAAATGTTAAAACAAAATAAATAAATATACAAAATTTTTAATTTTTTATGAATTTAAAAAAAAGTAGTAGAAAGTACTTTTTACTCTTTTTTTATTAAAATTTTTACATCATTTATACTAAGCAATTCCACTTTATTTTAAAATATTTGATAAAAAATAGTATTAGAAAAAGTACTTTTTTTTACTAGTCTCCGAGCAGTTCGATTTAGGGCAAAAAATTATTTGGCCTTTTTACAAAGCAGTCACTCACTACTGTTTATGTATTGATTAATAATTTCGTCAAATGTATTGATAGTTGACATTTTCAATTTTGACACGCCACACGATTGCATCACTCCACCCTCTGCCCCACATTTACTTTATTGCTTAAGGCATACTAAAATTTTATATTCTCATAATTATTATTTATTTAAAGTTAAAATTATATTTACGAGCACAAAGATGCATAAAGAGCATTATTTTAGTTTATTTTTTTTTACAATCTTTATCTATTTAAAAATTCCAAGATCAGCTGGAAATCTCATTAGAATCAATTGACACACTGATTTAAAAAACCAAACAGAATGCAAATTTTTCTTTAAATTTGCATGCAACTTGTCGTCGTGTATTCGCAGCAACTGAAACAATTGATCTTAATAGAAAACATTACAAAATGCAAGTGCAGGCTTGTTAAAACGTGTGTAAAATATTTGCATAAAACACTACAGTGGGCTAAAAAATCGTTGTTCCAAAACATAACATTTTTGTTTTAATTGAAAATGTCTGAAAACCTTATAGGACGTAAATAAAATTCCACTACAAAAAAAAAAAACAAATAACTAAACAAGTGTTGGATAACTTATATACGCTACTGTATTTTGCAAGAGCTGTTTATGTTGCTATACATTTTTTTTTAAAAAAAACTACGGAAAATAGTTGTAAAAAAATTTTCTTTGATATATTAGTTCAAATGAACCGTTTTTTAATGGGCAAGAATTTTTTGTAAACACAGTCAAAGGCAAAAATATTAAGAACAAAGAAAAAAAAATAAAGAAATTTCTCTTTAATGAGTACAAATAATTTTCAGCAAATCGTCTGGAGTTGAATGTTGTCTTGCTATTTCGTAATACATTTTTTTTTATTTAGTTCTAATATAATTGATTTTCATATGCTTGGGATTTCGGCTTTTCGGAGAAATCTATTTTTCGGAATGACAGCAAATATTTTGTATTTTTTTCCAGTTAAAGTTTTGCAATTGTTACCAATAAAATTATAAGTTTGTCTGGGAAGCTGGCATTTTTCGTGGATTTTAGGACTACTTTACAAGTGAAATGTTCTCGATCTTTTCGGAGTAGGTGGTTTTACTACCTTTCCGAATTAAATATTGCTTTTAAGTTGAATTAAAGCAGTTTTTTTTATATTTTCTATATCTTTCCAGTTTTTTGGAGTAACATTTATTGAAAAATAGCATAATTTTTGGTCCATTTAGTTGATTTAAAATCCACTTTTTTCATATATTTTTATTTTTCGCATATGTGGATTTTATTCGATTCTTTTTCTCAATTAATGATATATTTTAGGCAGTGTATACACAAAATTTTGGCGAATTTTGCTCTCTACATTTTTAAAAAAGTAATGAAATACGAAATTTTAGCTTTTTTCGTGGCCTTTTTTTGTGGAAATTCGGATTTTGGGAATTTTGCATTTTCAACAGCTGATTATCGAAATTTTGGAAAATTTTTTATTTCTTTGGAGTTCCTATTGCCATTTCAGATTGCATGGAAAGCATTCTCATTGTACTTTTATTAAAGTAGTGCCATCCGAATTCTAACATTGTTTTTTTCTTTGGTAAAGCTTCTATCGTAGTGAGGCTATGTTGCCAAGGTACTCCGAAACATTCGGAGTAACATAAATAAATATTTATATCTTATAATATCTTACAATAGAGATATAATTTTATATTGCAAAACAATAATTTCCAATGTACTTTGCTCTAAGCAACCAACTCCGAAATTCAAATTTCTCGGAACAATTTTGATGTTCTTTGGCAGGGTTTTGATTACATTACAATTGTGTGTCTGGTGCTTTTCTTCTACTTTTAATTGTTGAAGTACGAAATTTGAAGAACTATTTATTCTTTATGTTATATTATTCATTGTTATTTTTCCTATTATAGGAGAATTATAGCTTTTAACAAAGTACAAATATATTTCAAGTATTTTTATTTAAAAGAGTTGAACTCCGAAATATCTGTCTTTCAGAGTGACTTGGACTTACTTGTTTAAAGTTTCCATTGCAGAGATATTAGATGGGTGTTGCCCTTGTAACAGAACTCCGAATTTTCGGAGTGACTTAAACCAAGAAATTCGGAACTATTCGAAATATCAAGCTTTAAAATATTAAAAATATTGCGTAAGGAAATTTCGGATATGTAGCACCAGCAAAGAAATTTCTGAGTAAAATATTGGCAATGTACTGAACAAACGGCAGGAGATATGCAGAAATACTTCATACTTTCATAAGAATGGTTTGCGTTTAAATTTCCCAATTATTTTCTTTAACATCTGTAGTCATGCTTTTGCATGCACTTCTTGACACGCCACATAAATTACAAACGATTATTTTTTAAAAGCCATTTAATATGCGGCACTTTGCAGATTACAGATCTGATAAATCGTACAGCCAAGAAGCAAATTTTATTTTGCAAATTATGAAAACTCGGTGGTGCGGGGATTACAAATTTTTATGCATTGCAAAGCACAGCAGCTAAATAAAACAGAAATGCCAAGTAATTTTAAGAAGCCCCTACAAAAAAAAAAAAAAACTTTTTTTCTTTTTTAAAAAATTTTTTCATTTAACCTCTTTTGTGGGCGTACGTCAGACAATTTTTTACGGTGTACGTTATTTAATATTTTATGCCTTGAAGTTATTGAATTTTAGAAGAAAAATTATAATTTCTAAAGATAAAATTTATGTTGTCTACCACAAACATTTTGCACATGCAAAATTGATTTTTAGCTTTAAGTTTTTAAGAAAAGTTGTGTGTAAAACACAAATAAATCTTTCTGCCAGAGCTTTAGCATATAGCAGCATTACGTTGTATTACGTATTCATGTGCTTAATGATTTCGACCTTTAAATATATTTATAAAAAAAAAAAAATAAATAAATATTTAAGTATGTGGTACAAAAATTTAAATATTTTTATGCTGCAAGCAAGACTGATGTTTGTTAAAAAAAAAAAAAAATTTTTTTAAATTTAGGAATTATTACAAATTACTCGTTGAAGACAAGGAAAAATTATGTTTCAGCCTTTTCGTCTTTTGAAGAGATAATATAGTATATGGGTTATTCCATAGGAAAGACAATAAATTGTCACGTTCGCGACTTTTTACAATTTGTCACGTTCGCGACTTTTTACAAATAAATTCATATTTTGTAATTAAAATTTAATATTAAAAAACCGAAGAGAAAAAATTAATTAAATTTTGATAATTTCAAATAAACAAACAGTATGGTAGACACTATGCCGTGGAAAATTTTGCTTAAGTGTTCAACCAGAAAGCAACCAAGCCAAATTGCTTGTTTGTTAATTCACTTGAGTTTTCGATTTTTTAAACCCTGCAATATTATATTGAATAAAATTTTAATTGTATTATTTTTCAAATTTACTTCAAAAGTAATTTAAACATTATTTTTTTAAAATAATTTTTTTTTTAAACAATGGAAATATAAAGTTTTTTTTTTTATAGTAAATCACATATTTTTTTATTTTAAATGGATGATTTCTGATAAAATTAAAAACACAAATTAATTACATTAGAAAGGAAATTCTTTAAAATCTTCTTTTTTATTTATGTCGTTAAAATAGTTTAAAATAAAAAAAATTTGTTTTTATTTTTTTTTAGCAAATTTTATCACTTCATTGCAAGAAGCTTGTCAGTAATGAAAATCTTTAATATCCGCTTCTGCTGAATTGTTTTGGTTAATGAGCACAGAAATGTCGCAAGCATTGCGTCATGCAGACATTGCGTCATGCAGCCATTATACACATAATTTTTAAAATATATAAATTGCAAAATATGCGAATATATAATTGAATAAAGTTTAATAATAATTTTAAAATTATTTTTTAAAAACTTTTATTTCATAATTAAACTACAACACTATTAAAATGGCCACCATCTTAATTCCTTAAGTTGGTCTTAATAAAAAAAAATATTTTTATACCTTTTAATATACGAAATTTCATTCCCCGATGGAGAACACCCAAACGACTCTTTGAAAGCATACGGAGGCGACTATATAAAACCCGTATAAAGGTTTGGGAAGGTCAATCGCTAAACAGTAGCATTGTATTATGATCAAACAATAAATTTGTACTTTACTACGCTGTCTGCAACAGAAGTGAAGTTAAAGGTACGTCGACCTACTGTCTCACCTCCAGCAATTTAAGTGAACACATCCGACTCATTTCTATAATTTCACATAATAATGATTTTGTGTACTTTAAAAAACGGGGAACCCCCGAATTTAAAATTAAACGTTACTACCTTCAAAAAATTAAGCAACAGAATTTTGAAGTGAACGGTAGTGTCTATACCTTGGATTTGGAGTTTCACTCTTTCCAAGGCAATTGTTACTATTTGTAACCTCGTTTACAAACACAATGAAAAACAATTTAAGTGATGTTTGTTCGGCAAAAGTTTATATATAATATGTATATATTTTTTTATTAATAATTTCTTGCCATAATTCACTTATAACGCTTTCAAAAAGAAATTCGGAATTCTCATTCCGAAGCCAGCTACTAGCCAGTTTAATTGTAATGCCAATTCTTTATTTATATAAATTTTTTTTTTTTATACAAAAAAATAAAATTTATATTTAGAATTTAATATTAAAATTAGCTGAACATAATCCAACACAATTAGTGGGCTTTTAGCCATAAACCACTTAAAAGTTTTGTGGCCTACACAGAGACAGTAGAAGAGACAGAAGCAAGAAAAGAATTATGAAGAAGAAACAAAGTAACAAACAGCAGATCCCTCAGCAGCATCATCAGCAGCCAAGTAGCACTTCATAAAGGCATCAACCCAGTAAAATTTATTGTTTCTTTTTACCTGTAGTATGACACTCAAGAGACGGTATTTAAACAATAAGGCTTTGCAAAGCTTAAACAAGCACACACACATACACACATACACACATGCACAGTTAAACTCATTAAACAGACGGAGGTTCTTTGCATGGGATTGAACAACAAAATACTTGAAAGGAATTAAATATTAAATAAAAGAATAAATATAAAACAAAATGAAATGAAACTGCAACAGAGAGATAATGCGGTCATGAACGCAAGAAAAGGGTTAAGAAAATCCAGCTGATGTGAAGGGTTGACAGATGTTTTCTGACTCCTTCGTATGCAACACGACATTCAACGGATTGTATGGACTAAAACCGGTTACAAGTGGAATAAGTGTATATGTATGAAAGTGATTAGACATGCCCTTAATTTTTATGAGCCACATTGAGCAGAAATAGTGTTGCCAGCATAATAAAATAACAGCTGATAAGAACACAAAATTAATATTATAATTAATTGGGGGTTTTCGATTTTTTTTATGTTGCAAATACATTTTAAATAAATAATTTTATTTATTTATATTGAGAACTTTTTGAGAGTGGGGCTTGAAGCCGTGTATTCGAGTTGCCTGCGGCATCAATTGTGTTTAACACTTTAGAGCACCGGAAATTAAAGAGCATCAATTGTGTTTAACACTTTAGAGCAGCTGATATTAAAGAGCACTGATGCCGTCTTTTAGCCACTTGTAGCGCCACAAAAATCCTTTACTAGGCAAGGAAATTCTAAGTGACGACATTTCCTTTTCCATTTGTGAAACGAAATTTAGGCCGAAGACACATTAAGTTTTCTTTTCTGATTTTATCTGAGGCAAACTTTTCATTTTTTTCATTGATGAATTTAAATGTAGACTCAGAGGAGACAGACACATTTATAAAATCTGTCAGCAACTGTGTGCATGTGCAACGAGACGTTTTGCTGCTACCGGTGCCGCTGCCGCCGCCGCCGCCGCCGCTACTGCTGCTTAGAGATGCACTTTACACAAATTATTCAACTAAATCATTTGACCGATCTGTTGATTTTGCATGCTACTGTTGCAAGAAACAAAACATATTAAAGATCATGTGTGGGCGTAATTGCTGCAATAAACTACAGCAGATTGCAACCGAAAATAAAATTATAACAATAAAAAACAAAACAAAAAAAAAAAAAGAAAAATACTAGATATAACAAGTCAAAGACGACCAGGCAGTCAGGCATTTGTTCAATCAAAAACTATTTAGTTCAGCGGAGCAAGTGCAAAATAATTTACACGAAATTCTAGCAGATGCCAGTGGAGAACAAAAAATAATAATAAAAATTTGTAATTTGCACAGGAATCTGCTAAAAACCGAAATAACCAACAAACAAAACTAAGCAAACTGTCACTCTTGATTAAATTCAAATGCAGAGCTGGGCATGTGCACAATTACATGTCGAGTGTAATCTTTGTTTAGTGTGTTTGTGTATGTTCTCATGCCATTAGAACTAATGAAATTTTGCAGTAATTATTTATAATAATTACAAAATTAATTGGTGCATGTAAACGTTATCAGATTTAAAAGTTCTCAAGTCACAAGTGATCAAGGAAAAGAAGAGGATCTATTAGAGCAGCAAGCAACAATTGCACAAATAATTCATACGACAATTAAAGCTTTACATTCTTCAACTTTATCTTTATCGCCTTAAAATAAATGGCAGCCAAGAGCCTTTTCTTATAAAAAAAAAGTCTGACAGTGGCAACTCCAAATTGGCCAAAACTGGAAATACACACATGAAAAAAAAAAAAAAATTAAATTAAAATTCCTCTACCATTTAAATATAAATTTAAATAAACTAGAAAGGAAACTTTAAATAAGAAAGTCCAAGCCACACTGAAAGACAAATATTTCTACTCTGAGTTCTACTCTCTTAAATAAAAATACATGAAAAATATTTGAAGACTTTTTGTTGGTCCTGTAAAAAATGCCAACAACAACAATATCGGCATAAAGCATATTTATGTATGCACATATTAAGTTATTGCTCAACTGGCTGAATAAATCTTATTATTTTTAAAGAATTTTTTTATTAATATTTTCTATAAAAGCACATGTAAATAATTTTGGTTGTGCTTTTTAGGCATCTTGTGCATTTTCGTAATGCATTGCCTATGACAGAAAAGGATTAGAGATAAAGAAGGCTTTCCTCTGTTCTTATACGTATTTCTGTTTTGCTTTTAAGCTTCTCGTCCAGCAAGAAATACATATATTAATTTTAAGGCCTGTTAAAGCAGTTAAGCTTTCCACTGCTCATTAGCATCAGTATCAATTACCTAACAAAGCTTTTATCAACAAACAATATAAATTTCATTAAAATTGTTTCCTGGGCGCTATTAGCTGGCATTACTGCACTTTTTTTTAATAAAAAATTAATTTGCTACAGAATATATAAATACAAATTTTTTTAATTCTCATAAATAAAATATTTATTTATGTTCATACTAAAAATGCCAAGAAGCTCTAAGCCTGCATAAAGGGATTAATAATAAAACCATAACACATACTAACATATTGCAATTGTAATTTTTTATAGATTTTTTCACAAAAAAGAAATTATTGAAAACACATAAAGCAAAGCAAATATTAAAAATGTGTATTTAAAAAAATTTTTAATAGAATTGAACAAAAATTTTGCTTGAATAGCAAACAGTTTTCGTTAAGCCAGTTAACCTTATCACTTGAAAAAAAAAGATATTTGGAAAGAAAAAGTATTTTTTTAAGATAAATAAATAATAATTTGTAATAATTTTAAAAATTTCAACAAATAGTTTTGTTAATTTCAATTAAAATTATGTCTTAAAAATTTTTTTAATAGAATTGAACAAAAACTTTTCGTTAAGCCAGTTAAATTTATCATTTGAAAAATAAGGATATTTGCAAAGAAAAAGTATTTTCTTTTTAAATAAAATTTTAATAATTTCAACAACAAGTTTTGTTAATTTCAATTGAAAATGTGTCTTAGAAAATTTTTTAATAAAATTGAGCAAAAACTTTTCGTTAAGCCAGTTAACTTTATCATGTGAAAAATAAGGATATTTGCAAAGAAAAAGTATGTTTTAAAGATAAATAAATAATAATTTGTAATAATTTTAAAATTTTCAATAAATAGTTTTGATAATTTCAATTAAAATTATGTCTTAAAAAAATTTTTAATAGAATTGAACAAAAACTTTTCGTTAAGCCAGTTAACTTTATCATTTGAAAAATAAGGATATTTGCAAAGAAAAAGTATGTTTTAAAGATAAATAAATAATAATTTATAATAATTTTAAAAATTTCAACAAATAGTTTTGTTAATTTTAATTAAAAATGTGTTTTAAAAAAATTTTTAATACAATTGAAGAAAAACTTTGCTTGAATATCAAGCACTTTTCTTTAAGCCAGTTAACTTTATCATTTCAAAAATAAGGATATTTGCAAAGCGAAAGTATTTTCTTTTTAAATAAAATTTTAATAATTTCAACAACAAGTTTTCTTAATTTCAAATAATTGTTTTATTGAAATTTGTATGCATTTTAAAGGGTTTGTTGTAGGAAATCAAAAGAAATGTTAATAAATTACTGCCAACAGGCTCTTAAAGTATAATCTCTATTTGCTAATAAATTTAATGTTCCAAATCCTGAAATCTTGAGTTGTTTTACTTTCTACTTTGAGATGTTATCGTCCTTTAAGTCCTTGTGCCAAGCAAATCCTTTAAGCAATCTTTGCAGTAGCAAAAAAGTAAATTTTTGATTTAACAACTTTGTGAGACAAACTCGTGACATTAATGCCATCATTACGCGTGTAGTTATTTTTACTGTGATTTAATATTGACAATAAAAGTATCTGCGGCAAGCAAGTGCGGCAGGATATGCGCAAACAAGCAGAAGAAAAAAAAAACTCAGGAGAATTTAAAGAAAAGTAAAATATTATAAATAAAAAATTTGAAAACCTGGATTTTGCAGCAACTCTTCTAACAAAACTGATTAGTTTTCGCTTTATAACGACTCTCGGCTCTGTTAATGTCGCTAAAAGAAAAGTATCGCATTAAAACACAAAAGCTTTTTTTTTTGTTTGTATTTGTTTAATGACTTGAATATTGTTGAGTTGTTTAGCCAAGAGTTGGCATTATTCTTTTTTTCTGTTTTCTCTTCTTTCACAAAGTGTGGCATTGTGGGCCACAAACTGTGCCACAAGTTGTGGCTTTTAGTTAAACGAACTTTTAGCAGGAAACAACAACAATTAAGATTCATTTACAATAACAATAGGGAGTATCGTTATTAGCTTTTGAAAAATTATTCAGAAGAATAAATTTCTTTATAAATCAGATCGTAAACAGAATCGTTTTTAAAGAACGAGATATAAGAAAAAACTAATAAAGAGCTTTTTTCTCGATTCGGCAGGATTCAATATTACAAAAAAAAAAAAAAAATTTAAAAAAATAATAATAAATAAATAAAAATATTAATTATTATGAATCTGGGCCGGTGAAGTGTTTTATTGATTCAAATGATTTTCTTCTTAAGCTTAAGAGCTTTTTCTTATTACACTAGAATGTAATATATGAAAATCATAAAAAAACTAAAAATTTTAAACTTTAATTTTAAGTTTATTCTAACTTATTTATTCAACCAGGAAAGTAGAATACATAAATTGTGAATTCGCTTTGGAAGCGAGAACTTTATTCGAAGTGGGTTTACAGCACAGCTTTACTTAGTTATTCGGTCAGCAAAATTACTTTATATCCCATCAGCTTGATTTCAGAAAGCACAAAGCCGTAAATAAATTCAAAATTCACCATTTTCTAGATTAAGCTTGGAAATTTTTTTTTTCTATAAGTTTAAAAGTCGAGCTTTTTAAGAACCTTTGGTGTGCAATGCCAATTCTGATGAAGATAGACATTTGTAATTTTCATCTAACTTAAACTTTCCCAATTTTTCTAGAAACTAAATTAAAATTTCATTTTTGAAATTTAAGCTTTTTCCAAAAGCTCTTGCAATTAATACAATATTTTTTTTAACAGGAAAATTAAATGCAGCTAGCATTTTTATCAAATTTAAGCTTGACAAAATTGTTTTCAGTTGAACCCCAAGGCCAATGTGGAGAATTTATGCATTTCCAAAAGCTTTTGCAGAATACACAGTTTTTGGAAACAGAAAAGTAAAACGCAGCTCGAATTTTTAACAAAGTTAAGCTTGAAAAAATTGTTATCATTTTAACTTCAGGACTAATTTTTAAAATTAAAGCTTTTTCCAAAAGCTCTTGCAGTTAATATAAAATTTTTGGTAACAAGAAAATTAAATTCAACTAGCATTTTTATAGATTTTAGCTTGAAAAAATTGTTTTCATTTTAATTTCAAGACTAATTTTTAAAATAAAAGCTTTTCCCAAAAGCTCTTGCAGTTAATACAATATTTGGTAACAGGAAAATGAAATGCAGCTTCCATGAATTTTTATTAAATTCAAATTGAAAAAGTTGTTTTCAGTTGAACATCAAAGCCAATGTGAAAAATTTAAGCTTTTCCAAAAGCTTCTGCAGTTAATACAAAATTTTTGTAAGACAAAAATAAAATTTAGCTGACATTTTTATCGATTTAAGCTTGACAAAATGGATTTCATTTTAAATTTAGGAATAATTTTTAAAATTAAAGCTATTTTCAAAAGCTCTTACAGTTAATATAATATTTGGTAACAGGAAAATGAAATGCAGCTCGCATTTTTAAAAAATTTAAGCTTGAAAAAATTGTTATCATTTTAATTTGGGACTAATTATTAAAATTAAAGCTTTTTCCAAAAGCTCTTGCAGTTAATATAAAATTTTTGGTAAAAGGAAAATGAAATGCAGCTCGCATTTTTTAACAAATTTAAGCTTGAAAAAATATTTTCAGTTGAACATCGAGGCCAATGTTGAAAATTAAAGCTTTTTCCCAAAACCTCTTGTAGAATATAAAAGTTTTGGTAACATAAAAATGAAATGCAGCATGAATTTTTATTAAATTCAACATTGAAAAAATGGTTTTCAGTGGAACATCGAGGCCAATGTAGAAAATTTAGGCTTTTCAAAAAGCTTCTGCAGTTAATACAAAATTTTTGTAAGACGAAAATTAAATTTAGCTAACAGAGCTTTTTACAAAAGCTCTTTTTAAAAAAAAGCTTTTTTTGAGGACAGGGAAATGAAACGCAGCTCGAATTTTTATTAAATTTAAGCTTGAAAAAATTGTTTTCAATTGAAGATCGAGGCCAATGTTAAAAATTTAAACTTTTTTCCAAAAAGCTCTTGCAGCCTATACAATTTTTTGTAAACAAAAATACAGCTTTCACTTTTTAAGTCTTTAAGTCATTTTTATAAGATATTTTCTTTTCAGTAGTGGACTATTTAGCTTACAATGATGAGCCAAAAATTTATTAAAAGCTTCCAAAAAAAATTTTTATTTAAAGAAAAACTTTAAAGTGAAAATTTTATTTACTTTAAAGTAAACAAATTTCTACATTTTCACATTTTTTAGCCTCACTGTAACTCTCCTGTGCCTTCTCTTGTCAAGTCTTTAGTTTTATTTCATTTTAATGTCTTGCTTTGTATCCCCTCGTCATTAAAATTAGAGCATTTTTATGCTTGTTTATGTATTTAAAGAATAACACGAAAAAAACAACAACAACAACAAAATAAGTTGTGAAAAATCTAACACAAAGAAAATAAAACAGAGTCTATTAAAGAAATCTCAACACTTAAGGACCAAAAAAAGGGAGCAAACTTTTAGCCGGCTGCTTCTTGCTTTTCTCCTGCACACTGCTTGCGAGCTTTGATGCAAGAAACTGCAAGTTTGCATTCAAAGCACGTTTCAGCAATTTCTCATAAAACAAACGACCATTATATCGCTTACAACATGCAACAAAAACAAGTGGCGAAAAGAAAATACGGAGGCGAGAAAAGCACAAAAAGTACTGCCGTGTAAAATGTATTTTATTTGCTGGCAAAATGTGTCTTCAATTTTACATGTTTACATGCGTACATATGCTTCACCAAGAGAAGCCAAAAGCCACCTCCCGAAGACTTTTTTTCCGATTTTTATTCTTTTTTTTTTTTGGGTCTTGTCTTCAGTCACTGACAGCAACACGTACTTTTGGGGTGGCACATTTTTTTCTGACACTTTGCTTCAACACTTTATTTTCTTGTGTTTTTTATGGCAGGCATTTCTTTGTAACAATTTGTAGGGCATTATATGGTGGGCTTGTGTGCTTTATTATAAGTTTGCCACTAAAAAGAGCTTATTTGATATAAATTTGTCTTTATAATAATGACGGTTACAACAACACCGCAATCACATGCGTCTGTCTTTCAAATAGAGAAATTAAAATAAAACATGATACTTTGAGACATCGGCATGTCTTTATCAGCATCATCATCGCCATCATCGCCATCATCGCCATCATCGTGGCAGTAAAATGATAACTTCCGTAAATGGGATTTATTGCCAAATAACGAAAGCAAAAAAGCAAAAAAAAAAAAGAAATTCGGAAAAAAGTGCTTTTTTATTTTAATTTTTAAGTTTAGGCCATTGACTTTTATTTATTACATTCTAAAAATGCAATTTATATTTTTACAAAATTTAAATGCGAAAAAAAGCTCAAAAGCACATTTTCAAACTAAAGAAGGCTGGTTAAGTTTTAAGGGCCGATGATGCTGATTTTGAATAAAACACAAAATAATTTCAAAAATTATTGTCAATTCTTGACGTGTGTAAAGATAAATTCAGTTTTAGGAAACATCGCATGCGATGTTTTTTTCGCCGCACGTATAAATTGTACGAAATTGGTATAAAATTTCACCGTTTTGTTTGAAATTTCTTTACTGCATCCAAGCCATTCTTCCTCGGCCGATCAAACCTATGTGGGCCAGAAGTCAACACATAAACCTACTAAACTGTATTTATAGAATATCTGAAATTTGGTTTTCACATTTCTTAGAAGCCTTTGAAAATGGGGGTTACTGGCTTACTAACTTAAGCAGCCTTTACTTTGAAAATATGCTTTTGAGCTTTTTTTCACATTGAAATTTTGTAAAAATATAAAAATATATGCATGACTTCTGGAAGGGATATGGTCACTGTGGCCAAACCATTCTTCTTCGGTGGATCAAACCTATGCCCCAGAAGTCATGTGTATATGAGTATTTTGCACTAGTCCCCATTTTCAAAGGCTTCTAAAAAATGGGAAAACCATCTTTCTGATATTCTATAAATGCCGTTTAATAGGCTTATGTGCTGGTTTCCGGCCCACATAGGCTTGATCGACAGCGGAAGAATAGTTTGGATGCAGTGAAGAAATTTCAAAAAAAAAGATGCAAAATTCTATACCAATTTCATGCAATTTATACGTACGGCGAAAAAAACATCGCATGCAACGTTTTTTATAAATGAATCACTATATATAAATTGAGATATAATTTTTTTTATAAATTACCTAGAAGAGAAATTGGCTTTATATGTGAACAAGCAATTTGAACCCCCAATTAATGCTTACCAGGAAACATGATCGGTTATCCTATGCTTTGCGATCCTCTCTAGCAGTATGCCTACAGGACTAGCCTTACTCTTCTATTTAACTACTACACAGTGCTTGTCTTAGATGAAACAAGAAATTGTTTCATAAAAATAACTTTCTTTTTTGTGCTTCCAAAAAAATTGCTGGCCCAATGCCCGAAAACGAACCTCATTTAGATGCATAAAATGGTGAAGTTGTTATAATTTTCTATTATTACATTTTAATTCCATACGACTTTCTTAAGCAAGACTATTAACTTCGAACACGTCTTTTTAAAGGAGTCATCAACTCCAGTCAGTCAGACCATCGCCAACTGCGACTTAAATATGAAATATGCATGCACATGCCCCCATTTACTAACTTGACAGTTTTGCGAGCACAACAGCTTTTAAATGTCACGTTGTTAATATTTTCTCACATATTCTTTCTTTTAATATTCTTTTGACGGTTTTCTTTCAAACACACACTTTTAAGCGAAATTTCGTTCAACGAATGGTGGGAACTTATAAGAAACTGTTTGACTTGATAAAGCTTCTGTATCTGAAAGCTTCAAGTATCATTACAGCTAATTTTTGGGCCATTTATTAGCATTAGAGGGAAGACATTTGCCAATAAAGTGTAAGGCAAAAGGTCTCAACTACCAAATGTATTAAATGCAAAAACCCCCAAAAATATGTAACAAATTGTTCATTTCACACTTACCTTAAGGTATGCTTTAAATTTCCTCTGAGGCGCAAACAGAAAGCCTTTACAAGGAGCTGAGTATTTTGCATGCTTGAAGTAACTGTAAGTAAAAAAGAAAATACTGGACTTTAGTACCTTATTCTCCAGTTGCTTTTTTCTGACTTTAAGCCCCCTCCCCTCCAACCATTATAATGTTTAACTTAATTGCACCGTAAATAATACATTTCTCATGATTTGCTTTCATTTACTAGTCAAGGTTAATTAGCTTCCATTGAATTTGGTTTCGAAATAATAGGCGTGTTCACTGGCAAACAGGCGGAAATATTTTTATGCCATTTTATTTTTACGAAAAGGAATTTCTTCTTATTAATCTCCTTCTCATTTATATTTTCAGGTACGTTGAAGGACTTTAAAAAATTACTGTAAGTAGTGAATACACTTACTGGATGTTTTGGAATAAAATGCCGAGATACATATAAAAATTCTGAAATGACGTAGAACATCTTAATATAGAAATATTTTTCTTTTTAACAATTTACAATTACAATCACAAAAGATTTTTCTAAATAAACTGAAACTTGATTTTTTAAAAACTTTTACGTTTCACTTACTAGCCAGCTTTATTCACACACGATGGCTTTCATTCTAACCTCAAAGCTAAATTCTAAAATTATAAAGGTTATTGGTAAAATTATAAATACTCAAGCTCTCTTCCTCAATCTGATCTTAAAATTAATTTTTTTATTTTGAAATTTTCCTCAAATTCACACACGTTTTCTTTCAATTTAACCTCAAATTTAAGTTCAGCAATTTTCTAGGGAAATTTATATTAAGAAAAGATTTCTTCAATCTAACCTCAAAGTTTATAATTAAAATTCCTCATTTAGGGCAACGATTTCCAATCTATTATATTCTTTTTAACAAATAAATCTGTTGGCAATCTGAAATTTTCCTCATTTTCTAGGGAAATTTATATTAAGAAAAGATTTCTTCAATCTAACCTCAAAGTTTATAATTAAAATTCCTCATTTAGGGCAACGATTTCCAATCTATTATATTCTTTTTAACAAATAAATCGGTTGGCAATCTGGAATTTTCCCCATTTTCTAGGGAAATTTATATTAAGAAAAGATTTCTTCAATCTAACCTCAACGTTTATAATTAAAATTCCTCATTTAGGGCAACGATTTCCAATCCATTATATTCTTTTAAGCAAATAAATCTGTTGGCAATCTGAAATTTTCCCCAATTTCGATTTTTTTCTATAAAACTTTAAAATGAAATTTTATAAGTTGAATGCTATTCAGAAAATTTGAATACGGAAAAATCGTTTGAGATAATGGAAAAATTTCATATTACATAGTCGAAAAAGTCTTATCGTATTTTGTCAATATAGTAGATGCAGTTGCAGTCGTTTACTTCCAGTGCTACCAATCACATTGTGTCATACCATTTAGTGTTGAAAAGGTGAGATTTTAAGCTTCATTTATTCAAAAAAAAAAAAAAAAAAAAAAAAAATTTAAATCGGAGAAGTTGAAAAAAGGAACCAGAAAAGTTTTACACTGATGGAATAAAATCTCTAGCGGAAAAATGGCAAAAGTGTGCGACCATAATAGTATATTTTTGGTTCATTAAAATTCATTATAAATATAAAAAAAAAATAATTAAATTTTGCTTAGGAATACGAAAAGACTTTTTCCACTATCCAATAATTACTTAAATTACGATTTTTTCAATCTAACCTCAAAGTTAATACAAATTTAAAGCTCATGGGATTGTTTTTTCATAAGTGAAATTTTGCTATATAAATTCTATTCGAGAAATTCGAGTGTGACCAACATCTTGCCTGATGTAAAACCCCATTTCAGTGATAAACAATGTTTTCATTCCAACCTCAAAGTTGAGTGGGTTTTGGAATTTAGTGGCAATAAATTGAGGGCCATAAAAGAAATAATTGACAGTTTAAAGTCCACCAAAAAACACATCACATTTATTTTTAAAGTAATAATTTAAACAAAAAGTTTTAGTCTTTATCCGTTAACGCAGGCCAAATTATATTGACTGCTGCAATAATTTAAATTTGTCACGTATCTTTTCAATCTGAAATCAAAAAGTGATTTCTTCATTTTAGAATTTATTTCGAAAAATTTATTACCGAGAAGAAAACTATTAAGAGCAGTTCCCTAAGCAATGCAGTCACACGCCATTTGCATGCTTCGTGACTTTAAACAAAGCAAAAGCTTTCTTTCAACTCTTTAAAGTTTCGCTGTGAGAAAGACTGACTGACTAGTCATCATGTTTACGCAGTGACAGTTCGTGTCATGGCCAGTAAATCATTATTATATGTGAGCCTCTTACGTTTCGATTGAATTTTTATCTTCTCCTCTTTAAGCTCCTTCATTGATAAAATACGATTACGTTGTTCAGTTCAGAGCTAAAGTGCATTACGTAGCAGGCGAAATGCAATGCCAAGCAAATGCACTGGAATGCATTTCCAATTGACAAACACTGTTGCATCGTTAAGTTCTATTTAACAAGCTGATAAGATTTATTGAATTTTGTTCAAGCAGTTTTCCTTTTATTATTAGAAAAAAAATTCTTTTATTTTTTTTTTTTTTTGTTCTGCTTTGCAAACACTAAACTGGGCCACGGAAATGATTAGATGTGGTTCCGGCTGATAACAAAATATTTTTACAGTTTTATGTTTACGAATGGCTGTCCTCATAAATACTCGTATTTCACTTAAAGCAAATGAGAATTTCTTTTCTTTCTTCTTGAAATTCTAAAGCACAAACGATATACAAGCTTTATTAGGTTCTAAAGCTCTCCAACAAGTTACATACCAATCAAGTGTAAAGTGACTCGAAACTGAGTCACGCGATTTTCACCAATGTGCAAAGTGTGAAACACTCTTTCACTTGCTTTCAGTATTATTCGAGGGACGGCCACCAAATGCTGCTCATAAAATAATTAAATATTTTTAATAATATAAACAATTCAAAAAGTTTATAAATAAACTAAATTTGTTTAAAAAGACAATATTTAATTAAAGCAATATTTTTAAAATATGCAAGAAACTGAATGGAAATTTTTTATATGACACAAAATGTGACAGGACTTGTTCAAGGACATCTCGTTTTCTTATTTTTCATAAGAAATGTTAAAGTTTATGAAATATTATTAAATTTAATTTTTTAATAAAATTTATTCCTTATTTATTTATTTATTTTTTTTATTAATTCTGTATTTATAATACGAGAATTGTTTTTTTTATAAATTTTTTTTAAATTATTTTTATAATTTTTTTATTATTGGCCGCCTTTATAGGTAAATGAAACCGGAAGTCGCGAGTTCGCTTCCTGCCCCAACTTTGGGTGTTTTCCTGCTTACAAGCCAAAAAGCTTTTCATGTTAAATTAGTTTAGGACAAAAAAAAAAAAAATAAACCTTTAATTTCATTAGGGAAAAAATAAAAAAAAGGGGGGAAATTCTTAGAATTCACACTTTTATTAGAAAGTTGTATTAACATTCTAAATTTATTTCAATTAAATTAAATTTAATTTATCTTACAATTAAAACGAAATATTAAAACTTTCCCCATGAAGTATTTCAACAGCTCTTCTTTCATTGTATTAATGAAAATCTTTAATTGATAAAAAAAAAATTGTCATTTTAATTAACTTAAGAAAGATTTCTATTACATTTACATTCCTAATTGAAAATAATATTTCCTTATTTCCATAAAATATATTTACAATTCCCACAGACAAGTCAAAAGCTTTACAGTCTCATTAAACTAGATGTTCATAAATGCAATGAAAATATTTCATTTATTAAATGTACTCGGCACAAAATTTCTTTTCTGCTTTCACAGTTATTTTATGTAATTACTTTAGCTGGCAAGCAATGCTATAAATTGATCACGAGCGGCTTCAGAACATAATATTAAAATGGCAACACTATAAAAAGCCAAAATTAAACTTTGATGGCAAGCTATGAAACATCTAATGTAAAATAAAGCTTTTTAGAAAAATGCCAAAACCACGCCCATCATCTATTCAATGCTAAATTTTTTGTCTATAATACGAAAGAAATAATTCATTTAATGAAACAAGTACATTTTATCTATGAAGCTTTTTGTCTGAAATTATAAAAATCTTTTAAACATTCAATTTATTTTTATATAAGCTTTTGATTAAATTGCACCCCTTTTAGACAGGCAAAGCTTTTTTTTAATTGTCTTTTAAATACTGTTTGGTGTTGAAACTGAAAAATTTTGTTTTACAAAACTTTCGTTTACTTTGCGAGTATACATAGCTTGGCCAAGAGCGCCCCTCCTCATTCCTTTTTCTCTCCGATAAACTCAAGCCTTCTTAAAATAAACTTTATCGGTTAAAAAGTATGCCTAATGTCAGAAGTTGTTACCCAAACATTTTGTCAAAAAATCTAAATTTGAGGAATTTTTTATTAAAAATTGATAATCTTGACTATCACGATGTTACTTAATGGCATCCTTTAATAGGCTGCAATAGCTTTTAATGCGAGAAATATTTTTAGAATGGTTTTGATTTAACTACGATATATTCTCAATTTAATATTTTTTTTTTTAAATTATCTATTAGAGCTAAATTACCCATCGAAAGACGTAAGTTCAAATCCCAATCCATCCAAAAAAAAAAAAATTCTTGCTTTTTTCGATAATTCTACTGTTCTTCTTCCAAGCTCTGCTTTCAAAATCTGAACTCATTTTATTATATTTTACGATCAGGCAGATTTTTTTAGCCTAGTATTGACAATCCTATGCAATCGCACGATTTGGCAAAGATGCAAAGATATCTGCTGCAAGACTGTAATAATGTGTAGTAAAAAAGCAACCGTGGCACAGATGTTTTTGACAAGTCGTACGATTTGCAAGACGTCATGAACATTTTCATAGAATAATAATTTCCATGCGGTCAGAAGAGCATTTATTTCTTTAATAGTGGGGTATCTTCTACAACGCAAAAGTAAACTATTTTACACGCCAGCTTGTCGTGTGTATGAATCATACAGTCGATCTTCTCTATAATGAATTTTTGTATAATGAAGCTCTCCCTATAATGTATTTAGATTTCTTTATAATGAATTTCCATATAGTGAATTTTTCTATACAATGAACAAGTTTTCTAGATGTTCTTTTTGACTATCATGATATTTTGCCTCCATATAACGACTTTTTTCAAACTCTTTTCTGTTTCGCATAATAATAAAACTGTTTAACGAGAACGAAGTAAAATACAAATAGGGGATTCCCAGAAGTTTAAAACATGTATCAAAAAATTGAAAAAGTCATATCAATAGCAATATAGATAGCAATTGCGCGTGATCAGTTAACAAAGTGAAATGGCGCAGCGAAGCGGCATTTCTCTCGAAAAAAAATATTATTGATTTTAAATATTATTTAATTAGTTATTTAATTATTGAATTATTTAATTATTGATTTAAATTATTAATTATTTCCACGAAGGGGAAAAGT
Organism: Ormia ochracea; assembly: GCA_963402855.1. Taxonomy (NCBI): domain Eukaryota; kingdom Metazoa; phylum Arthropoda; class Insecta; order Diptera; family Tachinidae; genus Ormia; species Ormia ochracea. The sequence goes on along the minus strand of OY727107.1, from coordinate 10,510,894 downwards.
GGAACCGTATAGTTCAATCTAAAATACCTGATTTCTTTAAATGAAAGTGTACATAAATAAATTTCTGTATAATGAAATGATTTTCAGGTCCCATGGAAAATCATTATAGAGAAGTTCGACTGTATTTAGATTCAAAAACAAAGTGTGCTTTTAGGCTGACTTCGGCTTTTTATGAAATTTCCAACATTTCAGCAGCTTGACAATGTTACTGTGTTAGTGTGTGTTTTACATATACTAGTACATATTTGCACATGTGCCTTCCAACATGTGGCTAACCCACCTGTGGCTTTATTTAAGTGAATGCAAACCAAAATAAAATTGCCCCTTTCACCACTCTCTCAGGCTGAAAGGAAAATGAGGGAAAATATTTTTTTGCAATTATTTTTTTTTGCCTTCCTAAACTAATTGAGGTTTGAAAAATCGAAAACTTTTTTCTTTGCGATTTAATTTTTATTGTCTGCATTAGTTTGCGAATAAAAACTTTTTGTTCAATAACTTTTTAAACTTACTGATTTTTCCCCCTGAACTTGCTCATCCCCCTTTTTGCTGCTGCTCATTTGTTTCGGCAGCCACACTATTTTGTGTGCCATCGAAGAAAGCAGTTAAAGGATTGTATTTGCTCAGTCAGTTTCATTAGGTTTCTGTGGAATTCTCGTCTAGCCTGAGGAAAGTTTTTTTTTTAACAAATTTCATATTTTTTTAATATTATTTACGGCATGCCAGCTAATGTGTAGTGGAAAGATGCCTTTTAAATGGAAAACACTAAAGCGAAAGTATGCCTTCAGTCTAGATAGTTTGTCATTAAAAAAAAAAGAAGGAAACGATTTTCTTTGTGGAATATTAAACTCGATTTAATGTTAAATTCCCAAAACTGGAACAGGAAGGTTTTCATTTAGAAAAGAAACTTTCTTTTAAACAAAACTAGTAGTTCATTGTATTCATGAATGATGCGTTATTGCATTTATGAACTTTAATTTCTATGATTACAAACTCATACTCTAAACCAAAATTTCGTGGAAAATATTTTTATTTTTAATTACCAACTACTTGTGGAAAAATTTAACAAAATTTAAGATTTGTTTCATTAAAATTTCTTATAAAAAATTCCTATAAAAGCTTAAAATAAACTTTTATTTCAACTTAATTTTATTTTATTGAAAAGTAATTCAATTTGGAAATTTTTTCAGTTTTATTATTATTTTATTAATCAAAATTAATTTATCTAATCAAAGTTTTTTTTTTTAATTTTTTTTTTTTTTTAATTTCATTTAAAAATAAATCTTAAATACTTTTGTTTGATGACTTCAATTTAAAAAAAATTTCTCTAGCAAAAGTTTAATTTACAAGGAAAATATTAATATTATAATGTATAATTTGCTGAACTTTTTCCAATAAAACTTATAAATAGTTTTTCATTCTTTTATTTTAATTTAATTTAAACTATTTTAGATAAGATTACAATAAAAATCTAAAAAGCTTAGATTTCACAGAATTTAATTTATATAGTTTATATTGAAAATAGTTTTTAACATTTTTTTCAATCATCAGATATTTAAATTTGTCATATTTTTTTTTATTTATTTGAAATAAAAATCAAAATATTTTCACAACATTTTCTAATCAAGATTTTATTTTAAAACAGAAAAGTGTTGCAACTATATGACGCCCAAGAAACACCTGTTTTGCCGTCAGTAATTTCAGTGCCAAAAACAAGCGTCCGCAACCCACAACAGCTTGTCAATCATTCTTCTATACTGCTCAATTATTTGTATAGTGTAAAGCTTTCTTATCACTCACTGATCCACTCGTTGAAAGAAATCACAACCAACCGTAAAAAGACCAGCGAACATTTTCCAACTAAACTTAATTTTTTTTTGCTTTTTTTTAAGTACACATCTACGCACACACACACATACACACATATAGACACATACATATATTTCGTCAAATTGACAAGTTTTACTGCATTGTTTAAACTATTTCTAAAAAGCTATAAATTGAGTTGAGGAGAATAAAAAACATGGTCTGGTGAGAAGTCAACATTCGTCATACTGATGTAAGTGACTCAAAATGTAGAAAAGAAAGCACTTACGAGTAGATAACAATCATAAATTTATAGTTTAAAAACCTTGTGAGCTCATAAAAGCTTTTGTTTCATTAGAAGTAACATTACGTTGAGCAAAAACCTTTTCGACGACTGGTAACACCAAGTAGTTTAACCTCCAGTTGCAATTCATATTTCTTTTAACAAACAGTTGAATAATTTATTTTATTTAAATAAATACCATAAATACCATAAAAGACGAAAAAAGTCAATCTGGCCACCTTAAAACTAAATTCACCACACTAAGCAGAGACACCAACAGCATTCAGATGCAAAAATGTAGTGTTAACAGTCAAGCTCGTTTAATGTTAAAAAGCCAACAGAGCTGTAGATTAATAAAATGATGACGGTGGCGGCGAAGCAGTTTGAAGCACATGAGGGGGGAGGTAATAGAATTTAAAATATTAATGAAAATGTTTTTCTCTTTTTAGGAAACTCAAAACGATTTGATATTCGAGGACACTTTCGACATTGACCAATTAGAAGATGCCGCCTCATCGGTGAAATTGCGTAGTCCGCGTGACCTCGACGAGCAAGCTTTTATTGAAGATCAACTGCAACCTGTTGAGGAAAGTGATAGCGAGAGCTCGAATGGTGGCAGTTGGCTAATGCAAAGTGTTAAACGTGTGCGCCGTGAATTGGGCCGTCTGTTTGGCAGTGAAGAAAAAAAATCATTGGCAGCTCCAAAATATGCCAAAAATGCCGATAAAGCTGAGCGTCAGCGTAAGCGACAACTAAAATTGGCTACTAAGCAAAAGCGTAAAGCTTTGACCACAGAAACAAATAAGACCAAAAAGAATCGTTTAAACAAACGTCAGTCCTACGATGATGTTGAGGGTTCGGGCGATGACAACGAAACTTATGGCGAGCGTGATATGTGTAAGTGCCACATTTGCAAAGCTCAAAATCTAAAAAGTTTTTAAATTGTTTTGTTTTCTTTTAAAAGGGCAAACATTGTTTACTATTAGCGAGCCTTGGCAAGATGAATATCAATTTGGCAAAAGCCACCAAATCTTTATTGATTTGCAGCTACAAATTCAAAACGCTTTTCATGATTTCGTCAATGAAAATTATGGAGATGATGAAGATAATTTCGTGCAGCCCACGCTTATACGTGTAGAGTAAGTAAAAGCTTAAAATTATTAGCTTAATTATGAAAATTTTAACTGTGTTTATATTAAGACAGTCTAACAAAAGAGAAAATACTACTAACATTTTTTTATGACTAAATAAATCATAGACTGGAAAGCTTTCCAAAAAGCTTTTTAATATATACATATATATGTACATATTTTTTTGAATATAATTTACCATGGACATCAAAATTTCTATAACTATAACTAAAACATTTTTATAATTTACTTATTACAAATGAAAAGCTTTAGAAAGCTTTAAAAATATCTCTCAATATATAGAACATTATTTAGGGAAATTTTAATTACAAAAATGATATACTTTTTTTAGAAGTAAAAAGTCAACGAGCTCTGTTTTTAATGTAAGAATTGTCTAAGCAAAATATTTTTTTAAACTTACATTTTTGATATAATTTTAAAAAAGCTTTTTCCCCAAATCAGACATAAAAAAAAAAATATTTAAATAAAATGGGATAACAAATCAAACTATATTTAAAAAATTGTTTATAATTTCTAAAATTTTAACAAAAGAAATAAATAAAGCTTTTATAAAAATCATTAGGAAAATAACTGTTACTTTTATAAAATCTAAGTTGCACTTCATTTTGCTATATAAATAAAGCACCGTCACATTCTGAGAAACTTTCAGGGTTTTTAATATTTAAAGTAAGAGTAACGAAAAGCTTTCAAAAGCTTTTGCATTGTCATTATCAATGCAAAATAGAAAAATATTCCCAATTTTTTATATATAATTTTATAAAATGTTACAAATGCAGACCAATGCTATTAAAAAGCTTCCAAATTTGTTTAAACGGATATGCATTAGTTGCATTTGAAGAGCTTTATTTCAAATATGAAAAGAATTTAAAAATTGGAAACAAATTAAATGCTTTTGATATGCTTTTCTATTGAAAATCATTAAAAGAACTTTTCAGTGTATACATATATAGTTTAATTTAAAACAAAAACTAAAAAAGCTTTAAGAGCTTTATTTTAATTTCTTATTGCAAAATGCTATACACACACAATTTAAAAAAAAAACATTTTGGTTTGTTAAAAAGCTTTCCTACAATACTTAAAGTCGGGCTTAGTTATATAAAATTTTTCAAAAGTACTTATTATTTTATTTGCCTTCTAAAAGCTAAAAAGCTTTTTCTTATTTCAATATACATTACATTTCAGTTTAAGTTACGTTTTTTATTTCAATTTCAATAATTTTCCTCTCTTTAGATCCACTAATGACATTTATAAAATTCACTGCATAGTGCAAGTGGATTTGCCCGAAAGATGGACCGACTTTGGCCAGCGATTGCATCAGTATTTGTTAGAATATAAACGTTTTGGCCAAGATTTAAGTGCCGATGCAGACAGCAGCTTCTACTTCAGACGTGTACGAGGTAAGTTCATCAGTAGACTCTTCCACCTCAAAACTGATTAGAATTTGGACTTTTAATGTCTTTTCTAAAAATGGAAACTTAATGACTCCTTTAATAACAACAATTCTAATATTCCTGATTTTGTTTTCCTAAAACGAGGGGTAGAATTTGAACATCTTTTCAAAATAATTGAACAAATTTCTCTGGTTAAATTTCTAGCCTTATCAAACATTCAGCCTTGTAAATACACATACCAAGACACATACACACACACACACTCACACACACGTTTACTCATACTAAAATTTACAACATTATTGTAAATTATTCTTTTTGAAAAAACAAAACACAAAAAACATATTTTCAATCAAAAATCAAACTCACTCCATTCATTAGAAATACAAGATCACGAAAGTGTCGATGTAACAACCGATTACTCTCACAACGGTGATGAAAATCATGGGGATGGTGGAAGAGACATGAACCATGCTTATCATGGCGCTGGTGAAGGTCATAATAACGGTGCAGTCGAAGAGAACGAGCACTACAATCCCAATGGCCATCTCAACTTTGGTGAGTGCGACGAACAGGGCTATTTCCACTGCCGCAATAACCAGGTGATCGATTGTGCTTTCCGCTGTGACAACAAGGCCGACTGTGACGATGACAGTGATGAAGATCGTGAAATATGCGACAGATATTTTGAAGAAGATAAGGATGGCGATGAAGAGGAAAATAACTTAGAAAGCAATGAAGTGGAGGAAAATGGAGAACATGGTGGTGATCCATATAATGAGGCTACTGAAAGTCCCAACTATGGTAACAACAATGGCTACGATCCCTACGATTACGATAGGGAACAAGAAATGGAAAGAGAAAGGCAAGCAGAATTGCAACGCGAACGACAACATCAAATTGAGTTGGAACATGAAAGACAAAGGCAAGCCGAAGCGGAAAGAGAACAAGCGGAAAGAGAGCGGGCCAAACAATATGAAGAAGAAAGAGCAAGGGAGGAACAAGAGCGTGCCAGACAATATGAGGAAGAACGTGCCCGTGAAGAGGCAGAAAGAGCCAATCAATATGAAGCGGAGCAACAGGAAAGAGCTAGACAATACGAGTTGGAACAACAGGAAAGGGCTCGCGAACAGAAAGAAAGAGAGGAACAGCAACATCGTGGCCATGAACGCGAACATGAATATCAACCCGAAGGTTACCCCACTCATCGTGATGAAGATGAAAAAAGCGAAGAGACTGAAGTACACGACTGTCATGTCAAGCCTTATGGCTATTTCGCCTGTCACAGCGGCGAACTTGTGCCCTGCTACACTGTCTGTGATAATCAAATTGACTGTCAGGATGGCAGTGATGAAGATGAATGTCATCCAGGTACAACAACACATTAACACAAGCAAAAAAATTCTGCAACTGCAAACCATAACACGCCAAAAACGCTTATCTGCATTCTAACACACACTTTCAAAATGCTCACATACTAAACAAAAGCTTTCAATGCTTATTAATTTCCTAATATAGTTGGGCTTAATTTTATTAAAGCTTACCAGGAGCTCTGTAACCGCTCTTGGCTAAAATTAAACTATTTTCATCACTAATTTTAACAACTCACAAGCCGTACTAACAAAAAATTAAAAATTGTTTAAAGCATTTCATTGAAAATTAGCGTTAAATTTGCAAAGTTGCAAGTTTAAGGTATTTCCAAAAGCTTTCAGATATTTTATTAATGAAAATGTTTGCAGAAAATTAATTAAAGCCTAATTAATTAAATAAAGCTTAATATAGAATATAAATAAGAAATATTAATTGCAGAGAAATTCCTTTTTTAGAAAATAAAATGCTAAAAAGCTTTAAAAAATTTCGGCTGCTTTCTAAAACTACTTAAATTTATATAAATGAAAGCTTTTTAAGCTTTGAAGAATTGTAGATTTCAGCCTGAATATCGTTTCCTATAAACAATGTTTTTGTAAAAGTTTTTGAAAGCATATTGCATGAACAATTTATTGTAATAACTTTCAAAAGCTTTTTGAGCTTTTTTAAATTCTACAAATTTATTTATTTGTTATATATATTTGTTGGCATTTATTTTGTAAACTTTTTAATTATTCAAACTTACGCAAGGCTTTTTAAGCTTTGAAGAATTACGAAGCTCATAAATGTCTTCTAAATTTAAAATACATATATTATATTTGAATTTAAATTTTGTGAAATTTACTTAGCTTTCGAAAAGCTCTCAAAGTTTTAGAAAACTTTAGTTTTTCTAAAATTCTGTTATATATAAAAAGAACGCAAATTTAAAAAAAAAAATTTTAAGCATTAAGCACATGTAAAAAAAGCTTTCTAAAATACAGAAAATATTCACATTGACATAAACGGGTTGGAATCACACTTTTTAAATTATATAAAAAAAAAAAATGATTGCACTTAAAAACTTTGAAAGCTTCTCTAGCCCTAAAAGTCATATTGCTGTCCATCTTATATCTTCGAAAAATAAAGGCTTTTTTTTAATACTATACTTTATATAAAATAATCTGTAAAGGGTTGTATACTAACAGTAAAAATTCAAGATTAAGAATTAGCTTCTTTCGGTTCTGCATTCCGGCGGACATCTCTTTAAAGAGCTTTTCACCACTAACATATTTCTTTTGGGATCACTATTATAGCTTTTCAAAATCACAATAATTTTTTTAAATATTTATCCATTAGATTTAAGAACCAGCAAAAAATACTTTTCCACATTTTTAAAAATGTCTGTGTTTTTCCATGTCTGTTTTCATGTCCTTTTTATTATATACTGTGCTTTGTCATTCTCGTTATTCTAAATGTGTTCGCCTTGTGTTTCTCCCCATTTTTTGGACTTAAAAACCAGCTAAATTCTTCATTGTCCTTTCCCGCTCTATTTCAAAATCAAAATCTTTGTGTGCGTGTTTCTTTCATAATGAAATTTGTTTTTCTGCGTTGTTGAAAGCTCTATTCACGGCTTTGGCTTAAGCTTTTTTAGAAACCTAAGAAATGCTGCTTTCTGGCAAAAAAAAAACATGTTGTTGTTGTTATTTATTCTGAAGTTAAATAAACTACAAATTCCTTTAGACACTATCACCGATGAGGCGCCGGTTCAATCACATCATGACAACGAATCTCATCGCGGCCCAGACTTTGAGGGATCAGGCGATGATTATTCGCCAGTCACTGAGACCAGCCCAGTGTATACAAGCCAATATGATCCTGGCTGCCGCGGCGATACCACTTTTACTTGTCCCGAAAGCGGTACAATAATTTGCGAGGAGCAACTATGCGATGGTGAAGAACACTGTCCCGATGGCGAGGACGAAATGAGTTGTCCGGTCGATGGTAACAATGGCGAAAATGGAGGATATGAACCTGGTATTGTGTTTACCTTATCACTCTCTGTTTTGTGTTTTTTTACATTTTGTGTGCGTTTTGGAACATGGCCCCTCCTCACGTCAACAAGCTTTCAATCATTTTGTCCGTCCCCTCATTTTAATATCTGTAAATTTTCTCCAGTTCACACTTCTTTAATCAAAATGTTTTTATCATTTAGAAAGAATATATAAAAATATTGAAACTCCATTTATTGTATATTTTTAGGCGCAATACAATACAATATTCGTTTCTTAATCGAATAATATACAGTGGCGGGATTTATATTTGAATCATTAGATATTTTTAGCCTTTTTTACTTTTATTGCCATGACAAAATTATTATACAAAAAAAAGAGTAATCGGTTTTTTTATTCGAAAAATTTAAAAAAAAAATTACAAAACTGTAAAAAAAAATCCAATTTTATTCGATTAATTAGTCTAATTTATATATAAATATTTTTTATTTTGAATAAGCAAACCCGTAAAAGATTAAAAAAATCGATTAAACAGTCTCCATCAAGGATGTTTAAAATAGTAGTAGCCTACGTAAAAAAAATATTAAACTGTTAAAAAAAGTTTAGAAAATTCTCCTTCCGAAAAAGCTTTAAGGAGCTTTATATATTTATAAACAATTTTCTAATCTTCGAGTTATCACTTGTAATTATTGTAATTATTTTCATGGTAATGTCAAACTGACATGAGGCGATTACTTTATTTAAAGGTACTTATGTGAAGTAACCACATTCTCTGGCATATATTTCATTGGCTTTAGCACATTATTTTTATTGCAATGTGAAGAACATCACCGACTACTTGCTTAAATTTTGATCACATTTCCTAAAAGTAACCAGAAGTTTGGTTGATTATCAATTACTTTTAGTAAACTTGTACATTTTTAATTTATGATATACGATATTTTTATATAAATAATTTAATTTAATTTAATTTAGTTTAATCTTGTATTTAATAACCGATTAACTTTTTAAAGCCTCAATACTTTTGGCTATTGGTGTTTTATAACACCTTGAAAATACATTTTAGACATCAATTATATTAAGATTTTGCTACCGGTTACTTACATGAACTTGTGGAAATATTCATACGCCACAACTTTTTATTACAGGTAACCATTTAAGTTCGTTACCGCTATTTATTTAAGTAAATCAATATCATATCGCACTATATCAATATCATCAATTATAACTTGTTAAAACAATGGTTACTCGTTGAATAATCAACGACTATTTAATTTGTAATGATTACTTTTCATATATAGAAAAATTTTTCCTTAAAGTTTTTTATAAAGAAAAAATCGTCAAATACAAAATAAAATGTGGTTACTTTTTTAGTAGAGTTTTTTTACGAGTTTACCAAGAAGCAGAAAGTTAAATAAATCTATTGGGTTTAAAAATTTTATAATATTAAATAACCTCTTCTCAAGTAATGGTTACTCTTTACAAAATGCTGAAATAAACAATTTTAAATAATTTTTATAATTATAAATTATGTACAAGATCTAGAAGGATTCGTGTAATATTTGAAGTGCAACGCTTATATGGTTACTTTAATAGCAACTCTTTTGTTTGTAGCATTTTAAAGATACATGGAGATTTATATAAATTAACTCTATTAAGTGATTACTTTTCAAGTAACCAGTTGACTTTTATAATTTTTTCAAATTATGCTTGAAATTAAACGAGATTTAAGACAGAATAATTGGTTATTTTATGTTTACCATTATTTTTGGTGTACCTTTATTTATTACTGCACGTTAAGCTCCCATTTTCGTACGATTACTCTACATAATTTTGAATAGTGGTTATTTTCAGAAAAGTAGAAATGTCTTTATGTCTTTACACATAAATATTATAATTTTGAACAAAAAAAAAATTAGTTTTAGTATAGAATTAATCGTTTTTGAAGTAATTACTTTTAACGAGTAACCGCTCTGCTCTTATATAGCATTCATTGGTAACATTATTTTTGTGAATTTTTGGTAAGACTTAAATATTATAACTACGAATAATTGAAAAAATGTAGTTTTTGAATAGAATTAATCGGTTTGAAGTAATTACTTTTAACGAGTAACCGCTTTGCTCTTACATAGCATTCACTGGTAACATTATTTTTGTGAATTTTTAGTAAGACTTAAATATTTTAACCACGAGTAATTGGACAAATGTAGTTTTGGAATAGAATTAATTATTTTTGAAGTAATTACTTTTAATGAGTAACCGCTTTTCTCTTACATAGCATTCATTGGTAACATTATTTTTTTGAATTTTTGGTAAGACTTAAATATTATAACTACGAAAAATTGAAAAAAATGTAGTTTTTGAATAGAATTAATCGGTTTGAAGTAATTACTTTTAACGAGTAACCGCTGTGCTGGTACTCAGCATTTCTAACATTATTTTTATGAATTTTTAGTAAAACAGAGACATTATAACTGCGAGTAATTGAAAAAAATTTAGTTTTAGTATAAAATTAATCATTCTTAAAGCAATTACTTTTAACGAGTAACCGCTTTACTGTTACTTAGCATTTCTAACATTATTTTTGTGAATTTTTAGTAAAACATAGACATCATAACTATGGATAATAATGAATATTAGTTTTACTACAGAATTAATAGTTTTTCAAGCGGTTACTTGTAATAAGTAACCATTTTTCTGTGATTCAGCATTTGTAGTATTTGTAGTATGAATACATCTGTTACTAAAACCAAACCAACCATGCAAATACTTCATAAGCATCTAACACTTGTTTGTCAAATACTCAAAATTTTTGAACAGAAAAAAAAAATATATGAAATTTGGGAATTAATATTTCAACTTTTGTTCTTCTAAATTTCGTCAACGATACGTACAGATACGCAGTGTGAAGAGTATGAATTCAGATGTGATAACCGTTGTCTGCCTAAAGAGTATCTATGCAATGGCATTAGTGAATGTTACGACAACACCGACGAGCAAAATTGCCCCGAAAAAGGTGAGCTTTTTTACAAAAATTTTTTATTTCCTTTAAAGCTGTAAGTAATTTAAAGAGTTAAATTAACTTTTTTACATATTCGGTTCAAATGGCAAAAAGAAAAAACTTTAATTTAACTCTGTTTACTGACAGCGTCTTCTATTTTTAAGTTTATTTTAAGTTTTTAATGTTTTTCTATAATTTGCATAAAAGATTTGAGTTTCTTTTTTATTATTTGAATATATATTTTTAGAACAGCCACTTCAAGCGGCTGTTTTATTTATTAAACAGAATTAATTTAAATATTTTCTTATAAACACAAAGCAGATCATTTTAGTTTTAAGTGTTTGGAGGAAAAATGATTGGTATTTAAAAACAAAAATCTATAGTTTTCAATTGAGTTTGAAAGCCTTGTGACCCTGAAAAATAATATTTGCCTTTACAAAAGTTTAATAATCAACATTCTAAAACACATATGCATTAAATCAAAACTCTCCTGAATAAACTTGAAAACAAAAAAACAAAAAAATAATGCAGATTTTGTCTACAAGAAATTTAACCATAAAGCCATTTCAATGAATTTGTTGGCTTCGCAAAGCTCTCTTTAAGGTTATATTGCTTTCATTTTCAACTTTTCCATAAATGATACCAAAACAATTGCACACAGTAAGTAAATTATTTTGCAAATATTGTTGAGGGTGTGCCAACAACCATACAAGAGTTGAGTATTAAATAAATTTTAACACATAATTAAGTTTTAGGAAAAAGTTTTGACACATTTTTGCTTCCAAAAACTCACTCCCCTTGCAAGCAAAAAAAAAAAAAAAAAAAAAAACGTGGGAGTTTTCATGTGATGGCGCAAAGGGGAAGGAAGAAATGTTTTAATTAAAATTATTTTAAGCAAAAACTAAAAATGCAAAGGATTTTATTACCAAAAACTAATGCTGTAAATATGGTTTTAATATAAAATTTGCTACTAGATAAATTATTTGAAAAAAAAATTCAACAAAAATTATTATTAAAAAAAAAAAATAAAATCACTAAAATCATTGAAATTATTCAGGCTCAATAGATATCAAGTGCGATAAAAAAGTCCTTTTATTTTTTCAAATATTTGCCAATTAATTGGGTAATTTATTTAAATAATTATTATTTTAGTTTTGATTTTTATTACAAACATCTACAACAACTGGCTTGTGTTATGATCACCCAAAATGTTCTCTTAATGCTGCCTGATTTAAATCAGATTTGCAAACTTCTTTGGCATTTTTTTTTTTTTTTTTTTTTACAGAAATTTATTTCTTTATTCTGTATCTTTAACCAGAAAATTTTTAATCAAAAATGTAAATTTCCTACTATAAATCTTTATTTTCGCCACTGCTCTACTTTGTTATATTTTTATAAAAACAAAATAAAACAAAAAAAATATATGTTTCGTCATAAAAAATAAAATACAAATAACGGAAGATCTAATTAATACACCGCACATACTGTACAATAAAAGTCATTTGCATACTGCATGGTTTACATGTGTTCACGACCAAACACACAAACACACAAACACACATACCCGCCTGCACTTACACAACAAATAAAATGGGATAAAAATCTTACTCACTCTCAATGAGAATCGTGGTAATCATAAAAATTACCATCTACAGCAATTCATTTATTCATTCGCTCATTCAAGTAATTGTTGTTTTTGTTGTTGTGATAAACTGCTCGCACTGTAGTTGTTAAACACGAGTTTACCAACAACAACATCCGTTAGTAATTTGTAAACAAACCCGTAAACTGCTCCCCACAGGGAACAGAGAATGAGAGAGACTCACAAACATAATAATAACAACAGCAATGTGTTAAATGAGCGATAGTGGATAGTGGGTGGTGGGTTAGTTGAGAGTCTGTAGGAATAATCAACTGCATGTGTGTTTGTTATTAGAAAATAGTAACAAGAAGTGTGCTGATGTACTCCAGAGCTGGGTAAGCTTTATTGCAAAATAGAAACTAGTAAATATTTTGCTAAACTTTTTTAAAGGTTTTCCAATTTTTAGCAATTATTTGCTGAATAAATTTTTTCAAAAATATGTTTTTCTTCTAATTGTTCTGGTTTTTGAGAGCGAATTATAAAAGTGATGCCTCAATGATGCGGCAGTGTGTTTCTTTAAGGTGCCATTTGTTGGCCGTTTGTATTATTAAATATTTGTTTTTACGTTGCCAGTTTATAATTGAAAGTCGTGTGTAAAATGAAAGTGCAATTGGCAAGTAGAATTACTAGCAGAAGTTATTGAGTTTTAAATTGTTAAATAAGTTTAAAAAATAAATGTATGTATTATCAAGATAAATGAATTTTCATTTTTAATAATGTTTTGCTAAAATACGCAAAATTCTACTAGAATCTCGTTACAAATAAATATATATATTTTTTTGCTGATTTTCTTATACATTTTATTTATCTTTAAATTTTTTACATTTTGTTCCAACACACTTTGACCACTTTTTCCTCTAACCACTTAACAGAGCAGCAACACAAGGATATAAAATAATTTTGCATCTTTTTGCTGGCACAGGAATAAAACCCTCTAAACTTTGCTGTTGATTAAATTTTTGTGCAGGGATTTTTTCTTAACTTACAACACTGACACTCTTGATGCTGTTGTTACAGTTTTGTCATTTCAGCTACAAAACAACAATAACAAAAAAAAAATGAAAAAAAAATTAAAAAAAAAAATATAAAAAAAGTATAACATCTAGCAGTAGCACTTACTTTACTAAACATGACTCCCAGTGTAGAGTAAATGCCATCAAGTAAGTGTATAAAAGGGAGCAACGAAGACAAGCAGCATATTCATAAGGTTAAGAGCACTTTTCAGCATTAGATTGCTGGCATACACACACAGCCATACACAGGCACACACACTCATCTCATAGAAATCAGAAAAAATTTTATAAAAATTGTGTGTTTAGTACTGTAAAAAAAATTACACAAAATTTAACTAAATTGTTTTGATAAACTCATAAAACATAAACACTTAATAGGTCTTTTGTGTTCTGGCTTAAGATAGAAACGAATAAAAATCGTAATATTTAAACACCGGGGGGAGAATGCAAATGCAACCTTTTCACTCCTGCCAACAATCACAAGGAAATGCTTTTCATTTCGGTAACATTAAATCAAAACACTTTTTAAATTTTCAGCTGAAAAAATTCATTGAAGCATATCAATTATCGATTTCAAATGTCTATAAATCTGGACAGATTTTTTGTAATAAAAATAAAATTGTTTAAGAAAACCAATAAATGTTTTTTTCTTAAAAAAAAAAAATAACACGAAATTTTATTGCATTAATTATGAATGATTATTCGAATACAAATTCAGAACAGCAGTTAAAATTAAAGAATTATTTGAAGTGAAAAATAAAATAAAATAAAATTATATACGAATATTAATAGTATAAAAGGCCGAGAGTAAATACTAAAAAAACAAAATTACCTATTCGAGTCATTTTGAACGACTCCTCAGTGAAATATAAAACTATGCATTCATCATTAATATTTTTTTTATTAAAAAGAAAAAAAAAATTAACGCCTTGAATCAATGAAATTTTTACAAAATAATTAAATACAAGAATTATTTAAAATCAAGTTTTACATTAATCAAGTATTATCAGCTCACTATATAAATATTTCATTTTCAATATTCATCGAATAGGAAAAGTTTCGAAAACTAATCCATACGCACTCATATTTTTTTTGTGACCATCTCGTGGACTTTTTTTACTAATAAAACGAGTAAAAATCACTTCAACTCTTTGAAAAACATTTTCATTATTTTCTTTGAGTACTAAGAAAAGCATTTTAATATTTTTTTCAAAACTTTTTTTGAAAACTTTTTTAAACAAATAATTTTTGCACACTTTTGCATATGTAGGTAGCCCTTATATGCAAATCCTTTTCTAATTCGTTTTCATTTTACTAAACGTAATTTTATTCGCAAAATTTTTATCCAACAATTTTTTCTCAACAACTTATTTCAAGTACTTAATTCGAATAATTTTATTCCAACAAATTTATTCGAATATTTTAGACTAATAATTCCCCACCTACTAATTGCACTGCAATCATTTTATTACAAATTAATTCTTTTAAAAAGGCACATTGGAATAAGTATTTAAAATTTTTATTTTAATCATTTTATAGAAAGCAATCGAATAATATTGTTTTAAATGCTTTTACTCGAAACACTTAACCGGATTTTATTGGCAAAATTATTAAAGAAGAAATTACATTTTTATAATTTTATTCGAAATTCTTTATTAAAAGTTATTTTACCGATAAATTTCTTGTGAAATCAATTAGAAAAATTTAATAATTTTTACTTTTAATCGAAAAAACTCACACGATAAATTAATTAGAATAAATTTTCCTTACACAAATTTTATTCGCATCATTTGTATCATATAAATTAATAATAGTTTTATTTACAGATATTTGTTGACTAATTTTTCTTCCACTAATAATTTTTTTGGCTTTAAATTAAAAAAAAAATTCTTTAAGAAAATTTCTTTTAATGTTTATATGCGAATCAAATTTCGATTCCGCGTAATTCACTGCAAAATTTAATTAGAACAATTAAATACTTTTGTTAGTATTCGAATAATATAAATATCGAATAAATATAAATATTTAATTTAAATTTATAATATTTATATAAATATTTAAATTAAATTCATAATATTTTTATAAATATTTAATTTTAATTTATATAAATATATTTTAATTATTATAATTTATTAATTCATTTAGTAATTTAATATAAAAAATCGAATTAATTAATTCGAATAATTTTATTCGCTTTATAATTTAGTGAGATGTTATTTTTATAATAAAACAAATTTTTATACAATTTTAGTCGATTGTTTGTAGGGTGCCTTTTTTATAAAAATGAAATTTGTACAACAACAACAACAACAAAATTAATACCTACCAGAATAGAATCGTTGTTATAGGAATATTTGCAAGGAAAATTATTATTTTTCTCTTTATATGTAAATTGGAAAAGAACTGAAAATAAAATATTTATTTTAATACATTTGCCACGGTTGCAAGCACGTGCTTCAAACATGTTGTGTATTCGTTTGATTAATCCACTACAGCAGACAACATTTTCATGCGAGATGCTTTAGATACATGTTGCAGCAGCATGTTGCTGGCTGCTTTGTTTTTGATTTACTTTGGCCAAAACCGTTTCGGGTATCTGCTTTTGCCATTCGTGGCCTTCGTAATTTCTGTTACTTTTCATGTTCGTATTGTTTGCAGTTTTTTTCTGCAGTTTTTTTTTTTTTTTTTGTTGTTCGGGGTTTAGTTAGCGGTGGCGTTGGTGGTGGCGTTGTTGTTTATTTATTGTCACCATTGTCAACAAACGATGTGTGGTTTTCATTTAGTTTTTTTTTTTTTGTTCGTTTTTCTTTCTTGTATTTCCTTTGTTTTATTTTCCGGAGCAGTAAGAAGCCAGCAACGATGCTTAAGCATCAACCAACTAACTCGCTTGGTCGTCGGCAGTAAAGCCAAGAAACAAAACAAAACAAAACCAAACCAACCATCCCATCTATTCGTCCATTCGTCCATCCGTCCATCCATCAGTGCGTTTCGTAACCATGACTTTTTCATTGAGAATTTTCTTTATTTTTTGTTTTTTGTTTAGTAGTTGGCGTTCGCGTATTTAAATACGTTTTGCTGACAATTCCGCTTTGCATTTGATTTTCTGGATTAAATGCTATTCAGCACCAGCTAGTCTGAAAACTGCTGCTACGACTGCAGCTTTTCCATAACGCACACTAACAAACACATTCGCCAACACATTGGCATTTCTTTTGTAGTTGTTTGCAGGGCAGAGCACAGTGTGGAATATCGTATTTTCATATTCGAATTGAATGAAAAGTTTTTTCATTTGTTTACTTTTCGTTGGCTTAGCATTCATTTTTCCGTTCAGTTGAACTTCAGACGTTAAACTGTGCAAACGCTTTTCAATTTTAGACGGCGGCTAGTGGAAAACGAATTGCTACAATTCAGTTAAGGCTTAAAAATAAATAGTTTTGAAAAGTCTAAGCAGAAATTATTAATTTGGGAAAAAAGCAAATTTCAAGTAAAAAGATACGATTAAAAAATAAAAAATAAATTCAAGTGAAAATTCAAAAAAAAAAAAACAATATAAATTTAATATATAAAAAAATATTATAAAAGAGTGCAGCATTTAAAAAGGCAAAAAGGAGTCAATGAAAAAATTTTAAGGATATTTTAACAAGCCTTTCGCCATAAAAAAATAAATTAAATAATAATTATATATATAAAAAAAAAAAACAATTGCAAAAAAAAATTAAGATTGCAATATCTTCGGATAAGGAAAAATTCAGAAGAAATTTTTTTGCCACAAAAAGGGTTTTATTTTTATTGTTGTTTACTAAGCAAAAATGTAGGATTAACGATTAAAATTAATAAGCTTGTTAACAGTTTAAATTGTTTTTTATTTTAATATCAAAATTAATGAATTTAATTAATTCTCACAAAAGAGAATTTTACCGAAATAGAATTTTACTGAATTATTTTTTACAAAAACAAGCTTTTGCATTTTCTTTTTAATTGAATTCAAATCAAGTAAGAAAACTTTCGTTTTTTTTTTTTTTGCTTAAAAACTATTTAAACACTAAACCTATTGCGAATAATAAAAAAAAAATGAGTCCAAGAAAAATTTTTATATAAAAAAAGTATTAAATTGTTTTTATTGAAAAAAAGTCGTTTGGAAAAATGAAATAAACAATTTTTATTTGAACAAAAGCAGTTGTTTAATTTATTCCACAAATAACTGTCAAAAATATATTTAACGATTAAAAAACCGGTCTGTTGAAAAAGTTTTATAATCGCTATATTACAAACTTTATTTAAAATTAAAAATACTAAAAAATCACTTATTGAAAAAGGAGAATTGAAAGTCTTTGAATAATTTTTGAATTAACTGCTCTGAATTTACTACAAAAATTTCCAAACTTTGAGCGGAGTGAAGAGTGTGTATAAGTAGACCACAAATAGTTTCATAAAAAATATTTTAATCGATTCAATGCTTCAATGTTCGTCTTCTTTTTTTATAATTTATTCCAATAGAAAACTTTTCGAAAGTCGACATTAGCAAATGTTTTAATCGATTAAAAACAATATCTTTTCGAATTTGGCTAATCAAGCCATTACAAAAATTCACTTATCATATACTAGAAATGTTTAGTATTTTTTAAGAGCGAATTTTTAATTATTTTAATTAATTTCAATAATTAATTGTAATTAATTATTTTTACAATGAAGCCAATTTCATATAAAAAATGAGAAATAATTCCACAATATTTTATTTATCAAGTATTGTTGCGTTATTACATATATATTACATATATAATACATCAATATTTTACATTTCATACAAAACAGTAAAATACAATTTAGAATTCTGATTTAGATATAATTTAAACAAAATCAAATGATGAAAAATATGTTATTCGATTAATCGCCTTCTCAAAAGCAATGTAAATTCGAATTAAAAATTTATATATAAATTTTTAAGTTCTATAAAATATTATTCACATCATACTGCATAGCGCTGGAAGTAATTTATTGGCCTAAAAAGCTTTTTAAAGAAAAAGTAGTAGAAAATACTACTTTTTGCAAAGACTTGCAAAAAATTACATTTTCAAACATAAGCATGATTAATTTGTTTTATTTTAAAGATGATTATAAGAAATTTGTATTTATATAGGAGGGGATATATATATAAGTAATACAATTCGTTTGATTAAGAAAGTAGTATATGCTACTACTTTTTCCAAAACCTTTCAAAAAAAAAAATCCTAAAACACAACAAGTCGTAAATTTTTATTATTTTTAAGATTGTTTTCAAAAGGTAGTATTTACAAAAGAAACAATGTAAATAGTACAGTGTGTACTACACAAATAGTAGTATATTTTACTACGTTTTGCAAACTAACATTAAAATTTCTAAATTTGTATTGCTTTCCAAATGCCTTTCAAAATTTAAAAGAAACTTAAATTAATATTTCAAAGAAAAATAAAACCTCTTCTTATTTTCAAAATGGTTTTGAAGGACTTTTAAAAGGATCTGATTAAAAACCTTTTATTGCTTCACAAAGTATATTTAAAATGCAAAATTATATAAAATTATTGCAATATATTAGAAATTATAATTTACAAAGTGAGTTTAAGGTGAAAAGATGTCCTGTGGAAAAGGTAGTAGAATCTACTACTTTTTCTACGGAGTTTTTAAATTTAATTATTTGCAAATATAAACGACTTTTTCTACTGAAGGTAATATTTTGGGCTTAACAGTGTTAATCCAATATAAAAAAATGTCAGAATAATTAAAAATTTGTTATTTTTTTTAATATTTTATTGAATTTCCTTTTTTATTTAACACTTATTATTTTTAAGTGATTTTCTTATGGTTTTTAAAGCAAAGAAGCTTTTTACAATTTCCTCTGACCTAAATAGCTTTCAACACTTGATGCACACTCTACAATTTATTTCGCCAGTTCTCTGTATGCATAAAGGCAATTAACAAAAACATTAAGCTGACAGTAGCGGTTTTTCATAAATTAAGAAAAAAAAAAAAAAAATTATTTTAACTTTTTCTTTCCGCTTAACAAAAATTCTGTTGATTTTCTTAACACTTTCGGTGGATGCGAAATTTATAATTGAAATTTTATTTAAAAAAAATGTTTCTAAATAGCATTTCCGTTCATGTCAATTCTCAGGAGTAGGGCGGTATTGGCAGTACTTTAATAGCCGCTTTACAAACACGAGAAATAAAAAAAGAATAAAATACTATTAAAATTTTCTCACAAATTTTCAAGGTGTTTTTATATATAAAAAAAAAAAAAATTATACCTTTTCCATTAAGTAAAGACATAATAAATACAATTTATAATTAGTTCAAATGGAAAAAACCAACTTTAATGTCAAACTCTCCCGGCAAGAAGCCTTAAAACTTTTTATACACTTTTACCACAAACTCTAGAGGTGTTTTAGCTAAAAATATAAACAGTTAACTAATGCGGCGACGGCATATGCCGCATTATAAATCTTGATCAAAAGCAGGGCAAATGAGAAAGAGGAAAACATGTTATATGACGTAGGGAACTGAATAATCCCCAACAATCAAAAACCTATTGATATCTGTTGCATTTACATTAATGAGGCACCAAAGCACACAGAAGACACCAGGCAGGCAACAACACACCTAATAAATAGCATATAAATTAGAGCGCTCTTGCATCAGCTAAAACACAAAACAAAACGGAAAAAAGCTCGCTCGTAAAATCCCATACAAGAACATCCCATTTAAATATAATTAAAATTCAAACAAAATAAATAGAAGCAACTTTATGAGGAGTTGTTGTACTTGACAGTGATCTAAACTAAGCAGAAGGGCTAAAAAGGGAACACAATGTAGAAAACACAGCCACATGCCACACAGTAATAAATGGCTGGTAGGCAAAGCGATAGAACAAGAGACAGCAATTTGTTAAAGTGAAGAATTGTCACACCCCTTTTATATTTGAAATTGCAACAATTTTTGTGATCATTTACCCCACGCAAAATAATGCTTTCCCAAACTATGTATACCACACTTGCTAAAAATGGCAGCATTTTTAGTACTTTTCTTCTGCAAATTAAAAGCTTTTAATTGAATTTTCTGCTTTTTTGTTTTTTTTTTTTTTAATAAAGGCAATAATTATAATATGTGACTAAAAACCAGGCAATTTGACAAGGAAAACGTACTGCAATTATTAAGCCGTACAGTTGCAATTACCCAAACATTAACTGAAACCTCTTAGAGATCGTGGGTTTGATCCCCAGCAACGGCAGTTATAAAATAAAATTATTTTTTTTTTAATTTTTCTTAAATTGTTAGAATGTTTCTGCTCAGATAATAGATACCAGGAAACACATACATCCTTCGCTGGCCGTGCCTCAGCAGCAAAGTGAAAATAACTCATAAAATAGTCCGAACAACTTAAAAGCTTTTGGCACCATAGCAGGCTCACTACACCAACGTCTGTATTAGCAACTCTGGCTCTCAATTCCGATACAAAGTATTGCATGAGTATCGTAGACCCATGCTCACTTGCTGGTCCTTAAAGGCTAATAAAGAAAAATTGTATGAACTGGCCACGCCCATTGGCAATCACTTTTATAATTGCCTAATCAAGTAATTGCATGTTAGATGTAAATTCCCTTTAGTAGCGGCTCTAATTCGCATAATCTTGCCATTCCATGCTGGACGCCATTCTGCCTAGTTATTTCTAAGCGAAACCTTTTTTCCATTTTTTTGTTTTTTGTAAAAAATTTTTTTTTTCTAATTTTTATAAATTTATTTTAAATAAAAATTTTAATTTTTATTTGTTTTCATCTACAAAATAAAATTTTTTTCTTTCTAACTCATTCGCAGTTGAAAAGTTTTATAAGCACTTTTGGTTACTACCAAGTACAGTCGAGTTAGTCTAAAGTGAACTTCGTAAAAATGATATGAATTTTTCTTTATAAGGCAAAAAATATCTGTATTAGAAATTTGACTTTCAGAAGCAACAGAAAGGCAGAAGAATATATTATTAGTAGATTTGCAATAGAAAAAGCTATTACAGTAGAACTTCGTTTATAACTACTTCTATTAATAAAGCCACATTAATTATTTACCAAATAAAAGCGGTTTTTTTTTTTAATTCGATTATTTTTATTAATTATGAGGGATTCTATTAAGCATAATTGTAATTCTCATATGCTTATATAAAAATTTATATTAAAAATCTATTAAATATGAATTTTTACTAGTTTTTTCTGAATTGTCCTTAAGATTTCTGCCAACATCGTAAGATTTTCTTTATATATTTAAAACTGTTTTAAACAAATTTATATTATAAAAATACATGCATAAATCAGGATTCATTTATTAATTATTTAAAAAAAAAATATGTGTATAAGAAAAAAGAATTTGATAATATAGAATACTGCTAGTGTATTCCATTACTCGTAAGCGAGGTATTAGTGTGTATCAGAAAGATTTATGCGAAATCAGTTAGCGAAAGCGAAAAAGCAGCTTTAACTGGCAGTTTTAGCTGCCGGTTAAAGTTTAGTTTAGTTTTTTTGAAGTTTTCTCAGCTAAAAAATTGACAGCTGTCAAAAGGATGTATTATCGACATTAGGCGGGGTCCCTAGGACTATCTCTCTCTCTATATATATATCGCTCTGTCTCTTCCTCTCTCTGTATCACTCACTCTCTCTCTCTCTTTCTCTGGATTAGGTGAAGAGCCTTTTGTTCAGAAAGATTTTTCTAATTCCAAAAAAAAAATACATTTTTTAAACAGCAGCTTTCTTTGCTCCCCTGCAGATTCACTATAAAGACGTTCGCCTGTATATCTAAAGCAATTTTGTTAGATCAATACTTTTATCTGCTGTTGCATTTTAATTTATCCAATTGATTTGCCACTCTACGATTTCTCAAATTGCTCTGTATACGAATCGTTTTTAAATTGGCTGAGGATCGCTTAGTCATTTTATTCACTTTATACGCCAGCCCAGCCCAGCCCTTGACAATAATCTCTGTGAAATATTTTTTAATTGTAATTCATTTTCTAAATATTTTGTAAAAGTAATAGGAGTAGTACTTTGAGGCAGCAGAAAATAAAGTCAAGCAATTTGCTGAGTATGATGAAAAATTTATACAAGCCGAAAAATGAATTTCTATTTATCAGCACTTTTATACATTTTATTTAAAATTTGCTTGTAGTTTTGTAGGGCGTGTTGAGCTGCTATTCCGTTTGCAGTTTCTTTTCCCCCCCTTTTCCTTCTGTTTTTTTATCAAATATTTCTGAATGCATAATTTCGAAATCTGCTGCAGCGAAGGCAAACCAACGTGATTATTTTAATGACACTTTCGAAATAGTTGTCATTGTTTTTATAATATAGAAGAGATATAATTCTAGGAAAAAGTGTGTCATATATTGTTTAACGCCGATCTTTATGTTGCACAAACGTGCTGCATTCAACTCGTAAAGAGTTTTATTTTGATTAAACAAAACGGATACTTTTGCCATCCATAATTATTTACATGTGTAAATTTAATTCATACAATTTATAATAGGGAGCCTCATTAAGTGAGTTTCGTTTTAATGAAATGACTGCTAAAGAAGTTATTAAATGTATTTTAAATATTTTTTTTTTTTTTATAAATCATTGGCCACATTTACATTTTATAAAAAAAGGGGAAAGTGTGTGCAACTGTCTGCCGTTTTACTTAAAAAGCGCATTGTAAGGAAAATGAAAAAAATATTGCAATTTAAAAAGAGTTCCAAAAAGGCTTTCCATGCTTAAGAAATATTAGGGATACTCACAGTTGGTTGGAAAAAAAAAATCTAAAATATGAGTAAAGCAAGTTCAAAAATTATAAACATGAAATTACAATATAAGAACCCCTACTTATTACAAACTGTCAAGACCCTAAATTTAGGCTCATATTATGGTTTACAACAGTTGTTTTTAAGTGTTGTTGTCAGATGCATTTTTTGAAGAACAACCCTGTGAAATACGCAGCATCTAGATGTTGGAAACCATAATCAGAAAAAGTATAAGTGTTGTGTTGTCCTCTCTGCATTAAATAGGTATTAAATAGATTAAATAGATTTTATTAAATTCATAAATTTCTAATTTCGGCAAACAGTACAACCACTACTACTACTATTATTTTGAAAAAATTTAAATACTTTTATTTCAAATATTGCTTGGAACAAATAATTATAAGGATCTATGCAAAGATATCCTTTTAATTAACAATAATTTATGTGAATAACCAATAAATAATATTATTTTTTCAAACGCTCTAATACATTGAAATATATTACAGAGTTGCAATAAAACTACTACTATTTTTACTACTATTACCTATTTATTTTATAAACTTTTACTAAAAGAAAGAATTAACTAAAATAAAAATACCATAAAATTAGCTATGCATATATTATTAATATTTTTAGGAATATAAATAAAAAGAGTAGCAAAATACTACTACTACTACTACTTTCAGAGCACGTATTTTTTAAAATTTTTTTTTTTTTCTTTTTCACAATTTTCAAACAAAAAATTTGTAAATTTTATTCATTTCAAAAGCTCTATCTTATTTTTATCTTTACATCTACATAAATAATTAAATGTGAAAAGTAGTAAAAATTCTACTATTTTAAAAAGTGTTATTAAATAGTACTGAGGCAATTATTTCTTTTAAGAAATAAATAAAAAAACACTTAAAGTGGCACTAATTGCGAAAAGCAGATAATATACTACTATTTTCAGAAACTTATTGCTTTTAATAAATATTAAAAAAAAGTGTTAGAATGGCAGCAAGATAAGATAATAAAAATAATACTATTTCGACTACGTTATTTCCATTCTCAAATAATTGAAATCTTTTAAAATTATGATTTGAAAAAAGTATTAAAATAGAAAAAATTTTGTAAAGTTCTTCTCTTTAAATAAATAATTGGAAACTCCTAAAGTGACTATTGTAAAAATAGTAGTAAAAATACTAAAATTTTATTAAGAAAACTTTTAAAAGGATGACAAGGGGAAAAAGTAGTAAAAATATTTTCAATTCGAAAAAGTAATTTTTAATTAATAAAATATTACTTTCTCTTTCTGAGTAGAAAAAGCAGTAAAAATACTATTGAAATACCAATAAAGTACTAGAAATACTACCTTTTTTAAAAAGAGAATGCAAACACGCAGTACTTAATGAAGATTTTAACAAAAATAGCTGAACACAAAGAAATATATATGGAATACTACTTAAATAATAATAAAGTAGTAGAATGTATATAAAATACTACTTAAATACTAATAAAGTAGTAGAAATACTACCTTTTTTAAAAAGAGAATGCAAAAACACGCAGTACTTCATGGCGAGTTTAACAAAAATAGGTTAAATATATGAAAATAATTCAATGGGAACATATAATTATGTTTCTCAGAGGAATGCGTTGGGTTTCTTAAAAAAATTCCAGCAATTTGTAAAACTTCCAATTTTATTAAAATGTGGTTGCCACGCCTTGTTGGCAATTCATTTGGCATACAATTAAATGCTTAAGTTATTTTCAAAATTTATTTTAAATTAAATACATTATTTATATTTTACAGACGTTTTGAATTACAAATTTCTGTTGATCGCAATAAAGCCAAAGAAAGAATTTAAAAAAGACAACTTCTCCTGGGAACTCTGCCAGCAGTTTTTAATTATTATTATTTTCTTTAGTTAACAAATCGGCTTTAGTTTAAATATTTAATTCGTTATGAGCCAGAAAGAATGGACTGTAACAAATTGTATAGTGACAGATCGAGCATGCAAAAGAGGGCAATTTCAATAATTGAGCTAAATGGAACAGAACTATAAATCAGCTCAAAACACACACACACACACACGCGCGCGCGCGTACACATACACACATTCTTGAAGCAGAAAGATGAAAAACATGTTGGCCATTAAGAATTATTTTTTAAGCACGATTTATATATACATATATATATATATATATAGTATATATATTGTATATGAATAGATTTTTTTTTAATTCAATCACTCTGTAGTGTATGACGAACGCCCCTTCCCTGGCTGAGCCTGCAATGTGTCTTTTATAAATTGCTCCAAATCGTAGGTGTCTGTTCTGTGTTGCATTGCTGGCGGCTATCAAAT
The DNA here is from genome assembly GCA_963402855.1 of Ormia ochracea. Classification (NCBI taxonomy): domain Eukaryota; kingdom Metazoa; phylum Arthropoda; class Insecta; order Diptera; family Tachinidae; genus Ormia; species Ormia ochracea. Next base: position 10,485,121 of record OY727107.1, on the reverse strand, counting down.
ATTACAAAAATGCACAATTTTATTTCCAGTTATTGATGCCAAAACTGCAAAAAACGCAAAACTATTTTTTTTTCTTTGTTTTATTGCTACTAAATCGTCTAGAGTTTGGCGGGTAAAGGTTTGCAATTTTGTGCATTTGGCATAAATTAAAATATGGCCGCTGTTGTTGTCATACTTGCCAGTTTAAATTAAATTGTTTATTCACAAATACAATTCAAATCATGCTTCGGACAGACGGACAGATGCAATAAGCATGGCAGGGTGAGGTAATTTTTTATTATTATTATCTTTTTTTTTTTGTTTGGTTGACAGGCATATTGAATGGTTTAAATTGAACTTGAACTTGTACATGAAAACCGTGGAGGTGGTGCAACAATAGCCCAGCAAAACGAGTCATCGCTGTTATAAAATCACAAAAGATAATGCAGCTAAATATGCAATAATGTTTTATATAAAAATATTAAAATATTTTAGCTCATTTATTGTGCTTAGCGAGAGCATTAAGTTATTCAAGAGATGCTTTGATTATAAAATAAAATAAAAATGATTAATTTTACAGCTCAAATGTGGTGCGATTAAATTGAGAAATTCAATTTATGAATTATGCGATTTTCGTTTTTTTTTATACTTTAAGAAAATTTTAGTTCACCAGTGTCATGTTTCCTGCCATAAGACTTACTTAAAGAAACCCCAATTAGCAGTTTAATTAGCTACCTTTTTAAAAAAGTGTAGTAAATCTACTACCTTTTCCGTACGAAATGTATATTTATTCTTTAATTCCCTTTTTCAATTTAATATTAAATTCAAAAGATAAAAATCAAAATATAAAATTATCTAAAATGTTAGAAATTCCTTCAAAAGTAGTAGTAAAGTACTAAATCTACTACATTTTTGATACGAAATGTATATTTATTCTTTAATTGTTTTTTTTTAAATTAGTATAAAATTCAAAAGATAAAACTCAAAATATAATATGGTCGCAAATGTTAGAAGTTCCGTAAAAACTAGTAGTAAAGTAGTAAATCTAGTACCTTTTTGCAACGAAATGTATATTTATTCTTTAGATGGCTTTTGTAATTTTATATGAAATTCAAAAGATAAAAATCAAAATATAAAATTACCGAATATGTTAGAAGTTCCGTAAAAAGTAGTAGTAAAGTAGTAAATCTAGTACCTTTTTGGAACGAATTGTGTATTTATTCTGTAATTGCCTTTTGTAATTTTATATAAAATTCAAAATATAAAATTATCGAAAATTTTAGAAGTTCGGTAAAAAGTAGTAGTTTAACTACCATTTGAAAACTAAAAATTTTTACATTGCTTCGCCATTATGTACTCTTATTTTAGTTTGTAATAGAAGCAAAAGTTTTTAAAATTATAAATTTATAAATAAAATAAAATATAAAATTTTTAATTTATAAAAATTTTATATAAAGATGGTTTGCAAAAAGGTAGTAGATTTACTACTTTTTGAAAAATAAAAGTTTTTCAGTGATTTGCATTTAAAAAAAATTGATTCGTAAATTTATATTTAAAATCATCTTATTAAGTTTTGATGTTCAATATATACCCAGTTCTCACGTAAATATTCTAGTACTTTTTTTTTATTAAAGTACTTTTTTTTTTATTAAAGTACTCTTATTTGTTATAGAATAAATGAATTAACATAATAAAAAATTTTAATTAAAAGCATTTAATTAAGCTGTAATAAGAATTCATAGTAGTCATATTAACAAAATGCAAATTTTTAAACTTGGAAAAAGTACTAAAAATATTACTTTTTATATAAAATAATAGTAGTAGTAGGTACCTTCGTTTGAATATTTAAACGGTTTTAATTATGATATCTAAAATTTAAAAAAGAGTAACCAATAACAAATTTCCTGAGGGCTACTGCAATCGGAAATGGTCACTTAAACCATATTTTCTACACCATCTAATAGACCCAGCTGCGATGGCCTATTAAATACATTACTTGACAATTTAAAGTTATTCCCTTATTTTCCTTAAATAAAATAATATAAATTAGTCATATTACAGTATTTAAGGATCGATGAAATAAAATTCTCCTCTTCCTGAATTTTTATACCTACCTCTGTGCAAATAGTAGTAGATATACTACCTTTTGTGCAATGTTTATTGTATATGCTTTTTAAAAGCATAGAAAAAATAAATGTTTTATGATAAATTAATGTTTTTATAGAAAATTTCAAGCTTGAAAATAAATACTTTTCTTCAGTTTACAAATAGTAGTAAACCTACTACTTTTTAAGAACTTTAAAATTTTCACTACTTTTACAATAAACAAACACCAAGAATAAGATAAACTAAAATTCTTTGCGTCATACATGAGCTTAACTTTAAACTTTAAAAATAGTAGTAGAAATACTACCTTTTTCATAGTCTGGGGTACTACTTTTTCATTATACATAAAAATTTGTTTATATTAAACTGCCAACATAAAATGCAAAACACTTGAACAAGTAAATGAATTTTTGTCAATTTCCAAATAGTAGTAAAAAAAAAACTACTTTTTAAGAAATCTCCAAATTATGCAATTTTTCGTTAGTAATAAGAAATTTTCTTTTGTTCAAGCAATGTTGTAAGATAAAACTGATAATACTTTCACAACTTTACTTTAAAAATAGTAGTAAAAATACTCTTTTTTTAGGAAATTTCCGAAATATTCAATTTTTGTTCATAATAAGAAATTCTCTTGTGTTCAAGTAATGTGGTAATATAAAACAGATGGTATTTTCAACAACTTTATTTTAAAAATAGTAGTAAAAATACTCCCTCTTTTACTTCATTTTCGATAAATATGCAATTTTTCGTTTGTAATAAGAAATTCTTTTGTCTTCAAGCAATGTTGTAAGATAAAACAGGTGGTACTTTCAACAACTTTACTTTAAAAATAGTAGTAAAAATACTCCTTTTTACTCCATTTTCGATAAATATGCAATTTTTCGTTTGTAATAAGAAATTCTCTTGTCTTCAAGCAATGTTGTAAGATAAAACAGATGGTACTTTCAACAACTTTACTTTAAAAATAGTAGTAAAAATACTCCTTTTTAGGAAATGTCCGAAATATGCAATTTTCGTTTCTAATAAGAAATTCTCTGGTGTTATAACAATGTTGTAAGATAAAACAGATGGTACTTTGAGCAACTTTACTTTAAAAATAGTAGTAGAAATACTACTTTTTTATAGCTTTGTTGCAAATTTTCCGGCTCTTGTAAAATAAAAATCTGCAAGACAGTTGGTGTTTAATTATACTTGAGAAATCGCCCAATTGTGTATGATAGTATAGACTGTCCTTAAGTATTAGAAGAACGACTAAGAACAGGTTTTCTGTTAAAAAGTAGTAAAAATATGAGTAGAAATCCTGTCATATATTTTTTCACAATATTTAATATATTGTGTTTCTACAAAACGCAAGAAGATTTCTTTGTAAAGTTGAGATTCTCCTCACACCATATTGCTGACCCCATTCATTTGGCAATGACTGCGAAGACCAAGAGAACAATCCACATTAAACCATCTGTCAAATAATAAACAATTGTAATGCAAAAATATTTTTAAGAAAAGCAAAAATTGTAATAAAAATGTCATTAAACAACAAAACACTTGATGAGGCATTAATAAAAGCTCATCAAGCAAACAAGTTAAACGGCAACAAGAACAGTAACATCATTACCATCAGAAAGGAAGCCATAAAGTATCCTTAAAGATGTTATTAAAGTATATTGTCCTTTAGCGCACCAAACAGTAAAATAGTAACGCCTCATTTTTTTTTAATAAGGACAGAACAAAATCAAAACATAAAATTATCAATCTTTAACAATTTCAAAGGCAATCATAAACATGGATTAAAAGCGTACAATAAATGCTTTCTAAAGTTATAAGCCAAATGTCCTTGATATTGTATTTGTATGATGGCAAAGAGTACACATTAATTTATAAATTTTAACGGAAATGATACAAAGCATTTCCGTTTCTTGTTGTGGTGAGATGAATTTTAAATAAATAACCAAAGCAAAAGTCCAACAGTTAGAAAAAAAAAGTGTAATAATAATGGAAAAAGCAGAGCATAAATTGTAGTCAGCCAGGACATTTGTTTAATATTACAAGCAAAATTGTTGTAAACGAGATGATACTCAAGGATTTCCGTTTCCATTTCTTAAAAATAAAATATAAAACAAATATAAAATAAAACCCTCAGTCGTTATATGGTGTTAATAATGACTGTTAAATGTTTAAAGGCCACATGTGGTGTTTGGTCGAAACGAGATAAAAGCAACAACAACAACAACGAAAACGAAAACATATCAAAAGGACACTCCTTTTTAAATGCTGCAGTTTTTTCTAAAACGCAAAAACATGACTTTAAAGGAAACAAAATATTTTCATCATTTTCAGTTAAAAAAAAAAGAAAACTCTTTTCAAGGAAATCAATTTGCAAAAGAGGAGCGAAAAAAAAATTTCAATGGGGTGTTTACACCCCCTGATACTGCTGGTAGCGGCGGTCAGCCTGCAAATAACAATTATTGCCGCTAATAATTATTACGCTTTTGGTAAGTTTTAAATTAAATTGAATTGAATTTTTTTTTGCAATTTTCTCTTGCAAAAGACGGACATTTTTTTTATAATTATTTTTAAAATTTTGTATGAAATGCATGTTTCAATTGGGAGAGAAAATTTTTTTACTTACGACTAGCGAGCTGCATTTGGAAAGAAATCAAAAGTAAAAACATTTACGAAAGCCACACTTATAAGGATTCTGCAGGACCTCGTGAAGTGTGTTTACTAGTTTAAGCTTTTAAAGCTTAATGTTTTCCGAATGCATAATCCGAATTTTTAATAAATTTTAATATTATTAATTTTTTTCTGCCTTTGTGGCAAAAATGAAAACTTTAGGAAAATAATACAACTTCTAAAGGGTTTCAGGATAAAAATCTGCAACATAATTTCACATTACAAAATTTAATAAATTTGTAATTTATAAAAGCCATAAGTTATATGTTATAAAAAAGGAGCGTTTGTATAATAAAACTTAATATTAATAAAAAAAAAATTTAATTCTTTTTTTAAATAAAAAATACTACTAGTTAACACAAGAAGCTTATTTGTTTCTAAATTAATGGTGCGGCGATTAGGAAAAAGAGAGTGATTTTTTTGTACAAAATTTATATTAATTTTTTTTAATTTCATTTTGTAATTTAATATAAAAGGAAAAATATAAAATTCCCTAAAATGTTAGACATTCCGTAAAGAGTAGTAGTTTTACTACCTTTTGAAAACTACACATTTTTACATTACTTCGCCAGCAAACTGTTCTATTTGTTAATAATAGAAGCAAAAATATTTAATTTATTAAAATTTTTTATTTAAAATAAGTTCGTTAAAAAGGTAGTAGATTTACTACTTTTTGCAACAAATTAGGGGCTGCTTAATTTTTTTTTTTTTACATAATTTTATAAATTAACTGGATTATTATTAGCAATGCAAATGGTTTGCTAGTATTTTCTACTATTCCTCCATCACTTCAAGGTTTCAAGTAGAATTCATAAGTTACCAAAAATTTATTAGTATTTTATTTATTATTTGATGACTACCGAAGGGGTAGGTAACTCACTCGAATGGCTATTTATAAATAGGGAGACCGTGGTAATTATTCATTATTCTGTTGTTTCATTTGTTACTAGAGATACTTTCCTCTCTTTGTTAATTGCCCTTAAATTTTTATTCGGCACTGTAATGAAACATGCAACAAAGAAATCAAATCAGCTGAGAACAGTGGTACATTCGACTGCAATTTTGACAGCTTCTTTACCTTTTAAATAAATTTACATACTGTCATTAAATGGAGTAATTCAATTTTTTCTATTACAGAAACATAAGAAAATTATGAAAAAGGTAGTATTTTCACTACCTTTTACAAAGAGGGCTTTTAATAATTTTCTTTTAAATTATTTAAGATCAAATAAAATTTTCTTTGGAGAAAATAAATTTTAATTTGAAATATTTGCTATTGGAATAATGGCAAAAGATAGTATTTCCACTAACTTTTACAAAAATTTTTCTTATTACTTTTTTTCGAAATTATTTAAGATCAATTAAAATAATGAAAATAGTAGTATTTTCACTAACTTTTGCAATAATGTTTTTTATTACTTTTTTTCGAAATTATTTAAGATCAATTAAAATTTTTTTGACAAAATAAAATTTTAATTTGAAATATTTGCAATTAAAATAATGGCAAAAGTAGTATTTCCACTACCTTTCGCAAAAATTTTTCTTATTACGTTTTTCCAATTTATTTAAGATCAATTAAAATAATGAAAATAGTAGTATTTTCACTAACTTTTGCAAAAATGTTTTTTATTACTTTTTTCGAATTTATTTAAGATCAATTAAAATAATGAAAATAGTACTATTTTTACTACCTTTTACAAAAATGGTTTTTAAATGTTTTTTTTTTGTTTTTGAAATTATTTAAAGTGAATTAAAAATTCTTATTCAAAATATTTATTTATTTCTATTAAGAGGTCTGTATTTATAAAATTGAATACTATTTCCGTCTGCTTCTTTTCTATAAATATCTGTAGTTTTATTATTTTTTTTTTCTCAAGATTTATCTTTAAGTTCGGAGACATTTTTGTTGTAAACGAATTCATAAACAAAATATTTCATTACGAAATTTGTGTCAATATATGAAACAGACAAAAGATACATAAACATTTATGTATTTCCACAAAGAAAAAAAAAGATATCAATAAAAAATTTATTTATTTACTATTTTAAGAAACAAAGCGATGCTACAATTCAGTCCTCAGTGTTTATAAAATGCTCCGCCATTAACACTTCTTGAAGGCAAATGCATGCAGGCAAATGCATGCTTTGTTTTGCTTTTAAGTAGAAGTAATTTAAGCTTTGATTTCTTTATTGTTATTATTTTTTATTGTGGTGTTTCTTAGTTGAGCAGTTTTCAAAAAAAAAAAAAAAAAAAATAGACACTTGAAATCTTCAAATACTATATAACAGCAAGAAGTTGAGCGCAATGTGCTAATTAATTGGCCTTGCCTGTAATTAATATAAAAATGACAATTAGCCCAAATACTTAAGCAATGAGAGAAGATCAACTGCAACTGATATTTTAAATTAAAAATTAAGTTTTTTTTTGGTTTTCCAAACAAAAGTAAGATTTTCGCAGACTGTTTTTATTCACATGATCGTATTTATTCTCTGTGCTTTTTTTTCTTTTTTTTTTTAAGAAATAAATTTGTGTTTTTTTTTTTGCTTTTTGAGGCATTTAGTGATCTAATTTTGTATATTTTAAATTGAAATCATAAATAAAAGCGCAGCCAAAATTTGTTTATCACTGAATGTTTTCAGATGTTAAGAATGCCAAGATGTCAATTTGGAGAAAATGCTCATAATTTATAAATTCATTATAAAGGCCTATAAAATGCCAAAATTCTGCATTGATGCAATAAATAATTTAAAGAAGATTTAGACATTTTGATTGTGTATATTGAAAGTATAAGGAAATTAAATATACATAAATTTCTCAGCTGATATAAAACTTGTTATGTATTGCATACTTTTTCATTTCATCTGACGATATGTATTACACATATATATAGATGCTCCTTAAGAGGCCTTAATACTTCACCAAAACGAAAACCATTTTATGGCACTTAAGAAACAGTTTTTGCTTTTCAACTTTGCATAAATTTTATTGCTGGCAAACAATAGGATACCGTATTCAAAAGCGCATGCGCGAAAGCTGCATACTCAAAATGTATTTATAAACTATTATATTTGTATAAAATAAATTGAAATTCTAAAATAAATTCTTTGCACACATAATTAATACAAATTTTGGATCTCATGGAGACCTCAGCCAGTTTTTAAAATTTGCATTAAAGCAACTTAAAGCTTTGTAAGCTTTTGAATTAACGATGCCAAAAATAGTAGTAGACAATATTCCTACTACTAACTAATTCTCAAAGATATTAAAAAAGATATACCAAAAAAAAAAAAAAAAAAAATTAAAAATGAATATTTAACTAATAATACTCTCCATTAATTTCCCTAAGAACATGTAGGAAAATGTTACTACCTTTTTTGTACTTTTTCCAAAAAAGTACTAAAAAAGCTCTTCAGATAATTAAGGATATTATTATCGTTACCACAACTGCATATGCATTAACTTAATTATTAATTACTTTTCGGCAAGAAAGAAATCAAGATAATTAAAAAAGTAGTCGTATTAGTAGTTACTACTAATTTTAGGAGAAAGAAGAAATCAAATATTTTCTGTTAAATTTCACAAAAATCTCTCCATATTTCTCTATCGAAAATTAGATAATTAACGATATTAATATCGTTACCCCAACTGCATATGGATTAACTTAATAATTAATTACTTTTTGGCAAGAGAGAAATCAAGATGCTAAAAACTTTGGAGTAGTAAAAAAAAACCTACTGAAAAGGGAGTAGAATGTGGTACTATTTCAAATAGTTAAATTTACTACAAAAAAGTATTTGCGCACTTTTTATTATCATAATATAGTTTTAATTGGCCTTTTTTAATAGGTTATTTAAAATCAGCAAGATGGTTTTCTAAATAGTAGTACCACATGCCAGGAACAGTGGAATCTACTACTATTCTATATCAATAGTATTATATATTTCTGGTAATCGCGTTAATTGGATTGCAACAGATCCCTTCACTTTGAATTTACTTACTAACTTTATAGCAAAAAGGAAGCCTCTTTAAAAGAAAAATGGTAGTAGAACAGATAAGGGAAAATTAAAAGTACTTTATTTGGTAGCTGGCAAAATATAAATTAAATAAATAAATTGACAAAAATAAATATTTAATAAAAAAAGCTGTATAAAAGTAATTAAAATCACGTACACAGATTTTTTTAAATAATTTATTTACACAACAAAACAAACAAATTGCAATTTTTCTCTCAGTGTTTGAAGCGTGTACATGAGAGGCATCCAGTTCGAGGGTATCGTTGGCTGAGTTGAGAGAGTGCTCTTAACTAATAAAATAATATAATTATTTAAAAATTAATGCTCAGCAGACAATTAATTTCTTATTTCGAAATAGTTTGAAATGGATTATTTTCGGACTAATGGAAAGGCTTAAGGAAGATGATTTCAACGAATAGAATGGCACTATGAAAGCAGCCAAGAGAATTTGGAATCTAGTTTTTAAGAATGTTAGAACTAAAAAGGATATTAAAATATAGTAGTATTTTTACTACTAAAAAATAGTAGTATTTGTACTACTAAAAATAGTAGTATTTTTACTACTAATAAATAGTAGTATTTTTACTACTAATAAATAGTAGTATTTTTACTACTAAAAATAGTAGTATTTTTACTACTATTTTACACTCAAATATTTAGTTTATGAAGCCGATATATGTAACGCTCAAAACTAGTAAACTTACAAGATAAATAATGTTTTTAATGTTTTTATAGAGTATATATTTGCAAAACCTTAAACTGAAAAAGGGAGCAAAAATACTACTTTTTTTTCTTTTTTCCTTGTAGTAAAAAGTAAAAGTAACTTTTCGTCAATTGTAGAAGATTTTATAAATTTTCCATTTGCTTTAGTTAGTGAATATCCCTGCTATTTCAATTTAAAATGAATATCATTACATGCCATTGGAAAAATGACTTTTCTAACGTCATGTTAAGTTCATGGATGATATCATATATCATGACAAATATTCAATATTCCATCTAAACAAATACAGAACAGCAACACCGAATGCAGCTTTTTTATTATCGTCTTCTTCAATTAAACTAGACATTGCAATTGAAAGTGGGGAAGTAAAGAAAAACAGATCTTTTAGATCATACAATTAAAAATAGAAGAGCAGAGCCTTAAAATCGCAATTGTTTCTAATAAGAATGCAATAAGTAAGTATTCATTGGAATTGGTGCAGAATGTAGCGCCACATATGTAGCATTTTTACATGAAACCATACAAGCGAAAAAGCAAGAATTTCAATTTTATTACTGAAATGTTTCTGAATTGAAATTTTAATGCTCAACTTAGTAACACACTAAACGACGAAAAAATTGATTTTCCGAAAAAAAAAAGCAAAAGATAAATCCAGTTACCAACAATATTTATATAAAAAATTAAAAAGAGCTTCCACAAAATCATGGATGATTAAAATTTATTGCTTGACTGTATTTATTGTTTTATTGCCAGCAATTGTGTTTATTTCAAGTTGGAGACTAAGAAAATGCAAGTTGTCAGTAGGAAAAAATTTAGGAAAAAGTTTTATTCCTGAAAATGTTACTCTTCAAATTTTAATTTTTATTTTCATTTAAAATTTATTATTAATTTTAAAAATTTTGCTGAAAAATATCACTCTTTGATTTTTAGATTTAATTTATTCCCACAGTTTTTATTACCATTTTTAAAAATTTATAAAAAAATGTTATTATAATTTTTATTTTGGAAACTCGCTAATACTAATAAAAAAAGTACCCAATATTTCTTATTCCACATTATTTTAATAGTAATTTTCAGAAAGCTATATTTGCCAAAAAATTAATTTTTAGTTTTGAAAAAGCAGTAAAGCCTTTTTTTAAATAAAGTACTTTTCTACTACTATTTTCAACTAAAATTAATATTATCCAAAAAAACAACACCATGTGGGCCTTAAAAAGCTTTCTTTGCAAAAAAAGAAAATACATTTTTTTTTAAATGAATTTCTCTACTAAATACTCTTCTCAGTAAAGCAATTTTTATTTCCCCACCAAAAAATAATATTTATAAATAAATGTATTTATTTATATCTTTTAATAAAATAAAATTTTCATTTTATGTAAACTTAATGAACTTTTTTTTATTTAAAGATCATTTCAATTTTTTTTATATATTTATAAAAAAAAGGTAAAAAGTACTTTTCCACTACTATTTTAAATTTTTAGAAACTGGCATATGCAGCTTGAATAGAGATTACGAAAAAGATTTCCCCCAATAAAAAAGCACGAAGCTTTGTGTTATTAAAATAACTAGACAAAAAATTCACTGTTACTACATATTATGAAAAGGTACTTTTTTACTACTATTTTAAATTGTCAATAATTTGTACATAGAGCTTGAACAGCGTCTGCAGAAAAGATTTCCTCAAATAAAAATAATAAAGTTTTGTTTTATTAAATTAACTGCGTAAAAATTCACTTTTACTACATATTATGAAAAAGTACTTTTCTACTACTATTTTCAACTAAAATTAATATTATCAAAAAAAAAAAAAATCACCACAGTCGTCCTTAAAAAGCTTTCTTTGCAAAAAAAGAAAATACATTTTTTTTTTAAATGAACTTCTCTATTAAATACTCTTTTCAGTAAAGGAATTTTTATTGCCAAAAAAAAAAAAAAATAAATAAAAATAAATGTATTTATTTATATCTTTTAATAAAATAAAATTTTTATTTTATCTAAACTTAATGTTCTTTTTTTTACCTAAAAAACATTTGAGTAAAAAGTACTTTTCTACTACTATTTTAAATTTTTAGAAAATGGCATAAGTAGTCTGAATAGAGTTTAGGAAAAAGATGTCCTTCAGTAAAAAACATAAAGTTTTGTGTTATTAAATTAAATGCACAAAAAATTCACTTTTACTACATATTATGAAAAAGTACTTTTCTATTACTGTTTTAAATTGTCATTAATTTGTACATAGAGCTTGAAAAGAATTTACGAAAAAGATTTCCTCTAATAAAAAAAAACATACAGTTTTGTGTAATTAAATTAACTGGAAAAAAAATTCACTTTTACTACATGTTATGAAAAGGTACTTTCTTTCTACTACTATTTAAAAATTTCAGTAAGGTGTACATATAGCTTGAATAGTTTGCGAAAAAGATTTCCTCTAATAAAAAAACATAAAGTTTTGTGTAATTAAATTAACTGGAAAAAAAAATTCACTGTTACTACATGTTATGAAAAAGTACTTTTCTACTACTATTTAAAAATTATAATATAATACATTTTTAATAAAATTTTCAAAAGGAGTTTTTTCAAATTAGTATATGAAACTCCGGCTATTTCAAGGAAAAGAAGTTAATTCTTTATGTAATTAAAATTATATTTTCATCCGTCTCAGCGAAGCTTTTTTAAACTTAATTGTGTAATAAATTTTAGAAAAAAAATTAAAAGGAAAAGGTTTCTGCAATTGCGGGTATTAAAAATTTAGAAAACATGTTTTTTTATTTTAAATGACAATTTTCTCATGTGTGTTTCCTTTGGCAATTTTCTAGTGTGGCCACAAGTTTTCCTGCAATTTTTTTTTTTGCTGGCAATTAATATTTCCACGCTTGCTGACGCGCGCACACTCTTTTCAGCAATCTATAGAGCCATTTAATAACTCAGGCGTGCAGCTGTGCACTACATTCTAAGATTCTGTATGCGTTTAAGCAGAAATTCTTTACTAACAACGAAAGCAAACCAAGCAACGAATTGACAGACAGACAAACGCACAGACAGACAGATAGACAGACGTAGCGAACGATTTTTAAAACCATTTCTTAACATTGATGATGCAATAATGTGGTTGATAATTTATGGCAAGAATTCAATTTCTAAACAAACAAGCTGTAGCAGAGCGCCAGCCAGTGCGTTCCCAGTGAAAATCGTGGCTAATGGGGGAACGAAGGCAATAAAAAATGAATTTGGAAATAATTATAACTTAAGGGTTTGCTGAATCTATAATTTGTTACTTGAAGCTGGCAACAAGGATGCTACAAAGCTTTTCAGTTTATCTTTTCTTTTTTTTCAAAATTCAATGTTATTTTATTTAGCTTTTAAACAGATTTCTTTAAGTCATATAAGATTTCAAGACTTTACTAACAATTGGAGCAGCCACTGAGAAAACTATCATATTGCCCACCCAGCGGCCCCAAAAACCAAGGGCCTCAATGTACTTCCGAGTTTATATTCTCTAAAGAAAACTTTGCTTTTAAACTTGGAAGTGGTTGTGAAGGTGCTGCCAGTGGGCGTACGATGTACTTTAAATTCTACGAAACTTGAGCTTTTTCCAAATGACTTTTATTCATTGAAAGATACTCTGTTTTTAAACTTCGCATTGACGAAATAGAACAATAAAAAAATTTAAATTTAAAAGCAAAAAAAAGGCCACATTTACGAGGCAGCAGCATGAGCATCAGCAGTATCAGGAAATGGCTTGATCATGCAAGCATGATATGAAAACTTATATCCATTTTCACATGAACGTTTTACACAGAAAGTTTAGCTGCCAGTTCAAAATCATTTAGTACAGTTGCCATCAAAGAAAACAAAACAAAAAAAAAAACAAAAAAAAAAAAAAACAAAAAAAGGCTTAAAGCGCAAGTCCACATGATTTTACTATGGAAACAATTTTAGATGATTAACTCGTTAACATACACAGTTTATTAAAGGTTGCTTCTCTATAGATGTTGTTCTCAAGATATTTGTTGTTATTGTTATGGTTGTTGTTGTAATTTAACTCCTTGCCTTAGAGCCAGCCTTTAGTTGAAAGATTTTTTTTCTTCTTGTTCTTATTCAAATCAATAAAGGAAGAGAACATCATGAATAGAATGTGCTTTCGCCTGCTGAATAATTTAGAAAATAAAACTTTTTAAACAATTAAAAATAAAAAACAAAAAAAAAATTTTTTTAATTCTCTTAATTTTAAAATTAAAAAAAAGTAAAATAAAAAAAAATAAAAAAAAAACTTTTAAATCCTATTTTATAATGCAACATTTTCTTCCCTCCAATTATTACGAAAATTATTATTATTTTAATTATTATTATAAAAAATAATTATTTCTAAATATTTTTAATTTTAGATTACGATATAAAATCTTAAAAAATTTATTTCTTCTTCTTCGTTTCACTAAAAAAATTTTGCAAGAAAAATATAATTTTTTACATAAAAATTTTTTTTTTAAAATAAAAAAAACAAAATTTTTTTTTTAAATATGTTAAACTTTTTCAGAACAAACAAAACATTTTTTTTTTAAATAGAACAATTAAAAAAGAGTGCAAAATATTTTTAATTTTTTTTTTAAGAAAAGTAGTTTTTAAATAAAAATTACTAAAGTCCGATTTTTCATAAAATTAAATTTTTACACTTGAATTTCAAAAAATATAATAATTTAAAAATAATTATTACCTTTTTGAATTTAATTTTTTTTTTACAAAAAATAGAAGAATAAAAAAATTGTTCAAAATATTTTTTATTATTTTTAAGAAAATTCGCATTTAAATTAAAACATAAAAATTTAATAAAACTTTTTTTGTAAAATTTACTACTTAGAAAGAAGTAAAAACTCATTCGAAGTAAAATTTATAAGAAAATTGTATTTTTAATAAAACTAAATTTGATTTCCTCGAAATATAAAAAAAAAATAAAAAATAATTTGAAAATTATTTAAAATTTTTTAAGAAAATACGGACTTATATTAAAATGTATAAAACTCTTCTAGCCTATTGCATAAAAAAAAAGTTTGGCTTTCGAAATATTATAAAAATAACATATCCATCTATGGTGAATTCGCTACTCAAGGAGTCAATTTAACTTCATGTCTAAACAGGGCACTAGTATTATATTTAATGGGAAGTTTTAACTATAAAACTTTTTAACAAAAAAAAAATAGTTTCAACACGATTATTTTGGGATAAAAACCTTTCAAGATTTCACTCTTTTGGATAAAGTGATTTGTGCTGAATTAGCTACTCAATACCTCAATTTAACATCATGTCTAAACAGGGCACTAGAATTATTTTTAATGGGAAGTTTTAACTATAGAACTTTTTAACAAAAAAAAAAAATAGTTTCAACACGATTATTTGTAGATAAAAGCCCTTCAAGATTCCCCTTCCTTACATAAAGCGATTTGTTCCGAATTCTCTACTGAATACCTTAATATAACTTCTTGTCTAAACAGAGGACTACAATTATTTTTATTAATAAGCTTTAATTATAAAACTTTTTAACAAAAAAATATATGTTAAATACAATTATTTTGAGATAAAAACCTTTCAAGATTTCACCCTATTGGATAAAGTGATTTGTGCTGAATTAGCTACTCAATACCTCAATTTAACTTCATGTCTGAACAGGGCACTAGAATTATTTTTAATGGAAAGCTTTAATTATAAAACTTTTTAACAAAAAAATATATGTTAAATACAATTATTTTGAGATAAAAACCTTTCAAAATTTCACTCCTTTACATAAAGCGATTTGTTCCGAATTCTCTACTCAATACCTTAATATAACTTCTTGTCTAAACAGAGGACTACAATTATTTTTATTAATAAGCTTTAATTATAAAACTTTTTAACAAAAAAATATATGTTAAATACAATTATTTTGAGATAAAAACCTTTCAAGATTTCACCCTATTGGATAAAGTGATTTGTGCTGAATTAGCTACTCAATACCTCAATTTAACTTCATGTCTAAACAGGGCACTAGAATTATTTTTAATGGGAAGCTTTAATTATAAAACTTTTTAACAAAAAAATATATGTTAAATACAATTATTTTGAGATAAAAACCTTTCAAAATTTCACTCCTTTACATAAAGCGATTTGTTCCGAATTCTCTACTCAATACCTTAATATAACTTCTTGTCTAAACAGAGGACTACAATTA